>CM056829.1:28294663-28637163 GCA_029853015.1 Chelidonichthys spinosus | reverse complement strand
TCAGTGGCATACGTTGTGTGAGACCAGAGATGTCGTTCACTGACTGGTTTCACACTAAACTCAATGATACAACGACACACTGACTTTCTTGACGGGACCAAAACATATTTGTCCCTTGCCGTTGTGTACTGCAGATATCTTTTCTGAAATAAGGGCTCCAGGGGGACCCAGGAAGGAAAGAGGTCTTAGTTCCTCTCTATAGGTTTCCTTTATCCAGTTACATTGTTGAAAATGTTGAGGTCATTAGATTGACAATTAGTCCTGTTGCTGATCGATTTCCTGTGAGACTCATAACCTCTATTTATACTCTCTCTCTCTCTCTCTCTCTCTCTCTCTCTCTCTCTCTCTCTCTCACACACACACACACACACACACACACACCAGGATCCAGCCAGACTGATCAGAAGGCTGCTCCCACGTGAACTGCATGACATCATATGATCTCATTACTGAGGCAGTTGAGCCTGACGCACAGAACTGCAGAGACCTGCAGAGTCCTGCAGAGACCTGCAGAGAGGGAGCAAGACGAGTGAGATAGAGATCAAAGCGCTGCACTATTATGTGCTTTAATATACAATACATAAAGAGATGTTACATATCTCAACGTTAACTTGTTATCTACACTTTACTTTGGACACTAGTAGATTTAGAGACACCAAGGCATTTTCCCAGAGGCCTGTACTAGAAAGCAGGATTTGGGCTTAGCGAGGTAACTTCAGGCTTAAAGGTCTCATATTATACTGTCTTTCATCAATTCCACACAGCTGTCAGAGGTCCAACAACACTGGATTCGATATGCTTTGCCCCAAACCCATCCTGGTCCTGAATTTCAGCTGTCTAAAAGTTGCTCAAATGAGCTCTGCTGAGAACAGGCTGTTTCTGTGCCTGCACCTTTAAATGCTAATGAGCTCCGTCTGTCATCGCCTACTTGGAGAGATGGAGTGGATGCCGCTTACTCTAGCGGTAGCATGCACCAATGTTTACGGTGGATGAATCGCTATGACTCGCCTATGTGGCTCAGGTGAAGTTGCTGGGTCCAGTATGTTTGGGACAGATCCTTTTAAGAGGGTCGGTGTCAAGGCAAAGCCAGCTTAGTACTGACCCTCATTACTGAGGCAGTCCGATGTGAAGTGGTTAGCACACACATACAAGCTAACATGGACCGCACATTGTCATTAAAAATAAAATGCAACCACCATCTCTTCTGTTCTTCTATAGCTGGGACAGAATAGAAGCACTTATGTTGATTTGTATAACCAACAACGGAGCAATCTGTGTGTCTAGCTCTGAGCGACGACATTGTGAAACACCGCTATCTCACTGCTGTCTCACTGCAGGACACACCGAACTTCACCTCGGTGATGAACAGCCACTCTCGGATATCTCCTATAATCAGAGGACGTCGGTCTATGCAAATGACTCCCTTTGTTATGTAACAACGGGAGCTGAATCTGAACAGCCTGTAGGAGCGCCGTACCAGTGGGGGGGCTGCAGAGACCATGCAGGAGTCGCTTGTTTTCCTCATTCTGGGAGTTGGCAGGCTCAGGGAGGACCAGTTTATAGGTGTAGAGACCAGAGAAAACCTGTTTTTCATAATATGAGACTTTTAATGCCTGTTCATTATTATTATACACACTATATAATTATGTGCTTCTCCTGCTTTAAATATATGGGATTAATTTAAATAGCTATGAAGTGCATCAAAATACATAATATCTTACATCCAGCTCTGAAAAGTGAAGCTAAGCAGAAGGTCTGCTGGCCACCAGAGGGCGACTCCTCTCTGGTTGTATAGAAGTCTATTATGGTCCATTTAGAGTCCAACAGACCAGAAAGCAGGGGATGCTTTAGGGGCGGGGCTTCCTTCTGATTGACAGGTCGCTACTATGCTACCAGTGCAGTTAGCTACTAAGATGACTTTCACACTTAGCTGTAAAGTTGACCTTAATTATGAAACTAAATTTGTTAGCGGCTTCACACCAGAATCCAGATGGATCCAGATCCAGTAAGTGTGCTTAGTGTGTCGCTCCCTCCTTGTGTTCATCAGATCCACCCATCGCCCCTCCACAGTCCAAATATGGTCACTTCCTTCCCTGGTTGCAAAAATCCAAGATGGCGATGGCTAAAATGTTGAACTTAAATCTCGCCTGTTTCATTCAGAACTATGTCTCCATACAGAAGATGGTAATGCAACTTCAACAAATAGACTTTATAAAGCAGCTTTGTTCACACTTGGGGCCAGATTTACTAACGCATTTGCGCCCACTTGAGGCGCAATCCATTCACAACTAGCGCGTAAAATCATGGAACAGTATTTACAAACAGGGGCAATTAGGTAAAAGCGCAGATTGCGTGCCACATGAGCAGAAAGAGGCAAGTAGTGCTTTTAATCTGCGCTCGTGGGAGGGTCATGGAGAAAGTGGGAATTCTGTCAGAAAGATGGGAGGATATGCGTAAAAGTGCACCTAATTATATATTCCCCGCTATTTACAATATTATATTATATATATTCACCTCTATTTTGCGGCGAATATTCTCCACCTCTTAAAAGCAGGTCTAAACCAGGAAGCACCACATAAATCATACTTTATCAATCATGCGAACCAGAAATCCTCATTACAGATAAGCAGCCATGCAATCATACAGTTACTGGACCTGATCCACATTATGTTTATATTTATTGTAAATAAAAGTGAAAATATAAATAATCAACTCAGACTTGAACAATTCCATTTTTGTGTTCTTTATATTTTTTAGTGAATGGTGTATCTGAGACTGTTTGCTAATGTCTGAGGTCTGGATGTCTCAGGTCTGGATGGTGCAGGTCTGGATGTCTCATGTTACCGTTTCCTCTGTTTGTTTTTTTGTCATTTCAAGATCCGTGTTAAATGAATGTGGGCCCATTCCTTGCTTTTCGAGGCACACTAATTACGCTGGAGGGCGGAGTAGGTGCTGTTCCCCCAGTGGCATACAACGTAAAATGAGGAAGCACCGCATGTATTGTTTGCGATAACAAACACAGCACAAACTGCGCCAGTCTTGGTAAATCTACCCCTTGGTCTCTCTAAGCCCTCAAATTGACTCATTAGTCAGCATTTTTTGTGCATATGTGAAGACTTTAAAATAACTTAGACTCACAGAAAACAACGGTACTCAGACCTCCTCAGGAGTTAGTCTGAGTACAGTTGTCTTCAAGTGTTGTGAACGCACCTTAAGAGGACTGAGTTTGGTCTAAAGAGGACTATATGTGAACCCCCTCAGCAGCTAGTCTCTTCAGGGACTAAAAAACGGGACTGAACCTGGTCAGAGCCGGCAGCATGATCCACCCTGAGAATACTTTGCAGTAGGTCATCACTTTTTTATTTATTTCATTTTATGTATGTGGAGCCAGAGATACAGTATACATATGTTATTACCCCACGTCTCTCCAATCCCTTTGTTTATGCAGCCCATAATGCTCTTGTTGCCAAGGTGACACAACGGCGCTGCTCCTGTGGTGGCGGTCTCATGTGATCTTGGTGGCCGGCTGCAGCCGGCAGAGACGACCCAAACACACTTCCGCTTTCAGAGTGACACACAGGGTGTTAACCACCACACCCTTTCAGTCACGCTGGCCAGTGTGAGCGTGTGTGTGTGTGTGTGTGTGTGTGTGTGTGTGTGTGTGATGGAGGGATGTGTCAGTGTTCATCATATACTGTATTTCTCCATTGTGTTTGTAAAGAGAGCAGCAGGTGACAGAACAAACCAAACGTCTGCATACTTATATTTTAATTACATATTTTTAACATACATACATATATATTAATATATATTTATTGGGAGACTACAGTGAATAACTGGGTGTCTGATTTCTGACAGAACACACGCCCTGTAGATTATCTCGTTCATCATTCTGATGCATGTGGGGAAATTAGCTTATTTGCTTTCTTGCTGAGAGTGAGACCAGGAGGTCATGAAAGACTCCACAATCCCTCAATAGTGAGTCCTCCATGTGGGAGAGCTGTCTGAATACATAGTAAGGATTAATATACCCTACATAGTGGACTCAGTGTATCCCACAATTCATCTTGAAAAGTACAGTACAACCAATGGTCACTAGCGGAGCTTCATATCCCATCATGTATTTTTCAAATGTTTCTAATAAACTCCAGGGTTGAGTTGAACCCGGGGTGACAGGACAACTTCGAGGAGCGTCCCCACTGGAGGACAAGAGACCTGGAGGAGTCAGGAACAATAAGACAGTTACGTGGCCCATTACCTGGATCCGGTTGCATGAGCAGGGCCGACCAGACACTCTTCGCTACATCCTGGGATGCGCTGCCATGACACAGGAGGAAGGGAGGATGGTCTCTGGCTCGGATCTGCTCTTCTCAGGGGATGACTGATGAGACAGAGCGTCCGGCTTGGTGTTCTGGGAGCACCAGGAACAGAGCCAGACGAGCCTGGTGGGAGTTCAGTCGTGTAGGCGAGCTGAGGTTCTTGTGGTCGTTCCAGATCAGTAAGGGAAATTCTGCCCTCCACTGCTCAAGGTTACCACTGCCAACAGTTCCCAGTTGGTCACACTGTGATTTTGGGGAGCACTGTCGAGTGAAGTATGTGCAGGGGTGAAGCTTCTAGTCTGTGAGAGAGCACAGCCCCGGACCCGGTGTCTGAAGCGTCCACCTCGACAATGAACTGGAGAGAAAGTTCCGGATGGGTGAGCACAGGTGAAGAGGAGAAGGGTTTTTGAGGTTGGAAAAGGCTTTTGGGACTGAACAGGAAGTGAGCCGGGGAAGTGGGTCTACCACCTTGCTGTAGTTCCATCGGTAAAAAGTGGCAAATCCAAGGAAATATTTGAGTTGTTTGTGGGTTGATGGGATGGGCAAGTCAATGATCCTTATTCACCTGCCCCTACTCGATGATGAAACCGAGAAAACTGACGGATGGGACATTAAACTTCTCTGACACTTCTTCGTCTTGACAAATAGTCTATTTTCCAGTAATCTTTGAAGCACTAACCTGACATGCTGAGTGTGGGTTCTGGGAGGTGAGGATGTTGTCCAAGTACACCAAGACAAAGTGATTTAGAATATCACAGAGGATGTCATTTACCAGAGCTTGAACAACGCCTGGGGCCATCGGTGAGGCCGAATGGTGGCAGATATTCAAAATGTCCCAGGCAGGGCCGTAGTGGTAAAATCAGAGGTGGGTAAACTCTGTAAATTCTGTGATCAGATGGACCTCGATGCAGTATGGCAGACCTGGATATACCGCACGGAGTAGGCCTATATTTTGTACCATACCTGACCGTTGGTTATGGTTATGATGATATTGTGGTTATTGTTGAATGTTGATTTTGTGAAAAGAAATGGGAGACTACCTGCAGTCTATGTTTCTATATGCACATGTGTGCTGTGTGACCATTAGACTGAGTCTCTCATGCCTTCACTCAGTCACTACATCCAATTCTGTTATTAAAAGTAATGTTGAAGAAGATTCCAGAATGAATACATCTATTGTAGTTTTTATTTAATCAAAATAAAACAGCACATAATGTATCAGCTGGCCAACAAACAAAAAAAGATCAACCAACTGTGTCCTCATACAGAAAACAAATAGGTCAGAGCAGGTCTGTTTAGGAAAACAAAACACACTAAATCAATGGCACCTCTCTGGGAACCACGAATGGAATTACATTGTAAAATACTTGTAAACTTCATCCAACATCATCCACACCTGCTCGTTGGGACTTTATACCTGAGATTGCATTGGAAGAGAAAAATAAGCTTTGTTCCACGATGTACAGCGACGCATTCACCATAACTCGCTAGCAAAGAGCTGTGTACAACAGTGGTGACGTCATCGTCACTTTGGACTTAAACATAAACGTGGATAAACTCATTTTCAGGTGCATAAACGACACTCAGCGGTGCGTAAACGCTATCTCCAAACATTTTTTAGCCTCCACTACAGCCCTGGTCCCAAGGGTGTGTTGAATACGGCCTCTACTCGTCTCCCTCATGGATTCGGATGAGGTGGTCCAGTTTAGTGAAGATGGTGGCTTGATGAAAAGGTTCAGGTCGATGAGTGGGAGATGATATTTGTTTTTAACTGTTATATTAATTAGGCCACGGAAATCAATTGAGGGACCTAATGTTGGTCTTGTTGATTAAACCTAACGTTGGTCTTGTTGTTTAAACCTAACGTTGTGTTGTGTAGGTGAGTAGAAAAGAGGAGCCAGACGTACAGTTGATTTTAACTTTACTAAACTCTCAGTAGCAGGGTACATGTGCATTTCGTCAAACATCCTTTCTCAACTTCCCGTCTTCTTCTTTTCTCGTACACAGTCTTAATTCACTATCACACTCCTACAGCGCCCTCACTGGCCATACAGTGTATTGTCTCATTTACCGTTCCTGTCTGCATCTGTAAACACAACACATTGGTCTTGTTGTTTAAACCTAACGTTGGTCTTGTTGTTTAAACCTAATGTTGGTGTTGTTTTTTATACCTAATGTTGGTCTTGTTGTTTAAACCTATTGTTTGTTTTGTTGTCTAAACCTAACGTTGGTTTTGTTGTCTAAAGCTAACTTAGGTTTTGTTTTCCAAACTTAACTTAGGTTTTGTTGTCTAAACCTAACCTTGATCATGTTGTCTAAACCTAACGTTGGTTTTGTTGTCTAAACCTAACATTGGGGGCCTGTACTAGGAAGCAGGATTTGGGCTTAGCGAGGTAACTTAAGCGTTAACTCTGGGTTTTCCGTCCTACGACGCTGGTTCACTTCTTACCGGGGTAGATCGCCATGGTAACTTACGCTGTGGAGCTAACCTGCTCCGGAGCAGGTTATGTTCCTGATAAGAGATCAACGTGGAGAAACACACCGCCGACTGACCAATCAGCTGTCTTGGTGCGCCGATATAAAAAAGCTTGGTGGATCATGAGAGGGTCTCGTAGGCGAACTATAGAGTGTTTAGAGACCGGCAAAACCCTTTTTCTGTCCCGGACGATGTTTTATATGAGAGATACCGATTCTCATCGGAGGGAAAGACTTTTCTTTGTCAGCATACAGCCGACTTACCACTTTGAAATATGTTTTATATTTATTTGATTTGCTCCCAAGTCCGTTTTACACCGCCGGGATTGCAGCTGAAAGAATGAGGATAATATTGTCATAAACCACGTTATAAGAATACATCCAAGAAAGACATTAATTATTTTAAAGTTATGTGTTCGGCCTTTTATTGCGGAAGGACATCATAAGAGTTAAAGGGATGAGAGAGAGTGACGACATGATTTAAAAGACAGATACCCTGGGTATGTTGAACTCACTTCGTAGTACAGGCCCCGGTTTTGTTCTCTTTACTTAACATTGCTTTGGTTGCTAAACCTAACTTAGGTTTTGCTGTTCAAACCTATTGTTGGTTTTGTTGTCTAAAGCTAATGTTGGTTTTGTTGTCTAAACCTAATGTTGGTTTTGTTGTCTAAACCTGACGTTGGTTTTGTTGTCTAAACCTAACTTAGGTTTTGTTTTCTAAACTTAACTTAGGTTTTGTTTTCTAAACTTAACTTAGGTTTTGTTTTCTAAACTTAACTTAGGTTTTATTGTCTAAACCTAACCTTGATCATGTTGTCTAACCTAACGTTGGTTTTGTTGTCTAAACCTAACATTGGTTTTGTTGTCTAAACCTAACGTTGGTTTTGTTTTCTAAACTTAACTTAGGTTTTGTTTTCTTAACTTAACTTAGGTTTTGTTTACTAAACTTAACTTAGGTTTTGTTTTCTAAACTTAACTTAGGTTTTGTTTTCTAAACTTAACTTAGGTTTTGTTGTCTAAACCTAACCTTGATCATGTTGTCTAACCTAACGTTGGTTTTGTTGTCTAAACCTAACGTTGGTTTTGTTGTCTAAACCTAACGTTGGTTTTGTTTTCTAAACTTAACTTAGGTTTTGTTTTCTAAACTTAACTTAGGTTTTGTTTACTAAACTTAACTTAGGTTTTGTTTTCTAAACTTAACTTAGGTTTTGTTGTCTAAACCTAACCTTGATCATGTTGTCTAACCTAACGTTGGTTTTGTTGTCTAAACCTAACATTGGTTTTGTTGTCTAAACCTAACGTTGGTTTTGTTTTCTAAACTTAACTTAGGTTTTGTTTTCTTAACTTAACTTAGGTTTTGTTTACTAAACTTAACTTAGGTTTTGTTTTCTAAACTTAACTTAGGTTTTGTTGTCTAAACCTAACCTTGATCATGTTGTCTAACCTAACGTTGGTTTTGTTGTCTAAACCTAACCTTGATCATGTTGTCTAACCTAACGTTGGTTTTGTTGTCTAACCTAACGTTGGTTTTGTTGTCTAAACCTAACGTTGGTTTTGTTCTCTATATCTAACATTATTTTGGTTGTCTAAATCTAACGTTGATTTTGTTCTATAAACATTGTCTTGTTGTCTAAACTTAACGTTGGTCTTGTGGTCTAAACCTAACGTTGGTCATGCTGTCTAACCCTAACACTGGTCGTGTTGTCTAACCCTAACATTGGTTTTGTTGCCTATGCCTCGATGTACGTAGTTATTTTAAGCCCAATGATAATTTTTTTCTTAAACCTAACTAACTGGGTTTGTTGCATGTACGGCAGTCTAATGTCATCCTGATAGATAAGTCGTTGACATGAACAAAGTGGACAATTGGTTTAGAACAAAACCCATAGATTACATTTTTGCTGTGGGACTATGTTGGAGGTTTAATGCTGCTTTTAGCTCTCATCTGGAAAACTTGGAGGCTATTTCTGTGTGTGTGTGTGTGTGTGTGTGTGTGTGTGTGTGTGTGTGTGTGTGTGTGTGTGTGTGTCATTGGTCACCAGAAACAGGCACATACTGCAGGACCATTTTTGGTCCTTGCTCCCTTTCCATTGTCACGCTGTCATCCTTGCCCTTCGGTGATGTTTAGCAAAGACACAGCAAAGTCTGGAGGAGAATCAGACAGAACGGAAGGACTCCCTCAGATAAGGAGACGCTGCAGACGTGATAACTGACCTTCACAAAGATACACTTTGCCACTCATCAAGGACTGGCAATGTTTGCACAAGGTTATCATTGATTCATTTCCGACTCCCATTACTTTTTTAGTGCTGGTCCATTTCCAGCTGGTGTTGACAATTCACAATTGACAATAAACGTGTGTGAGCCTAAACGGTAGCTTTACTAAATTCAAAGAGGTGTGAGGACATGACGTCGACACTTCGACCGACTTAGATACATAACCCTCATAAATCCTCCTCAGCCTCAAGGATGTTTAATAAACCTTGCTATGTTTAGTGATGTCTGAAGAAGGATTCCTCACATTCCCCAGATAGAGAAAACATTTGTTCTGCATTATCAAGAGTTTAGATATGAGCTCATTGAGAATAAGCAAAGTAGGGCACAGAGAAGCTGGGATTTCTATATATTATCATACAATAGTGACATCTAATGGCCAATTTCTATATGAATCTGCACTGATCTCAAAGATTTTAACCACAAACACAAAATTCTAATTTATTTTATTATTATTATTTTACTGGTTTTAGAGAATCTGAAGGATGTAAATTTAGTTGAGCCTTGAGCCTTTTGCTTCATATTTTTGTATTAAGAACCAATCTTCTTCAAGCTATCGTTTCTCCCAACCTCACCCCCAACTCTTCTGAACAAAAACAACAAAAACAAAGGGAGGAAGGAAACATCATGAAATTAGTATATTCATGATTGAACTCTTGTGATGTTTTAAAAATGCAATTTATTTATTCATTTTCTTTTTTAGAATTATTTATTGAAATCCAGGTTACTGGGATATTGGGATCTTTGAAAGGGGGGGCATGTATGTTTGTTGTGTGGGATCTTGCACGTGCATGATGTGTTATTGCAGTGACGGCACTCTTCTGGCCCAAGACAAGTTTCCCACGCATGGGACAATAAAGTATATCTTATCTTATCTTTTTGTTCCTGTAAAACAAATGTGTTCTCATGTAAGCTACCAACCACTTTCAACCAGTGAGATCCTGACATCCATCCATCAATCTGCAACCTTAAGCAATTAGAAGTGGAGCCATAGTCCTCTGAAGCTTTGTGTGACGTTACATTGTAGGCTGCCCACTTTTTAGTGATCAATTGAATGCGCAGGATTTGATTGAAATCCCTTTTATAACTGTAAACCACTATATTCCATTTCATTTACCTGGGGAATACTCACAATACCGAAGATACTCTTTTCAAAATGTTTGTTAATGTCATGGTTTTGTCAATGTGGTTGTGGTTTTGTCAATGTGGTTGTTTTTCATTTTGTTATTGTGTTTTTGTTAATGTTGTTTTTTTCTTTTTGTCATTGTGTTTTTGTTAATATTGTGTTTTTGTTAATGTCGTGTTTTTGTTAATGTTGTGTTTTTGTTAACACCGTGTTTTTCTTTTTGTCATTGTTTTTTTTCTTTTTGGGGTTGTGTTTTACTTTTTGTCGTTGCCGTAAAATGAGCATCTTTGTCATAAGTTTGAACTTCAACACTATTTGTTAGATTTGGGAGAGAGTTGTTGATGTCCATGAATATCTTTGGCCTGTTTTAGACCATGGTAATAACATGTATGGATTTTCATTTGGTGTAGTTCTCCTTTAAGAGGAGTGGTCAGCTGACTATTGGCTATACTGTAGCGGTTAACAACAAGAACCTCAATATTCAACTTCCCTTGAGTCAGAAAGCCAGGAGGAGATGATCAATGCTTGTATTCTGATGGGACTTTTGACTTCAGATATTTGACATTTAAACTGATATAAATGTTATTAATAGCCACTTAGCGTAAACTGGTAAATAGCCTGCAGTAGCCCACAGGCCTGGACTGGGACAAAAATTCGGCCCTGGACTTTTTGGTCCAGACTGGCCCACCACCACTACAATCCGCGTGCAGATACTGTGCCAACTCAGCCCGTTGATGTACATATAATTACACAAGCCCTTAATAACACTACACTGAATAATATCCCTTTATATTCTGGAGCCTTGAATAAAATAAATGATTTATTTATTTGTTTATTTATTTATTTCGGGCATGTCAGTTAAATCATCACACATCTTTGTTCACATAGTAAAATACACATGGCCGAAAGGGAAAGCGGGAGTAGCCAAGGCTTATCTAGTCCCGCCCCCATTACCCACAGGATAAAATCGTCATCATTAATATTATCTTACCTTTTGCATTTTCCATTTGACATAACATTTTCTTTTACTTGTGACATTTGACATAACATGTTACAGCAGTAGGTGGTACAGAGAGCTGAAGTCCAGTGCATACAGATTACATGTGTGTCTGCACACGTGTCCATATTTGTTCGTCATGAGTGAACAACAGTCTCATCTTATAGGATGTAACACAGTCTGAAGGGGGTCATACCTAGTTTATCTCCACATTGTTGATACTCCCTACCACGTACAACTGACATCGGACCATACAAGCTTCTCAGGTTCAACTTATTGTTTGGGTACAGAATGTTCATTAGTTATGCTCCCATCCCGACACAACACCATGTCTGCTGATTTGTGCCTCAGACCTTTTTCAACTCTCATGCAATAATCTGTAACGGTCAACGGTTGAATTGACATACTTTTTCTTGAAGACACTTAGTGTTGCTGATTTTTTGACTTCTTCTTCTTCTAACACATTCCATTGTCTAACACCTGCGACCGATAAGGAAAAGGATTTTAACGTAGCCCGTACCTTCCTTTGCCTGAAAATCATGTCCCCTCAACGTGACTATGGTGCCCAAGCGTTCAACATGAGAACACAGCAAACCAAAGAGGATATGTTATATATATACACACACACACACACACACACACACACACAAACGTAAGGCGGAATGTGGAAGGCATTCTTTTTTTTTAGTATATTTGTATTATCATTCTATGTTTGTATTAACCAGACCTCACATCATATAAATAGGCCTACTCACAGCACAATGCACAGAACTTTAGATCAAGCCCCGACATCAAAGCGACCAAAATAAAAAGGCAAATCATTAAAATATTTCACCACAAGGTGGCCGCCGCGTGCGGACCTGAACACACGTCATTGAACATTTAACCAATGAGAACCATTCCACTGTAGCGCAGGTGTGGACAAGCCGGTTGCAGCCGTCGTAGACCGCGCTGCCAAGCGCTGCAAGAAGGCTCTTAAAAACTTGTCCCGCGATGTTTTGGGTCACGTGATATGGTCGCGACCCTGTGACGTCTTTGCAGTCGGCTGCTAAGTTGGACCATGCATGGCTTGGCGGAGCTGCCAACGCCCGGCGTAAAGACACAAATAGAGGATACGATCTTGAATGAGTAGTGAAGACTGTAAAACGCAGCTATGCAGACCATCAAGTGTGATGTAGTTGGGGACGATGCTGTGGGTAAAACCTGCCTGCTCATATCTTAAGCCCTGACTATGCTTCCGCGTAGTGATCACGCAACGGCAACGCAACGGCAACGCAACGGCAACGCAACGGCAACGCAACGGCCACGCAGTTGCTTGGAGACCGTGATGGTTCTGCGTTGGGTTTACGTGTCAAAATGCAATTGCAATGCAATTCAACGCCACACCGGTAAAGGGCGCCATGTTTTTTGTAAAGACTGACCGACCGACCGAGACTCTTGACATATATCGTCGTTAGCCTCGTTATAGCCTATTTGTTTACTTTCCAGCTTTAAACGTCCACAATTTTTCAGAACTTGGTGTTTTATTTCTTTGTGCAAAAGCGACAAGGTGCAAACAATAAAACGAGGTGCAAACAATAAAAGTAGCCTTTTAAAAGTTTAAATGGCGGTGTTTATGAGTTGAAACCGGATATCGGTCTCAAGCGGATGTAGTTAGCGGACCAATCACAGCCGATGCCGCTGCGTTGGTGTTGCGTTGGCGTTGCGTTGGTGTTGCGTCACCTCGACGGGCGTCTAGGATTTTTGGGAGGTGCACGTCAGGCCCTTGCGTCGGACGCAAGGGGGGTCCGCAAGGACGCAAGGGGTCCGCAAGCCCCCTTGCGTTGTGTCGACGCGGAAGCATAACTTGGGCTTTACACCACAAACAAGTTTCCTTCTGAATATGTACCTACGGTGTTTGATAATTATGCTGTAACTGTAATGATCGGAGGCGAGCCCTACACTCTGGGCTTGTTTGATACAGCAGGTCAGGAAGACTACGACAGGTTACGACCTCTGAGTTATCCACAGACAGATGTCTTCCTCGTCTCCCCCTCCTCCTTTGAAAATATCAAAGAAAAGTGGGTTCCAGAGATTACCCGCCATTGTCCAAAGACCCCCTTCCTGCTAGTTGGGACTCAAATTGACTTGCGGGATGACCCATCCACTATAGAGAAGCTGGCCAAAAACAAACAAAAGCCCATCACTCCGGAGACGGCTGAGAAGCTGGCGAGGGACCTCAAGGCTGTGAAATATGTGGAGTGCTCAGCCCTCACGAAGAAAGGCCTAAAGAATGTGTTTGATGAGGCGATATTGGCTGCACTGGAGCCCCCAGAGCCCAAGAAGAAACGCAAATGTGTGCTGCTATGAGAGGCTCCTATCTTTTCAAAGCACACACACTCATGCACACACATGCACACAACTATACTCACATCTTACACACACACACACACACACACCCTCCTCTGCTGCCACACCCCTTTCCCCACGCTCTGCTCAAGTTGGTTGACAGCATTGCACTCCACAGAGAAGACTAAAAAGAAAACAACCTCCAGAGTCTCAGATAATTCTGTGCAATAATAAGAAGCTTCACCCCTGAGTCTGAGTTTGAACGAACGGGTACGGCACAGAAAAAAAAACACAAACGTCCCGCGGCGTGCACTGGCAGCCAAATCTGGGAGATCCATACTTAGACCTGTGTTTTATCCAGACTATGTCTGAGGTGTGAAGGGCTGTTCGGTCCGCTGTGCCCGTTTAAACTGTAATTGGTGCTGCATGTAGCTGAGCCTTGGTCTCTGTTCAAAATGATTCAGGTTTAACAGATGTAATTATAATGTAAGCTGGCAAACAATGTTGATGTAGGCTCCAGGTGTTTTTACCAAACTATTTTTTTCTTCATTATTTTTTGTTTGTGTTTTTTTTTTTAATATATATATATATATATATATATATATATATATATATATATATATATATATATATATATATATATATATATATATATATATATATATATATATATATATATATATATATATATATAAAAAGGTTACTTTCACTCCTTTTACATTTAGGGGTGGGAAGTCATCTGAACTCTTACCTGCCAGTTTATACCAAGAAAAGCTCTGATTTGTTTAGTTGAATAAAAACCTCCAATGGCAGAGAGACTGTTTGGTAAAGATTTGTGATTGGTTGGTTCTTGTTTTTCTTTACTGGTTGGGTTGATTTCCAGCCCAAGTCAGTATAATTATTATAAGCTGTTGTCGTTTTGGTGCAAAACCAAATGCTCTGTCTAAAGTCTTTGTTCTTTGTATATGCATTCTTTATAAAAATATTAAACTTATATGCATGGCTTCAACCCACAATACAGGTTCAGGTTCAGGTTACTTTATTCGTACCCGTAGGTAAACTTGTGTTGCAGTTTAAAAGTGGGCTTCCGTCACACAGTTAGGACAACACATGCACACACACAAAAAAATAAATAAATAAATAAAATAAAAAAAAAAATGGGACAGTTACATACAGTGGATAAAACAATTAAAGTGCTCCAGTGCTAATCCAAATTTGGACACTTAAAACTGACCAACATAATTAAAATATAATAAAACCCTGATAAATTGATCTAAAAAATCAACAAATAAATAAATAACACATACAAAATTAATGTTGTGCAAATATAGCAGTTTCTACAGCTTGTTCTTCAGCGTGATTGCAGCTGGAACAAAGCTGTTTTTAAAACGCTTGGTTTTAAACCTTGGAACTAAAAACCTTTTTCCAGAAGGGAGTAGCTGAAACTCTTTGTGCAAAGGGTGCAAACGGTGATTTAAAATAGACTCGGTTATCCGCTGTACCTGTCTAGTGTACAGGGAGGCCGGGTTCGGCTGAGATTCACCAATTAACTTACTGGACCATTTCACCACCTGATTGAGTGAGTTCCTGTTCTTAATAGAGAGACTTCCAAACCATGAAACCAAAGAAAAGGATACAATAGATTCGATAAAAGCACGATAAAACAAGGTCATTATGGTTTTATCCACCTGGAAATACATCACGTTAGGTAACTGATAATACAAATATACTGAAAAAAGAATGCCTTTTCCAAATGTTGCCTTGCGTGCGTGATGTGTGTGTGTATATAATATATATATATATATATATATATATATATATATATATATATATATATATATATATATATATATATATATATATATATATATATATATATCTCCTCTTTGGTTTGCTGCTGCGTTCTATCGCTTGAGCACCATACGTTGACTTTGTTGTCCGACTTGACGGCGTACCGTCTCTTTTAGAGCCCGCCCCCTCAGACACCTGCAGCTCTCGTCGGCGTGATAAGTCAAGTCAAGTCAAGCCAAGCCAAGACCATCCCGAACAAGCCTACTGTGTCTGTGGGCTGCAGCTGAGCTCCGTGGGCCGGTGCATGTCTCTCTCCCTGGGCTGCAGCAAAAAAACAAAAACATTATTGACCGGCCCATCGGGAAAACCCCCGGTGCTCCCTCTGGCCAATCCTGGTAGCCCGATAGTTAGACGTATTGAGTAGCCTATCATTCTATTTGTGTTTCTACAGTTTGTTCAAAAAGAAATCAAACACGTCGTTGCTACATTTTCCGATTAAGATGACGTAAGGCCGACGTCGCCCTGTAGTTTTGCAAAGCGTCGTCGTATAAAACTACAATTCCCAGCATTCAGCTGAAACTTGTCGACTCACCTTGAGTACGTTTTTTTAACGATATATTTAAATATATGTCTTATATCAATTACTTTCTATCACCACCAATACATTCGTAAGAGAAAACAATGCGTTAATATTTAAAGAATATATTTCCCCAGGCCACCGTCCCCCATATGACGAAGCGGAAGAGGCGTCGTCTTCCTTTCCTCCATTAGGTGAGTGCGTGGTGAGACCGTCTTTCCTCCGGCTCTCCGTCAAATACCCTGATTTTAAGTTGTTTTACGAAATAGTGGCCTCGATTTACCGTTAATAACACGTTTTATTGGTTATTCTACAGATCGCAACCATGGGCCGCCGACCAGCCCGCTGGTAAGTCGTTCTCCAGCCCGTTTCACAGCGGGCCCGGCTCACTTCCACTCCGGGAAAATGGCTCCTGCTCGCACCATGTGGACGCTGCTGGCGCTCCGGGCAGCTAGTCCACGAACCGGACCCGTCCTCACTGCGGGGCCGGAGTACACGGGTCCGCTACACGGCATGTGTTAAAGCTAACGCGTTATCTTTGCCACGATGTTTTTTCACTTATACGAAGCGCTTGCGTTACCTTGTTGGACGAGCCCCGAGCTAACGGCAGCTAGCATGAAGCTGGCGCTAGCACACGGAGCCCAGACAGCCGTTTATAAGCACATTGACCCCACACGTCATGTCTCCGTGACGGTCACGGGGTATTAAGAGTAACGTTTCCGAAGTAAACGTGTCTGGTGGGTGACGTACACGCCCCAAACACCACAACTGTACTGATGGGGGTCTCTGACGTCCACGTAAGGTCTTCATTGGTCCCAGAAACCTCCGAGAACCAGGGCTTCTATTTCTTTCATGTCGTGTTTAGTACAAATTAACAGCGTCTGTGATATTACTGGACCCTGGAAGTAGATTTACAACCAGTAACCTGGTTATTGAAGCAGGAGGCTGTTGACTGTCTTTGACTTTAATAACTTAAACGTGTCCTCACAGGAAACTAAACGCTTGTTCCTGTGGTTTGTGGTTTAATCCCACATATACTTCAGTTATAGATGTGTATTATTCCACTGATGTAAGCAAATGCATGCTTTCCTCGTTGTTGTAAGGGTTTATAAAGAGATCGAGCTGTTATAGGTAATTACTGAAAATGGATCGTCTATCGGGCTATGCTCATGCTAATGTGTAGACATGCTCTCCAGCAGCAGCACACATCACTTACATGTATCACTGCTTCCACAGCTACCGGTACTGCAAGAACAAGCCTTACCCCAAGTCCCGCTTCTGCAGGGGGGTGCCTGGTAAGTGGTCTCCATCCTCTACAGCAGGGCTGTTGTGAAAATGTAGCAAGTGAGGTAGAACTGTTGGTGTTTCAGATTTAGTATGTTTTCTTTAGTACGTCTCGTCTGTCATAGCGGTTTCTCTGCTGGGCTGACATTTTTATTTTGGGAACACGGTGTCTATGTATAACCCTGCAGCTTATTAAGCCGACTGGTCTCGCTGCGGTGCGGTTCTGGTGTGCAAAGGCTGCAGACAGTGACTCTGTGGTTGTGTATGTGCTCAGCTGAGAGGTGCTGACTGCTTTAAGGGACCACTGAGACACAATCAACTAACTGTCCATAGATCAGAGGTGTAAGTTCTGCTGATGTGACTGTCTCAACTAGACATGGAAGTAGACTCCTGAGAGTTGATCAAATGTCTCATATTACATAGTATCAAAGCGCTTACACCAGATTTTGTCTGTGTAGATCCCAAGATCAGGATCTTCGACCTGGGCAGGAAGAAGGCCAAGGTAGATGAGTTCCCGCTGTGTGGCCACATGGTCTCTGATGAGTATGAGCAGCTGTCTTCTGAAGGTAAGGGGTCGAGGACTAGACTCACTATATAGTGAGTTCTCCTGTTGTAGAGCTGACTGGCTGTATGATTATACCATATAGAGTGGACTCACTCAATCATCCCAAAATTCTTCTAGAAAGTAGTGCACAGTTGATGGTCACGTACCAAGCTTTATAGACCATCATGCATTGCAGTGAAGGAAAAAGAGCACAGTGATTGAGACAAACCCATAAACATAATATATTTAATGTAAGTAGAGCATCATTCCAGTCACATAGTACTTTGAATTGTATTAATTTGGGAAAACCAGCTAAGTGCTTCCACATTGACAGCAGTGTATACCACTCCTTTTAGTTCTTACCTTTCACAATGAAAGCTAGACATCACTGCGTACCGGAGGAGCTCAAATTGCAACAAATTATCGGACAATATGTATTTATTACAAATATGTTGGTATTTATTATGCAGTGTCCACCGGCTGCTGTTGATTTGACACGTTTAATCGTTTAACAGCAGAAAAGAGTGACCTGATGAGTCATTAAGGGTTGTCATTTTTGCATGAGCTCAATCCTGTAAGTGGTCTACGTACTGCAGTTTATTAAGCCGACTGGTCTCGCTGCGGTGCGGTTCTGGTGTGCAAAGGCTGCAGACAGTGACTCTGTGGTTGTGTATGTGCTCAGCTGAGAGGTGCTGACTGCTTTAAGGGACCACTGAGACACAATCATTCATAGATCAGTGATGGAAGTTCATAAACTGTTGATGTAAATGACTGATGGGCTGATGCTCCCTCCTCCTCCCCCTGTAGCGCTGGAGGCGGCTCGTATCTGTGCTAACAAGTACATGGTGAAGACCTGTGGTAAGGATGGGTTCCACATCCGCATGCGGCTGCATCCCTTCCACGTGATCCGCATCAACAAAATGTTGTCCTGTGCTGGAGCTGATAGGTGAGTCTGTCGGTGGAGGCTGGTGAGCTGTCGTTATGACTCTGCCGGGATGTGCTCTTCGCCTTACCGCTGTGGCGTCCTCTTTGTGATTCTCAGGCTCCAGACCGGGATGCGCGGTGCTTTCGGTAAACCCCAGGGCACCGTGGCCCGGGTGCACATCGGTCAGGTGATCATGTCTGTGCGTACCAAGGCCCAGAACAAGGAGCACGTGGTGGAGGCTCTGCGTAGAGCCAAGTTCAAGTTCCCCGGACGCCAGAAGGTAAAGTGGCATGAAGGCCCTGTTATGTTTGTCTCTATGAGCTCAGATGATCTCTGAAGCCCTGCAGCTTATTAAGCCGACTGGTCTCGCTGCGGTGCGGTTCTGGTGTGCAAAGGCTGCAGACAGTGACTCTGTGGTTGTGTATGTGCTCAGCTGGGAGGTGCTGACTGCTTTAAGGGACCACTGAGACAAAGGCTTTTGAGCTCTTTCTTAACACGTTGGAGATGTCTGCATGTCTTTACTTTATCTGAGTGAGTTGTTCAGTGTCATTGTAGACATCAGTGAAGTAAACATCAGCCCACACTCTTGATCTCAACTTCTTTTGTTGTCTCAACCGAACTTCCTTGAAATGACAGTATAATGTAACGAGTATGAACACGGCGACGCTCACAGTAGAACGTTGGCTGTAACCTTCAGGTGGTGGTCTAGTCCTGATCCATGTGCAGCCTCCTGACATCACTTTGTTTATCACACTAAATGCACTTTAAATTAGCATTTTGACCCTTTTTTTAAGACCCCATCCTCAGTGTTATTGTTGCACTATTCTAATATGACGTTTTAATGTCCAGCAGTAAAAACGTACAATAAAGTTGGTTAAGTCCCTGCAGGTCCAGGGTTTAAGACTTTAGGGGAGACCAGCCCAAAATGATGCTTTGATTTGCGTGTGCTGTTGAGTGAATTGAGCAGTGTGCAGATTTGTGCTTCCTGTGATTGTTCTGACGTGTCCTCACGCTCCTTCAGATCCACATCTCCAAGAAGTACGGCTTCACCAAGTTCAACGCCACCGACTTTGACGAGATGATGGCCGAGAAGCGTCTGATCTCCGACGGCTGTGGGGTGAAGTACATCCCCAGCAGTGGCCCCCTGACCCGCTGGAAGGCCCTGCACGCCAACTAGAGCTCCGCCTCTCTGTCCAATGACCAATAAACGTGGCTTTGATTACAAAAGGCATCGTGGTGCTGGTTTGATTTCACTTCTCAGGATTCCTTCATTAGAGGCAACTTTATCGAGCTTGTGCTGCCTCACTTCAGCTCCTTCAGTTGGTACTCCTCCACGTACTGCTACTAGTGTACATGGTGTACTTCCATGTAGTACTACTAGTGTACATGGTGTACTTCCACGTACTGCTACTAGTGTACATGGTGTACTTCCACGTACTGCTACTAGTGTACATGGTGTACTTCCACGTACTGCTACTAGTGTACATGGTGTACTTCCACGTACTGCTACTAGTGTACATGGTGTACTTCCATGTAGTACTACTAGTGTACATGGTGTACTTCCACGTACTGCTACTAGTGTACATGGTGTACTTCCACGTACTGCTACTAGTGTACATGGTGTACTTCCACGTACTGCTACTAGTGTACATGGTGAAATTCCATGTACTGCTACTAGTGTACATGGTGTACTTCCATGTACTACTGGTGTACTTCCATGTAGTACTACTAGTGTACATGGTGTACTTCCACGTACTGCTACTAGTGTACATGGTGTACTTCCATGTACTGCTACTAGTGTACATGGTGTACTTCCATGTACTACTGGTGTACTTCCACGTACTGCTACTAGTGTACCTGGTGTACTTCCATGTACTGCTACTAGTGTACATGGTGT
This sequence comes from Chelidonichthys spinosus, assembly GCA_029853015.1. Classification (NCBI taxonomy): domain Eukaryota; kingdom Metazoa; phylum Chordata; class Actinopteri; order Perciformes; family Triglidae; genus Chelidonichthys; species Chelidonichthys spinosus. The sequence continues at coordinate 28,616,626 of CM056829.1, read as the reverse complement.
ACTTCCACGTACTGCTACTAGTGTACATGGTGTACTTCCACGTACTGCTACTAGTGTACATGGTGTACTTCCACGTACTGCTACTAGTGTACATGGTGTACTTCCATGTACTGCTACTAGTGTACATGGTGTACTTCCACGTACTGCTACTAGTGTACATGGTGTACTTCCATGTACTGCTACTAGTGTACATGGTGTACTTCCACGTACTGCTACTAGTGTACATGGTGAAATTCCATGTACTGCTACTAGTGTACATGGTGTACTTCCATGTGGTGAAATTCCATGTAGTACTGCTTGTGTACAGTGTGTACTTCCATGTAGTACTACTAGTGTACATGGTGTACTTCCACGTAGTAGTAGTACTAGTGTACATGGTGTACTTCCATGTGGTGAACTTCCATGTAGTACTGCTTGTGTACAGTGTACTTCCATGTAGTACTACTAGTGTACATGGTGTACTTCCACGTAGTAGTAGTACTAGTGTACATGGTGTACTTCCATGTGGTGAACTTCCATGTAGTACTGCTTGTGTACAGTGTACTTCCATGTAGTACTACTAGTGTACATGGTGTACTTCCACGTAGTAGTAGTACTAGTGTACAGCGTACATGAATGAATACACATTGGTGTTGCTTCACCAGAAAGCAGTTTGAAGACAATTTACTCCAAACTTGGTTTATAGTGAAAATGTCGACTTTATTTGACTAAATCCTGTATTTAGAAAATCCGACTCTATTTTTCACCCGTGACCAGATTCAGTATTACTCATCTGAGTTGTTTTTAACCAGAGAACATAGTAGCGTTTAGCGGTTCTGGTCAGCGTCTTCATCCCAAATGCATAAACTAGAGATCTGATGGATTTAATGTCTCCATGGCAGTTATGAAGCTACAGTATATTGTTCACTTCCGGACATGCTCCCCAACCCACTTGACCACCTTCAGTCATGAATTAACACCTTTGTCTTTTAGCTTGTGTTTTTCTTGGTATTATTTCTGCTGTACACCTCGCATAACCAAACAATAGTTTGATGTTCGCCCTGGAGATACACAATACATCTTCAACTTTTCTCCTCACTTCTTAAATCATAACTCCACTGTTTATTTATTTTTCAGTGGATGAATGTAAGTACATCAACTTGACTACTAATTAGAGGTACTTTTACTATAACTGAACACGAAACCAGCAGCAGAAACCATCGTTTAGAAAACAGTCTCATGTACCTCATGATTTTAATGAGATTATTTTAATTTTGAGGTTTTGGACTGTTGACTAATTGAGGACGTTTCTCACTGTTTTTACAAATCAATTAATTGATTAATGGAGAAAGTAATCGGCAGATGAACCCATAAAACTGGATAGTCAACAGTTCAGTGTTGTGTAGAAAATGAGCTCTGCATCTCCAACAGGACCATCCTGCTTTTAGAGTTGTACTCTATATGGAATACATAATAGCTTTAATAATGTAACTACATTTTCTTCATTATTCTTGGATATGATGTTTTTACTGAAGGAACATTTTCAGTGCAGGTCGGGGGGGGGGGGGGATGTATCTTCTCTCTCTCTCTCTCTCTCTCACTCACTCACTCACTCACACGTCAGTTCAGTCTCAATAATGAATGCACAGAGAAGGATTCACAAATGTATTTTGTGATTTATATATAAATGACTCTGCTCACAAATACATAGCTTCTTGCAGCGGCCCCGGTTCGAATCCGGCTTTCGGCCGTCTTTTAAATCATGTCGTCGCTCTCTCTCTTGTCCCTTTAACTCTTATGATGTCTCTCATGGGAGCAAATCAAATAAATATAAAAACATAATTCAAAGTGCTAAGTAGCAGGGCCGTAGCCAGGGTTTAGACATGAGTGAGGTCCAGAACGTTTTCATTCAATGGAGCTTATTTACTGCATTTCTTTTTTTTTTTTTTAGATTATTTTTTCGGCTAGAGGGCCGTTCAAGCCTTTGATTATTTTTCAGACAGTGTGGAAACAGGGAAAGAGGCAAAAGACATGCGGGGAAACTGATCCCGGGCCGGGAGTCGAACCCGGGACCACCGCGTCGAGGACGTTGAGCCTCTGTACATGGGACGGCTGCGTCACTGGCTGCCCCATTTACTGCATTTCTGGATGAGCAAAATTCAGTGTGTGTGTGTGTGTGTGTGTGTGTGTGTGTGTGTGTGTGTGTGTGTGTGTGTGTGTGCGCGCGTGCATGCATGTTTTCAAAAACATGCACTGAATCCTCGCTCACATCTCTGTTTGGATATGACTTCACTAACATTTCTAAAAATAGATAAAATGAAAATGTTTGATTTTTGGTATGTATGTAGTCAGAGATATCCTCAACTCAAATCAATCAGTGTCATTCTGGAATTATTGAGAAAAGTATTTTTATAGCACCCCAAATATTCATACCTCTACCTATTATTCGTTAAATGTAGAACTTTTACTTTGTAATTTCTCTTAATTGGTACAGTAAAAATGTTTGATTTCCAGTCTGTATGTAGTCAGAGATGTCCTTAACACAAATCAATCAGTGTCATTCTGGAATTATTGAGCAAAGTATTCTTATAGCACCCCAAATATTCAGAAATATACCCATTATTTGTTAAATGTAGGACTTTTACTTTGTAATTTCTCTTAATTGGTACAGTAAAAATGCTTCATTTTTGGTATGTATGTAGTCAGAGAGGTCCTCAACACAAATCAATCAGTGTCATTCTGGAATTATTGAGAAAAGTATTTTTATAGCACCCCAAATATTCAGAAATATACCCATTATTTGATAAATGTAGGACTTTTACTTTGTAATTTCTCTTAATTGGTACAGTAAAAATGCTTGATTTTCAGTAGGTATGTTGTCAGAGATGTCCTCAACTCATATCAATCAGTGTCATTCTGGAATTATTGAGCAAAGTCTTCAGTAGCTCAAATGTCAAATATGCAATCTGCATGTTTAAATATGGGACTTTAGACTTGAATTTCTCCACATTGCTACAGTAAAAATGCTTGATTTAAAATAAAGTTGTAGTCCTATGTGTAGAAGTCAAATATACCACCCATAACCAGGAATTATTAAGCAAAGTGTTTTTACAGTAAGTCAAATATGGGCAACGATGCAATCTCCAGGTATAAATATGGGACTTTAGACTTGAATTTCTCCACATTGGTGCAGTAAAACAAATGATAACAAGTGCTTTTTATTCATCATAGGTGCATGAAACACTTTAATGTAACATTTTATTTTCAATGTTTGGTAGGTTCCATATATAGCTTACTGTTGTTAATACCTTTATTTTGAAAACCGGAAGTAATGCGATGTTACTCCGCATTTACCGCAACGCTGAGAATACTTGTACCCTCGAAGTTTAAGTGCGGCTGATTTGACCACGGAGATCGAAGTTGCGGCTGGCTTGACCGCGGTGGAGTTTCATACCAGCAGTAGGAAGACCTCCAACGCGCTGAACGGCAGTTAACTCGGGTTTCTAGTCCGATGTGTGGCAAGAGAGACGTGTGCATGTGAGAGAAGTTTCTCAAGAGAATCTGCAAAGTCCAGAGTTTCTTCTTCATTATGAACATTAATATCAACGGATTGTTTGTGTGCGTTCAGGGTGGAGAAAGGAAGACGAAGAGAGGAAGTAAACGGATCTCGATCAACCAGACAGGAAGTCCAGGGACAAGAACCAGTTTCGAGTCTCACCAGGGAACAAGCAAGTCCACGAGTCACATGCTGGTGAGTTTGACCTTTATTCTGTCATTACTGCTGTATGTGACCTGTAAGATGACATGAGGGAGAGAGAATACTACAAACATGCTCGTCAGTGTGTGACAGCTGATGAAGCGTGACGCCTGGTTCACACTGGACGCGGAAGCGCCGCGAATACATTACATTTACATTTACATTTAGGTCATTTAGCAGACGCTTTTGTCCAAAGCGACTTACAATAAGTACATTTTGTCAAAAGAAGGAAACAAAGAAACCACGACGTATCATTGCCGATAAAGTAAGAGCTAAAAATAGAACAAGTGTTAGGTCCTCATCTGAGTAAAGTAGTACTTCAAGAGCAACAGTGCTAAGATCAGAGTGCTATAGGTAAGGTTTTTTTTTTTTTTTTTTTGGGGGGGGGGGGGGGGGGGGGGTGTTAGTGGGTCATGCTATGTAGAGTCAAGGTGAAGTCTGAACAGGTGAGTCTTGAGCCTTTTTCGGAAGATGGCAAATGACTCTGCTGTCCTGACATTGGTCGGGAGTTCGTTCCACCACTGAGGCGCCAGAACAGAGAAGAGTCTGGACTTTGCTGAGCGACATTTGCTTGATTTCAGCGATGGTGGTACCAGCCGGCCAGCTGAAGTAGAAGAGCGAAGTGCTCGCTTCGGGGCATGAGGTTTGACCAGTGTTTGAAGGTAGAAGGGTGCCGTTCCATTGATGGACGCGTAGCGGAGCCCGCTTCCATTCGGCGCCCATGTTAAGCTATGGTGTCGTTCACACTGAGAAACACGAGACAATCCGGTAAATTTTCAAAATAAAAGCAATTTTCAAAATAAAATACAGCGATTGACAAACGCGATCATAGTTGTGTATCTCAACTCGCACTGGGAAACAGGAAGAGACAATACATTTAATAAATGTGAAGAGTAGATATAAAAATGTGTAATTCAACGGTATATCTGCACTACTACTGTCTACTACCACACACACACTCTCTCTGTCTGTGTGTGTGTCGAGAGAGAGAGAAAGAGAGCGGCGCTTCCACGTCCAGTGTGAACCAGTTTGTAGCACCAGGATTCCTCAGCAAACATCCCATAGTAACACACATGTATGGTGTAGCGTTCAGTGTGTGCCGGTGCAGCAGCGATGGACTTCAACAACTTTCCCATGACATCATGTTTGTTTTTGCCCCCGAACCTGAATAACCTGAGCAGGCTCTGTTATCAAGTTGACTTCATGTGAGACTGTGTGGAATGAAACAATCTCTGGTATCTCTGCCTGCCTGCCTGTCTGTCTGCTTAGATAGTTAGACAGCGTTGAACATTATTCCCGCTTAAATACAGCGCGATTAATAAAACGATACTGTGCGATATTCTGCGTGGCAATATCGCATTGATACTTGGACAACAAACATGGATCTGTTATTATATAAATCATTAATATTGCAAATACAAGTTGAACCTTTAGGCAAAAGTCGCTTCTGGGTCGTTCCGTGTCATTTCATCAAATTTCTGAAAATCTTCCCACCTGACCATCTCAGAATGTCCTGAAAAAATCAAGTACAAAGACACACTTGTTAATAGGACAAATCCAAAATAGTAGGTCTCTACTGTCAATAGTTTTCTCATGAAACGTCATTGAATGAATGGTCACTTTCTGAGATGGTCAGGTGGGAGGCATTTGATGAAATGACACGGAATGACCCTCCACTATAGTGGACTGAAGAAGGGTCATTCTTCAGTGCTGCTGTTGGTGGCTGCTTGTTGCACTGCTTGTAGAGGGTTGCTTATCATCCGATTCATCCTCCTGCTGACGTGGTGCTCCTTGAACAAAATTTAGCATTGAACCTGTGAATATGTTTTAAATAAAAAAATGTCATTAGTAAAAGGTAAATAAAAATACCAAAACATTAGGATTTTCTGATGACAAAAATATCATGTCACACTACTGTTCATAATAAGAGTGACAAAAAATAGTCTTCTGTTTATCTGTAAAGCACTTCATTACATTATGCTATCTAGTAGCATAATAGTAGCTATTTCACAATGATAGGAGAACTAGATGATAGATGAAACCATGTTATTATATTAATTTAGTGGAACATAGACAAATACCTTCATACAAGGCGCTTAATATCTACAGACTACAGTGACAACTGTCAATTATTTGCAAACGTGCCACATGCATTGTGAATAGATTAGGCTATATAATTTAGGGTTTAGAGCTCCATCAAATCCATTTGCAAGGTAACCTAGCCTAGGTTGCTGACGTTAGCTATGAGCAACATCACTGAACGTTATGTTAGCAAAACAATTAGACCTACAACACGGACTTACCAGCAAGGGATGCATGGGCGTCATCTCTCTCTCTCTCTCTGTTTTGTCTTCGTTCTCTTTTCAGCTCCAGAGTAGTTCGATTTCCTCTTTCAAAAATATGTTTAAAACCAAAGTACTAAAAGAAAATATAAATTTGTTGTGAAAGTAAATGCTTGTTTGATCTCAGTCCTTATGGTACAACTCAGACCATGTAGTCTAAAAGTTGCCTAGTTGAATTTTTTTTTTCTCCCTCTTTATCTCTTTTCTCATTCGTTTTGGTAAAAAGGGTAGGCATAATAAGTATGAGCTTCAGCCTACACCTTTTCGATTAGCACTCCTCATTGTACTATGTATTTGTGTATATTAAGTAAATTCCATCTGTTGAGAAGGGGTCTTTTGTTGTCTTTTAGTTGCCGTTATTATCTCTCAACATCCACAGATTGCTAATTATGGCCTCTTCAAGCAGAAGCCAACACGGAGCAAACTCAGCAAAGGCAAACTAGGTTATACCATTTCAGGGAAGCAGGGCGGGGGGAGACTGTTTTTATATATTAGGCAAAAACAGTTAATTTGCACGAATTGAGTGATGGGGTACATTTTTTAACAAAAAACGACAGGCTTGTTCATAACTAATTCACATATTTTTTGCAATGTAATAATGTAGTAATTATCATGACATTTTTTTAATCTATCTTAATTTTGGGGGCCCCTGCCAGGTAGTTGGGGCCCTACATGCCTTGCATACTCTGCGTATGTGGAGCAGCGGGCCTGAATACAGATGTTCAAAGTGAGATGAGCCGATTGAAACTTGATAAAATAAAAAAGCTGTATGATTTGCAGTCAGAAAATGGTAATAAAATATATCTTAATGCAATACTCAGCTTATCGCAAAATGTTTAAAATCACAAAAAGATTGAGATTTTTTTCTGTTTTTGTCTCTTGCTTCCCGTTTTTGTTTCTATTTTAACTGCGACTTTGAGGACTGTGAAAATCCCTCTATAAATAAAATGTGTTATTATTATTATTATTATTATGATTAATAACACATACATTGTAGCACTGTACCCCAGTGGGATAGTTACTCACAATGGAATATAGCCTAATGACCATCTCTTACACTTGTAGTTTACGATAATATAACAATCCCCACTCATCCCATTGGCGGTTTTGTTTTGTGTTTCCTCCTTCAAGCATATATATATATATATATATATATATATATATAAAATACTTATTTTTACGACGACGTATTAGGGCCACTGTCGGGGAAAAAAAAAAAATGGAGCCGAGAGAGGTGGGCAATATTCTGAGATTAAAAGTCGCAAATTTGCTAGTTTTAAAGTGGCAAATTTACGAGTTTAAAAAGTCGCAAATTTACGAGAAAAAACTCGCAAATTTGCGAGTTTAAAATGTCGCAAATTTACGAGAAAAAACTCGCAAATTTGCGAGTTTTAAAGTGGCAAATTTGCTAGTTTATTACGATGCTAACAACCGGCATTTATGCTAGCTAACTTCCCATGACTGTAGCTTTTATCTTTCTAATTAATCCATCCCGTGTGTCAATGCTTTGCTAACGTCCTTAGGGTGATGGCTCTTGATGGTTAGTGTTGGTTAATTTTGTATGGGCCAAATTGTCATCTTACTGTATGTGTGTTTGTTGATCGGGTGGTTTGGCTAAGCTAGCGGTCATAGAGGAAGTAATCACGTAGCTTGACCCGGATGTTTACCGTTGCTATGACAACAAGTGAAAGCTACCGCTAGCTAGCTTAGGCAAACTACCTGCTCAATAAACACAAATAAGATGACAATTTGGCCCAAATAAAATTAACCAACAATAACCATCAACAGGCATAATAAACTAGCAAATTTGCCACTTTAAAACTCGCAAATTTGCGAGTTTTTTCTCGTAAATTTGCGACTTTTTAAACTCGTAAATTTGCGAGTTTTTTCTCGTAAAGTTACGAGTTTTAAAGTGGCAAATTTGCGAGTTTTTTCTCGTAAATTTGCGACTTTTTAAACTTGTAAATTTGCGAGTTTTTTTCTCGTAAAGTTACGAGTTTTAAAGTGGCAAATTTGCTAGTTTATTATGATGCTAACAACCTGCATTTATGCTAGCTAACTTCGCTTCCGAATGTCGCTTTTATCTTTCTAATTAATTCATCCCAACGTGTGACGCTTTGCTGAGGCCCTTAAGGTAATGGCTGTTGATGGTTATTGTTGGTTAATTTTATTTGGGCCAAATTGTCATCTTATTTGTGTTTATTGAGCAGGTAGTTTGCCTAAGCTAGCTAGCGGTAGCTTTCACTTGTTGTCATAGCAACGGTAAACATCCGGGTCATGCTACGTGATTACTTCCTCTATGACCGCTAGCTTAGCCAAACCACCCGATCAACAAACACACATACCGTAAAATGGCAATTTGGCCCATATAAAATTAACCAACACTAACCATCAAGAGCCATCACCCTAAGGACGTTAGCAAAGCATTGACACACGGGATGGATTAATTAGAAAGATAAAAGCTACAGTCATGGGAAGTTAGCTAGCATAAATGCCGGTTGTTAGCATCGTAATAAACTTGCAAATTTGCAAGTTTTTTCTCGTAAATTTGCGACTTTTTAAACTCGCAAATTTGCAAGTTTTTTCTCGTAAATTTGCGACTTTTTAAACTCGCAAATTTGCGAGTTTTTTCTCGTAAATTTGCGACTTTTTAAACTTGTAAATTTGCCACTTTAAAACTAGCAAATTTGCGACTTTTAATCTCAGAATATTGCCCACCTCTCTCGGCTCCGTTTTTTTTTTTTTTTTTTCGACAGTGGCCCTAATACGCCGTCGTATATTTTCCACCATAATTTACGAATAAATTCTTTAAAAATCCAACAATGTGATTTCCAGGATTTTTTTTCACATTCTGTCTCTCACATTTGAAGTGTACCTATGATGAAAATTACAGACCTCTGCAATCATTTTAAGTGGGAGAACTTGCACAATCGGTGGCTGACTAAATACTTTTTTGCCCCACTGTGTGTGTGTGTGTGTGTATATGTGTATATATATATATATATATATAAATATATATATATATATATATATATAAATATATATATATATATAAATATAAATATATATATATATAAATATAAATATATATAAATATATATACACACACACACACAGAGAGTATACACACAGAGATTTAAATCAAATTTTGTTCTTAACTTGCAGATCTGTGCCATGAGGGCCTCTTCCTCCCTCCTCCTCCTCTTCTTCCTCCTGGATATGTGTGATGTTCAAGGGGCTTCAACTTTTAGAATTTGTGCCTTTAACCTCCATTCTTTTGGAGAGTCCAAGTCCCAGAAGACCAAAGTCATGCATACTCTTGTCAGAGTAAGTACATAGACACGGATTTGAACGTTAGTGGAAAAAAATGTATTCCCTTTTAGCTTACTCAGCAACAATCAAGTATCTATCTAGTTAAATAACTACACAGTGAGGGCCGACCACACTGAGACACGTCGCTCCAAATATGTTGCCTTGTTGAAAACCTTGTTTTCCTGTTTTACGACACAACTGGGGCCTGTACTACTCGGTAGGTTTAACATACCAGGTATCTTCCAGTTATCCAGCTTAAGTAACCCTAACAAAGGCAATCAGACATCAGCGGTCACACGAAGCTGGTTATCAACTCGTTAGGGTTTCCCTTTCCAGCTATGAGCGTGTGCACATGAAAGAGGCAGGGTTTGCAGCATTTGACCAATCACAAACATGGATCAGTCCACGGGCAGCGGAGCGGCATATTTCACGTACCATAATCTTACAGAAATACGAAGAAGTTAAACATATAATACAGTTAAAAGACAACAGTTTAACAACATGCAGGGAAGGAGAGCTGGCAAAAACTCACTGACTGTGTGAATACGTAAGTCATATTAATAGTATTGATAGTCGTATAATATTACTGCTCCATCATAAGGGAACTAGTAGTTGACTGATTAGTTCAGTTTTTTAACTGTGCTGTTAGTTCAGTGGTAGAGTTACTGCCCCATGTACTGAGGCTCCCTCCAGCGGTCCCGGTTTCGAATCCACCCTGCGGCCCTCTTTTAAAGCATGTCGTCCCTCTCTCTCGCCCCTTTAACTCTCACGCTGTCCTCCCGCAATGAAAGGCCAAAAGTATAACTTTCAAATAATGAATGTGTTGCTTAGATGTGTTCTTATAACGTGGTGTATGACAATATCAGCCTCATTCTTTCAGTGTTTCCCCAGCATTTTTCTAGCACTTTCCTAATGTTTTCTTAGCGTTTTTACTCTCTGGTGTCCTCATACCAACAATGCAACATTCCCTCCTGTTACAGTGAAACTCCCCTGTTCATACCTGTTGTGTGTTCCAGATCATCACTCGCTGCGATGTGTGTTTGCTTCAGGAAGTGAGAGACACAAAAGGAAAAGCTGTATCGGAGCTGCTGGCTCGCCTTAATGAGTGATTTTACACACACACACACACACACACACACACACACACACACACACACACACACACACACAAACTTGCACACATACATACATTTTATTTGTGAAGCACTCTTCATTGTTACGCCTGGTTCACACCGGATGTGGAAGCGCCGCGTGCAGATATACCGTTGAAATACACATATTTGTTTTATCTACTCTTCACATTTATTAAATGTATTGTCTCTTCCTGTTTCCCAGTGCGAGTTTAGATCCACAAATATGATCGCATTTGTCAATCGCGGTATTTTATTTTGAAAATTGGCCGGATTGTCTCGTGTTTCGCTGTGATTTCCTGCCAGAATTGATGCGTTTGCCGAAACGATCGTTTCACGGCGCCTATTCGCGGCGCTCCGCATCTGGTGTGAACGACACTATTGCTTAACAGGGGCGCCGAATGGAAGCGGGCGCCGAATGGGAGCGGGCTCCGCTACGCGTCTATTCGCGGCGCTTCCGCGTCCGGTGTGAACCCGGCGTTAAAAGCAATCCCAAAGGTTTAAAAACAAGAGCATAGAAACGTTTTAGAGGAATGCTATTTAAAACAGAAAGGTTTTCAGGCCCTTCTGAAAGGAGTTTGTGGAGCCCTCTGGTGGTCTGGGATAATAGAGCATTTACTTAAGTCCCATATTATGAAAACCAGATTTTCTCTGGTCTCTACACCTATAAACTGGTCCTCTCTGATCCTGTCAACTCCCAGAATGAGGAAAACAAGCGACTCCTGCATGGTCTCTGCAGCCCCCCCGGAGGCAGCAGTGAAGACGCACCAGAGCGCATAAGACAGAGGGAGGATTGTCTCCAGCTTCACCTGCACAGGGATTTATTCACGGAGCACCAGCCGGATCACCCAGCGCCATGACCGGTTGGAAGTTGGGCTGCACTCTCTGTGCACGCTGTGGGTCCATGTGCGCTGTCTGCCCGCGCTCTCCGTGCGCACTCTCCGTTCGTGCTCTCAGTGCACGCTATGGGTCTGTCGGTCGCGCTCTCCCTCGCTGTCTCTCCGTGATGTCGGTCCACATTGTGCGTGCGCGCTGTGGGTCCGTGCGCGCTGTGGGTCCGTGCGCGCTGTGGGTCCATGCGTGCTGTCGGTCTGTGCCGGTCCGTGCTGCTGTCGGTCCGGGCGGTCAGTCTTGCTGTCGGTCTCTCCGTGCTCTCCGTCTGTGTTCTCCGTCATCGCTCTCCGTGGGTCTCTCTGGTTGGCACTGTCTGTCCGCTTTCTCCGTCCGTGCTGTCGGCTCTCAGCGCTGTGTTGCAAAACGCCCCCCATTCGGATCTCCTATCATCGGGCAGAGGAGTTCGGGCTTATGCAAATTACTCCTTTTGTTACGTAAAGAAAGGAGCTAAATCTGAACAGCCTGTAGGAGCACTGTTTTACCAGAGGGTGGGCTGCAGAGACCATGCAGGAATTACTTGTTTTCCTCATCCTGGGAGTTGGCAGGGAGGACCAGTTTATAGGTGTAGAGACCAGAGAAAAACCCTTTTTTCACAATATGGCACCTTTAATTCAATGCGTGATCTCTCTTTATTTCTGTCTAAGACTCACGTGTCTCCATTTCACCAATCAAATGCAGCAGGCTATCACATGACAGCACATGCAGCTACTTGGTCAACGAGTTAACGGCATCAACAGGGGCGGACTGGCCATCGGTCACATTTTAATTTCAGATGTTACAATCATGGACGTATTAAAACATGTGATGCTACGGACCTCAGCTGCAACTCTGCCGTTAACGGTGGAGCACTGGCCAGCAGTCAGACAGTTCAAAACTGTCAATTACAGATGCGAATGGCCCCTCCCAACTTGCACTGCTCCACTTATTGTTCAATCTGATTGGTCACTTACTTCCCTGTGAAGTTACACAGAGGCCAAATCCCAACGTCCCCCCTCAAGGACTCACAAGATTTGATGTTGTTCCCGTTAAGTCCCTGAAGGTTCAGGTCCGTCCCACGGCCACATTGTCAGGTGCATGAGGACTCGCTTGAGGACTTTAAGTCCTCTATACCCACTTTCTGTAAGTCAGCATCAAACAGAGGAGACAGTGGTCTCCTAACCCTAATCTTACAGAAATACAAAGAAGTTAAACATATAATACAGATAAAAAGCAACAGTTTCATCTGCCAAATGCAGGAAGGACAGCTGGAAAAACTGTGTGAATGCGTAAGTCGTATTAATAGTATTGATATATTGAAGAGGTTCATTCAGCCTACTGATTTACACTCACCGGCCACTTTATTAGGTACACCTTGCTAGTACCGGGTTGTACCCCCTTTTGCCTTCAGAACTGCCTTAATCCTTCGTGGCATAGATTCAACAAGGTACTGGAAACATTCCTCAGAGAGTTTGGTCCATATTGACATGATAGCATCACGCAGTTGCTGCAGATTTGTCGGCTGTACATCCATGATGTGAATCTCCCGTTGCACCACATCCCAAAGGTGCTCTATTGGATTGAGATCTGATGACTGTGGAGGCCATTTGACTCAGTGGTCCTCTGTCGTCCCTCCCTCTCCCCCCTTTAACTCTCACGCTGTCCTCCCGCAATAAAAGGCCAAAAAATAACAAACAGCTCCAGAGTGAGGGCGTCAGAAGGGAACTTGCGCGAGACTTGCATTGTTTTGGCTATAGGCTGCTGTTTATCGTTGCTGTTTAACAGCTTCATGGATTTATTACGGACATGACGACTGCACTGCTCAATTGTTTCTTTATGGATACAAAATCAAAACTACGGGGAAAATGTTTATTTACAATTTCTGTGGAAAATTGGGGACTGGACTTGAATCAGAGCTGTGTGGAGGATCTAACAGATGCTGAAGAGTTCATGTGGATCTAGAAGGGGACGGATCATACATATCTGGAAAATAAACGGATTCATATCTTTAAAAGTGTAAAGTGGCTGGTAGAAAGAGTGTTTCATTTATACTTTGTTGGTTAACAAGATACTAATAACTCTGTTCACGTGATAAACTATTTAACATCTAGTAGAGAAACTAGCTGCAGTCATTTAGAGGAACATAGTTGGTCTAATACGGCTGTATGTTGTATGGTTTGTGTTTCCTCCGTGTTCAGCTACAGCAGTGAACATGAGTACAGCAGCGTGTCCAGTGAGCGACTGGGCCGGTCGGCCGCCTACCAGGAGCAGTACGTCTTTGTCTACAGGTGAGCTGAAACACTCGGCCACTTAGCAGCCAACGTGGTCAGACAGGTGCTGGTATGCTGTTTGTCCGTTTGTGTGCAGGACTGACACTGTGGCCGTCACGGGACAGTATCAGTACCCAGACGACCAGCCAGGAGATGTAGATGCTTTCTCCAGAGAGCCTTTTGTAGTCCGCTTTAAAGCCCCCAGGACAGGTGAGCCCTCTGACACCTTAAAAGAATGAAAAGTACGCTGATGTTCAGTCATATAACCACCTCCTCCCTCCATCTCCACTCAGATATAAAGGAGTTTGTCCTCATCCCTCAGCACACCACGCCCACCAACACCACCAAAGAGCTGGATGCTCTGTACGACGTTCTGCAGCGTGTCAGGAAGATTTGGAGAACCGAGGTAAAAGCTGATTTAGGTCATGTGGACTTGGACACGGCCACGAGGTCTTGTGGGCTCACCGTCGGTGTTGTTGTGTGAGCAGAATGTGATGCTTCTCGGGGACTTCAACGCTGACTGCGGCTACCTTGCTAAGAAGAACAGGAAGTTTGTGCGCCTGATTACAGCGAAGAACCTCTTCTGGCTCATTCCAGAGAAGACCGACACCACTGTGAGGTCAACCACCTCCTGCACCTACGACAGGTGAGCTCACACTCCTTAAAGGTGCACTTTGTAAGAATTTGAGTTTAGCATATCATCTAACATTATCAACACAAAGTCAAGAGGTTACAAGCATACTAGCCAGCTAGCATGTGTAGAAGAAAATGTGTTACCTTACACTTCTTATTTTGATCTCATACTAATATTCCTTCCTCTTGTACTCATCAAATGTCCTGCTGCCCTATTTGAGTGTGGTTAACTTGTTAGAAGACCTTTGATCTGTCCCCCTTCGTGGACCGTCTCCGAAACATCTTTATCTCACATACTTGATCAAGGCCTGATGAATGGCCCCTTTTGTGACATTGTCTAGAAAGAACCCAGCTGTTCCGAGAGAAGTCACACCTTTCTGTTTACCTAGGATGTCTCTTACTCTTGGGAGAAACATGTATTGAATATATGCAAATCCACTCATCAGCCCTCCCTCTTTGGTTCTGTCTATAAAGCTCTCTTTTGCCCCACATTATTTAGAATGGACTGCATCGCAACGCTGTATTTTCCTTTCTCCACTGCGGTGATTAAAATTCAACATGAACCAGCCACAGAATTGGACCTGAAGAGTTTTTCTTCCACACATGCTAGTGCTCTCGAGTCCAACAGAGAGGACGAGGAGGTAGAGCCACGGGGCTCGGCAGTCATCCATCCATCATTCATGCACTTTGTTTATCAAACTTTTTGGTGTTTGGAACCTGGGATAACTAGATGTATTTTGTGGGCGGAGCCAAACTTTCTTGTTTCTGCAATGTTAGATTGAATCCAATAGACCATTTAGGAGTAGATGTCACAATTACCACTGAAGGTGTGTGTTAAAAGAATTTGTCCGTAAAGGAATAAATTCACCCAATGAGGAGATCAGAGACAGAAGTAAAGTCGACGTCTGACTTTAATCTTGTACAAGAGGAGCAGTTACAATGCAACGTGTGAGGATGCTACAGAGGAAGTGCTCCAATCACTGTTGTGACTTGAGTCTTTTAAAGGCACAGGAGATAACGCGTCACTGACAGTTAACCTTCATGTAGACATCATGACTACCAGGCCTCTGATAACATTTAGGTCAGCCATGGGGATACTAAAGTAATAAACAGTTCAACACATAAAGCTGTAACCTGAACAAAGAAAACTTTAAGACATGAGGTTATACAAAATTCTTAGAACATTCCCTCCTGTTTATGCTTATCTCAAGCATAATCATTAGTTAAATTTTGTGGAGTGTGAGAGAGAAAACCCAGGCAGGGAAATTCTCTCAAGGCCCCTCTGCCTACAGGCGACCGCCCTATGGTACTCCAGTCCAATTGGGAAAATACAGTGATTCAAACAAGGTTATACATAGCACATCTAGTAAATCTAACCTCTAGTACTTTAAGGTTTAATAGGAAGGAAGAATAGAAATCAAACAAAACTGTCCAACGCAGGCTGGTCAAGCCATCGATCCCGTAAGTTGAACCTGATCCTGCCTAGGAAATCTCACCCTAGACTCGTGGAAAACAATAAAACATTAAAAACTTCCTTCCATCATGTGATTAACATATATATATATATATATATACACTACCGTTCAAAAGTTTTGGGTCACCCAGAAAATTTTGTGTTTTCCATGAAAAGTCACTTTTATTTACCACCATGAGTTGTAAAATGAATAGAAAATATAGTCAAGACATTGACAAGGTTAGAAATAATGATTTTTATTTGAAATAATGTTTTTTTCCTTCAAACTTTGCTTTCGTCAAAGAATCCTCCATTTGCAGCAATTACAGCATTGCAGACCTTGGGCATTCTGGCTGTTAATTTGTTGAGGTAATCAGGAGAAATTTCACCCCAAGCTTCTAGGAGCCCCTCCCACAAGTTGGATTGGCTGGATGGGCACTTCTTGCGTACCATACGGTCAAGCTGCTCCCACAACAGCTCAATGGGGTTTAGATCTGGTGACTGCGCTGGCCACTCCATTACAGATAGAATACCAGCTGCCTGCTTCTTCTCTAAATAGTTCTTGCACAACTTGGAGGTGTGCTTTGGGTCATTGTCCTGTTGTAGGATGAAATTGGCTCCAATCAAGCGCTGTCCACAGGGTATGGCATGGCGTTGCAAAATGGAGTGATAGCCTTCCTTATTTAGAATCCCTTTAACCCTGAACAAATCTCCCACCTTACCAGCACCAAAGCAACCCCAGACCATCACGTTACCCCCACCATGCTTGACAGATGGCATCAGGCACTCTTCCAGCATCTTTTCAGTTTTTCTGCGTCTCACAAATGTTCTTCTGTGTGATCCAAACACCTCAAACTTCGATTCGTCCGTCCATAACACTTTTTTCCAATCTTCCTCTGTCCAATGTCTGTGTTCTTTTGCCCATATTAATCTTTTTCTTTTATTGGCCAGTCTCAGATATGGCTTTTTCTTTGCCACTCTGCCCTGAAGGCCAGCATCCCGGAGTCGCCTCTTCACTGTAGATGTTGACACTGGCGTTTTGCGGGTACTATTTAATGAAGCTGCCAGTTCAGGACCTGTGAGGCGTCTATTTCTCAAACTAGAGACTCTAATGTACTTATCTTCTTGCTCAGTTGTGCAGCGGGGCCTCCCACTTCTCTTTCTACTCTGGTTAGAGCCTGTTTGTGCTTTTCTCTGAAGGGAGTAGTACACACCATTGTAAGAAATCTTCAGTTTCTTGGCAATTTCTCGCATAGAATAGCCTTCATTTCTAAGAACAACAATAGACTGTCGAGTTTCACATGAAAGTTCTCTTTTTCTGGCCATTTTGAGCGTTTAATCTTCCCCACAAATGTGATGCTCCAGACACTCAACCTGCTCAAAGGAAGGTCAGTTTTATAGCTTCTCTAACCAGCTAAACTGTTTTCAGCTGTGCTAACATAATTGCACAAGGGTTTTCTAATCATCCATTAGCCTTCTGACCCAATGAGCAAACACATTGTACCATTAGAACACTGGAGTGATAGTTGCTGGAAATGGGCCTCTATACACCTATGTAGATATTGCACCAAAAAACAGACATTTGCAGCTAGAATAGTCATTTACCACATTAGCAATGTATAGATTAGTTTAAACTTAGATTAGTTTAAAGCACTGTTTAAAAAAACTGTGCTTTTCTTTCAAAAATAAGGAAATTTCTAAGTGACCCCAAACTGTTGAACGGTAGTGTATATATATATTAGGGCTGTCAAAAGATTGATTTTGTTAATTGCGATTAATCGCATTTTATCCATAGTTAACTCGCGATTAATCGCAAATTAATCGCATTTTTTTGGCACATTTTTTCTTCTAAATGTACCTTAATGTATTTTTTTCATATTCTTAATACTTTTAACAACATAAGGGCAAATATACTTGATTTATGAAAATGTTTATTTAACACTTCAAATATCCCCTTACCAAAACATGGGATCAAAACATGGTTATAAGAATATATCACAAACAATTAAAGTGAAGTGGCTTGCAAGTGATATCTCAGACTGGACGTACTTCTATGGTAGTTCATTTCATACCCACAGTACGTGCAGATGACTTTGGTCGTATCGACTGAACCATCCGGCAGTCTTTTGAAGGTGAATTTGCCGTTCACAAGTCTTTTCTCCATTTCCTCGCTTCCTCCTTTGTCCCGTAGTGGCGCCAATCCTGCTTCTTCTTCTTCTGCCTCCCTCTGGATCAAGACTACAGGTGCCACCGACGGCCATAAATCATACAATGTGTGTGTGTTTTTTTTTTTTAAATACCAAGCGTTAATCGCGCGTTAAAAAAAATTAACGGCGTTAAGAGGATGTTGCGTTAACGCGTTAACTTTGACAGCCCTAATGTGTATGTATGTATGTATATATATATATATATATATGTATGTATGTATGTATATATATGTATGTATGTATGTATGTATGTATGTATGTATGTATGTATATATATATATATATATATATATATACCCTCAGGTCATCTCCAGAAGGCATCGTCTGTTTGTTTTGCTCTTTTGTCGCGCCACAGTGTTTTCTCAGTGTCTGGTGTTGTGGCTTTGCATGTCTTTCAAGATATCATGGTCAATGTGTTCTCAGTATCAGCTACAAAAATGTAATCTGAGTCCCGTCCCTCTGTCGCTGCACGTTTAGCTTCTTCGTCTGCTTTGCAGTTTCCTCGTGAAACTGGATCAGTCCCGGTAGTGTGTGCTGCGCATTTACAGACTGCAACTGCTTTTGGTAGGAGAATAGCATCTGTGGAAGAAAAACTCTGAAAAGCTGAACCTGAACAAAGAAAATTTTAAGACATGAGATTTTACAAAATTCTTATAACAGTGTGCTGGCAGAAAATCAGCGGAAACAAGTTTAAAGAAGCGACATCTTGACAAAATCAAAACGTGTTCTAGTGTCATCAGATGTCAGAATAGGAATGTAAGAAATGTTTATTATTATGTTAATTTTTAGAGAATAGAGTCAAAAAAACAACCCTCTTTAATGGTTACAAACCATTAAAAAGACTGACTGGACTCTGAAATCATCCTGAATTCTCATCTCTGCAGCTCATTTCACATCGGTTCGCTAAATGTTTGGCTTGGACTCACCGTTCATGTAGGTCCTGACAGTGAGTCAGGAAACTCACCACGTGATAATTGTTAGCTCATTAATCAGACAGCCGTCTTCTGAAAAACCAGTCAGATAATCAGAGAAGGATCCAGATGATCCAGATTCTCACATGTGTGGAGGCTTCGACAGAACTGTCTCTTTATGATTCCATTGGATTGTATTGAATTCATGCTCATGTTTAACCGGAGTCGTCCAGTAACTGAAAAGCTGGCGGTTCAATCGGCAACGAAATGTATTATTTTCCATTTTGTTTTCCAGCGGTAGACTTGTTGGATGGACAGAAAAAGAAAAGCCATGAGTGTTTTTCATTCCTACCATCAGTGTCTAGTTGGCGCTTCGTGTGATTATTTAAATTAAGTTAACGTCTAAAGAGTTTTGCATAAATGGTCTCAAAGAAAAGTAATCAATTTCTCTGACGTTTACCTTGAAGACCCCTCTGACTTTACCTGGAGACCCCTCTGACTTTACCTGGAGACCCCTCTGACTTTACCTGGGAGACCCTCTGACTTTACCTGGAGACCCCTCTGACGTTACCTGGGAGACTCCTCTGACATGACCTGGGAGACCCCTCTGACGTACCCTGGGAGACCCCTCTGACTTTACCTGGGCGACCCCTCTGACTTTACCTGGAGACCCCTCTGACTTTACCTGGAGACCCCTCTGACTTTACCTGGAGACCCCTCTGACTTTACCTGGGAGACCCTCTGACTTTACCTGGAGACCCCTCTGACGTTACCTGGGAGACTCCTCTGACATGACCTGGGAGACCCCTCTGACGTACCCTGGGAGACCCCTCTGACTTTACCTGGGCGACCCCTCTGACTTTACCTGGGAGACCCCTCTGACGTTACCTGGAGACCCCTCTGACGTTACCTGGGAGACTCCTCCGACGTGACCTGGAAGACCCCTCTGACTTTACCTGGGAGACCCCTCTGACGTTACCTTGGCGACCCCTCTGACTTTACCTGGGCGACCCCTCTGACGTTACCTGGGCGACCCCTCTGACGTTACCTGGGCGACCCCTCTGACGTTACCTGGGCGACCACTCTGACTTTACCTGGAGACCCCTCTGACGTTACCTGGGAGACCCCTCTGACTTTACCTGGGAGACTCCTCTGACTTTACCTGGGAGACCCCTCTGACTTTACCTGGGAGACCCCTCTGACGTTACCTGGAGACCCCTCTGACTTTACCTGGGAGACCCCTCTGACGTGACCTGGAAGACCCCTCTGACTTTACCTGGGAGACCCCTCTGACGTTACCTTGGCGACCCCTCTGACTTTACCTGGGCGACCCCTCTGACGTTACCTGGGCGACCCCTCTGACGTTACCTTGGCGACCCCTCTGACGTTACCTGGGCGACCCCTCTGACGTTACCTGGGCGACCCCTCTGACTTTACCTGGGCGACCACTCTGACTTTACCTGGAGACCCCTCTGACGTTACCTGGGCGACCCCTCTGATGTTACCTGGGAGACCCCTCTGACGTTACCTGGGAGACCCCTCTGACGTTACCTGGGCGACCCCTCTGACGTTACCTGGGCGACCCCTCTGACGTTACCTGGGCGACCCCTCTGACGTTACCTGGGCGACCCCTCTGACGTTACCTGGGCGACCCCTCTGATGTTACCTGGGAGACCCCTCTGACTTTACCTGGAGACCTGACTTTATTCTGTGTGATACAACAGGATTGTGGTACACGGAGAAAGGTTTGCCAGAGCCATCGTTCCTTCTTCAGCCGACTCATTTAACTTCCAGAGGGAATACCGACTCACAGAGGACGAGGTGAGTGTCTGTGAGTGTCTGTGAGTGTCTGTGTGTGTCTGTGTGTGTGTGTGTGTGTGTGACTGTGTGTGTGACTGTGTGTGTGACCATGTAAATGTTGAACTCTGTCTCCTGGTCCTGGTCCAGGCTCTAGAAGTCAGTGACCACTACCCGGTGGAGGTCCTGCTGAAGGCCGTTGCAAACCGAATCTCCCAGAGTGGAACCTTCCAGTTGCTCTCGCTGCTCGTCTTCAGCCAGCTGCTCTTCCAGATGTCAACATGCTAGTTTAATCACACACACTCTTCACTTCTGTCTCACAATGACTTTTCTGCACCAAAGTGCTGCACATGTATCATCTTTTGAACGACTCTTTGAAGGCAGCAACACTTTGTGTACTGTGCACTTTATACTCAACTCTGCTGTAATTATATACTAGAAAATTCCCCCTCCGGGAAATTTTGAAAGGGCCACGGGGTCTACTGCCGGAGTTTATATACATTACGATGAGATTCTTCGAGATTTCAAACGAGACGGAGTTGTTTTAGAGGCAAATACAACTACAAATACTTCGCACTCAACTGTTTGCCAGTACATGTCACTAGGGCTGAACGATTTATCGTTTTCTGACCGAAATTGCGATTTCAGACAACGCGATCATGTGATCGCCAAAGCTGCGGTTTTTGCAGCGCTCCTGACTCACCCAGGATCTGTTGTCAACTATTTTACACATACATGCCGTCCTCCGACCATCCTGCCAAGCTCACCAATCAGACTACTCGTGAACAGGTCACGCTAACCAATCAGTATTAACCTGCTCCGTATTTGTAATTAGTCAGAAATTACTTCAACTGGACCAGAAGCGGAGTTAGGGGATTTAAACAGCACGTCCATCATCTGGGAGTATTTCGGGCTTGAGGCTGCAGACGTGCACCAGAAACAGGTACTGTGCAAAACCTGTCGCGCTAAAGTTGCAACATCCAGCGGAAACACAACCAATATATACCGGTGATATAATCTCCCGCGAGAGGGTGCATTTCACGGCAGGGGTGCTGATTACGGCACAACACCGGCACTTGAAAAATCACCACAGACATTTGCATGAAGCGTGCATGACGAAAAAATCTGGTAAAAAGTCCGGTGACTATGATGATCAGGCCCACTGAAGCAAACAGACTACAATTACAGCATCTTTTGCCAGTGTAACTCTGTATGATAAGAGCAGCGGAAGACACCGGAAAGACGGATTTAAAAACCTCCTCCGCACGCTGGACAGATATACCATTCCCTCCCGCACCGACTTCTAACAGGTTGCCGTCCCACAGCTATACGCTGAGTGTAAAGAAAAAGTGGTAACCAATAAATGAATGACCCACCTATTTTAATGTCTGACATAATTTTTAGAAGGGTCATTTTATTCCAATAACAGTTTTTGTATTTGATTTACAATTAAATTATTACAGTTATGGATTTTTTGCACATTTTAAGACAGTCAAAGATGGCTCTTTTAGTTCATTTGTAATAACTGCCATTGGTCAAGGACTTTAAAGAATGAACATGCATGTTTCTTGTTAATAAATTCCTTTGGAAGCAATTTTTAACTTTAGTTTTCATCCTTGCATTAGAGTTATAGCATTCAGTGTTTTAATGTTACTGTACATTACTGAATATTGCACTGAAGCTTGATTTGAAGGTAATCGTGAATCAAATCGAAATCGCAATATCTGTCAGAAAAATCGCAATTAGATCTTTTCCTAAAATCGTTCAGCCCTACATGTCACCGAACTCAGCTGTCACTCAAGTACTACCGAGTACTACTGAGACTCAAGTACTGAGAACTACTAGGTACTATGTATTGTCAAACATTTGCCAGTACATGCCAGAGCTTGAGTGACACTGAGATCAGCTGTCACTCATGTACTACCGAGTACTACCGAGTACTACCAAGTACTACTGAGACTCAAGTACTGAGAACTACTAAGTACTATGTATTGTCAAACAGTTGAGTGCTACTGAGACTCAAGTACTGAGAACTACTAGGTACTATGTATTGATGTATTGTCAGTGCCAGTACATGTCACCAAGCTCAGCTGTCACTCAGTACTACCGAGTACTACTGAGACTCAAGTACTCATGACTTGACATCACACACACACACACACACACACACAAAATAAATCTGATCTTTCATGTCTTTATTGAACACACACATTCAACGTTCAAAATAGCAGTGAAAAAAGTAAGTGAACCCTTAGAATTAATAACTGGTTGACCCCCCCCCCCCCCCCCCCCCCCCCCCCCCCCCCCCGGCAGCAATAACCTCAACCAGGCTCTTCCTGTAGCTGTGGATCAGACCTGCACATCGTTGGAGGAATTTCAGTTTCAGCTGACATACAGACATTCTCACATTACCCTGATCCTGATTGTCTGATATACTACCCTGATCCTGATTGTCTGATATACTTGGGAATTCATCTCCCCCTCAATGAGTCCAAGCTGGCCAGGCCCTGATGCAGCAAAGCAGGCCAAATCATGTTTCCTCCACCATACTTTACAGTTGGGATGATGTTTTCATGATGATATGCCGTGACCTTTCTATGCCATATTTAGTGCTGTCTTTTTTCCAAAAAGTTCAATCTTAGTTTCATCAGTCCACAAAACATTTTGCCAATACGGCTGTGGAGTGTCAATGTGCTCTTTTGCAAAGTCCCAAAGTGTCTCCATTTGTAGATTGTTTGCCAAACTGCAAAATTTCTAAAGTCTTTGAAATAACCCTTGCTAGCTTCATGTCAACAATTCCTGATCGTAGATCCTCTGAAAGCTCTTTTTGGCGAGGCATGGCTTACTTAAGCGTGTTCTTCTTGTGCAAAATAGCTGTAGTCCACACCTCCAAACTTATCATCCTAACGGGACTCCAGGTGTGCTAAAACCTGCTCCAATTAACTTTTTTGAAGTCATTAAATCAAGGGTTCACATATTTTTTCCACAAGCACTATGAGGTTTTTTTGATGGTTCTCAATACATGGACACGAACGTTTTGTTATTTAGAGTAGAGTTCTGTTTTATAGGCCCAGATATTCACTTCTTGCTTTGTATCGTTTGGGTAAATAAAAACTCTATTTTTCTAACAAAACAGTCTGTATGTGATTCTTTGTCATAAATTACAAACATTTAAAGGCAAATAGGATGATGAACAAACTGAAATCTTAATTCAGAAATGTGTACCTTTAATTGTGGAATGCAGGAATATGTTTGTCAAAACTCGTACGCCTGAGTTAAAAATGGTGAATTAACATACTTATAAGCATAAACTCAGGTTATCCTCTTCCATCAGCCTCATTGTTCCCTCTGCCCATCCTTCCACCATGGGGTCCAGAGCCTTCAGCCGCTCTGCCCCCCGCCTCTGGAACTCCCTCCCTCCCATCATCAGAAATATTGACTCACTCCCAACCTTCAAATCCCGCTTAGAAACCCACCTTTTTGACCTGGCTTATTCCCTCCCATTGTAATCACTCTGCTGCAGATTTGAAGATTTACTCAATTTTGAGATTTACTTGTGCTATGTTGTTCATGTGTCTTTTTAAAATATTAACTGTCATTTTTGATTGTCTTTTTAAGGTGACCTGAGTGTCCTGAAAGGTGCCTCTAAATAAAATGAATTATTATTATTGGGCTGCACGGTGGTGTAGGCTAGCACTGTCGCCTCACTGCAAGAGGGTCCTGGGTTCAATTCCCGGGTTGGGTTCGGGCCCCTTCTGTGTGGAGTTTGCATGTTCTCCCCGTGTAAGCGTGGGTTCTCTCCAGGTTCTCCGGCTTCCTCCCACAGTCCAAAGACATGCTGGGGATAGGTTAATTGGTGACTCTAAATTGCCCGTAGGTTTGAATGTGAGTGTGAATGGTTGTCTGTCTCTTGGCCCTGTGATGGACTGGCGTCCTGTCCAGGGTGAACCTGCCTTCGCCAGCCTCCAGCTGGGATCGGCTCGAGCCCCCCCCGTGACCCTAAATACAGGATAAGCGGTAGAAAATGGATGGATTATTATTATTATTATTACTTCCCAGCATGCATTGTGTTCAATTTGGCTAATTTGGAACTCAAAACTAATAATATATTTTTTTTATGTAGAATATGGTTTAATATGACATTAAAATGTCTTTATTTTGGTCAAATACTGATTTTTTTTTTTTTGCCAGCCGCTGCCTCCCTATTCCCCCACCCCCTGTAGAGGGGGCCAGTCAGGAACAAATTCCCGGGCCGCTTTTTTGCCCCAGTCAGCCCCTGCCTAGTTTACATAAACCTCTAACCTGGTTACCAAAACTGCTTTATTTTTTGATTATTGTTAACATTTTGTCTATATTCAATAAATATTTCAGAATGTTCCTGACATGGAAAATGCTTTTGATAAAATGTGTCACAACGGATTACCATTTTTCCCCTTCCATCTCCACCCCTTTTACTCCTGAAGCCGGTGTTCCACAGGGTGCCGTCCTCAGTCCACTCCTTTTCTCCTCTACATCCCAATGTTTGCTACCACTCCCATCAACACTTTGCCACATTTCCTGTATTTTATTGTATCTTAATTTATTTCCTGTATTTTATTGTATCTTAATTTATTTCCTGTATTTTATTCAATCTTAATTTATTTCCTGTATTTTATTATTCTTATTTTTTTCCTGTATTTTATACTATTTTAAATTATTTCCTGTAATTTATTCTATTTTAATTTATTTCCTCTATTTTATTCTATTTTAATGTATATGCTGTATTTTATTCTGTTAAATATTCTGACATTTTGTCTGGAGAAAGGAAGGAAGCTGCTTTGTCTCTTGTTGGTAAGTCAGAAACTAATTGTAGATTTGAGTTTAGGCATTGTGTGAGTAAAGCTAGTGGTAACATTTAGTCTAGTATTGATAGCTTGTTGTTGAAATTCTTGTGAAGCTGTCTGTGCTAAGTGAGCAATCAGCTTGTTTTGAGCGAGCTCACCTGTAGTGAATAGACTTGATTAGAGGGAAGGAGGAGCCACAGTCAGAACTTAAGGGACAGCAGTAACTCTCTTCAAACCACATTTTGTCTGGAGAAAGGAAGGAAGCTGCTTTGTCTCTTGTTGGTAAGTCAAAGTTTTTTTGTAGTCTGGGAGTGCTAATACTGATGTGCTCACTAAAACCTGTTTCAGTTGTTCTGCCTCTTGTGTCCAAATAATATTATCTGTGGCTGCCATAGGTTGATCATAGATTACACTCTGCAGTGGTTGTGCTAATTCAGCATAATTAGCAATCCATTGTGTGCAAAAGCCTGTCATGCCTAAGCAGTGCCATCGTAGCATATAGGGGGGAAAGGTGATGACAATTTTAAGGGCCCACAGCCCGCTAGGGCCCACACACAGCCCCCAGTAGGTGGCAATGAATGGGTAGAGGGGCCCACACCGATATTCTTTCAGGGGGCCCAGAATTCCTAGCAACTGCCCTGTGCCTAAGAATGACATAATTTGCTTTTTTTGTTGTTTTGTTTTGGAGCTTGCAGAATAGCTTCTTTGCATTTGTCATCGAGATGTTTTCCTTCCTGACAAATGTTAAAACCCAAATACTGTTTGTTTCCACAACTGGAGTTTGTTTCTACTTGCTTTGTGACCTTGTTCAGCTAAAAATTTCAGCAGCGCCAGAGTGTCTGCTTTACAGTCAGCTTGAGTTTTTGAAGCTATCAGAATATCATCGACATACGACAGAATTTTGGTGGGTGAAATTGAGCTAAATTTGATGACATCGCCTGTGTGCTATGTATGTGTGTGTATGTGTGTGTCTTAAGGCGAGTCCACACCGGACCGAAAATCGGCGTCTTTGAGAGAGTCGGCCTCCGTGACATGAGTCTGCTTGGTGTGGTCGCTCGAATCGGCCCACGTCGGCGTTCATTTCAGCCGATTCAAATGTGTAATCCGCCAAGCGAGTCGGTCACTCTTTTACCATTCTGATTGGTGGAGGCTAGCAGCTTGACTAGCGAATCAGTAAAGCCCGGAAGTGACGATGGTAAACATACCAGATAACCAGTGGAATCGAAGAAGGTGGTCTAGAGAGGACCGCCTACTTCCGGTTTTCGTGTTTATTGGCCCACAATACAGATTAGCGCCGCCTGTTGTTTTGGAGACATTACATCTCGCGCAAGCGCGGAACGTATGGCGTCGGCTGTAGTTCCGTAGGTGTGAACCGCCCAAGTCGTTGTCCGAGTCGGCCACATTAAGTAGCCAGGCTTCATTTACCGACGCGAGTCGGGCAGTCGGTCCGGTGTGGACCCGCCTTTAGCATGACCTGTCCGTTGAGATAGTCATGCAGATGATGATTCATGGTTCCGGGGAAATGAGTATTGATACCGTCTGAGTCCTCTGCCTCTGCCTCTTGCCCCCCCCCACCCCCCTCGTCCTCCTCCGGACCTGCAGTTTCTCATCCAATGTCCAGTTTTACCACAGTTATAGCAAGTATCGTTCCTGTCTCTCAATCTGCTCCCCTCCCTCCTTCTCCTCTCCGCCATCTGCCCGTCCTTTTGGTGCACCCACTCGGAAAAGCACATTTCAATCACTCCTCCAATCATCATCATTTACATTTACATTTAGGTCATTTAGCAGACGCTTTTGTCCAAAGCGACTTACAATAAGGACATTTGTCAAAAGAAGGAAATAAAGAAACCACGACGTATCATTGCCGATGCAGTAAGAGCTAAAAATAGAACAAGTGTTAGGTCCTCATCTGAGTAAAGTAGTACTTCAAGAGCAACAGTGCTAAGATCAGAGTGCTATAGGTAAGGTTTTTTTGGGGGGGAGGGGGGTGTCGAGGGAGGGTGTTAGTGGGTCATGCTATATAAAGTCAAGGTGAAGTCTGAACAGGTGAGTCTTGAGCCTTTTTCGGAAGATGGCAAATGACTCTGCTGTCCTGACATTGGTCGGGAGTTCGTTCCACCACTGTGGCGCCAGAACAGAGAAGAGTCTGGACTTTGCTGAGCGACATTTGTTTGATTTCAGCGATGGTGGTACCAGCCGGCCAGCTGAAGTAGAGGAGCGAAGTGCTCGCTTCGGGACATGAGGTTTGACCAGTGTTTGAAGGTAGACAGGTGCCATTCCATTGATGGCCCTGAAGGCCAGTGTCATCGTCTTGAATTGGATGCGTGCTGCAACAGGGAGCCAGTGGAGGTCACGGAGGAGGGGGGTCACATGGAGAATTTGGGTAGATTGAAGATAAGGCGTGCTGCAGCGTTCTGGATACGCTGCAATGGTTTAATCGCAGAGACCGGGAGTCCGGCCAGGAGAGAGTTGCAGTAGTCAAGGCGGGAGATGACCAGTGCTTGGACCAGGAGTAGCGTTGCATCCTTTGTAAGGAAGGTCCGAATCCTGCGGATGTTGTAGAGGGCGAATCTGCAGGATCGGGCCACAGCAGTGATGTTGGGGGTGCAGGATATTTGGTCATCGAGGATTACACCCAGGTTCCTCGCAGTTGACGAAGGTAATACTGTGATGCCCTCGACAGTGACCGACAGGTCCATGCGAGGGCAGTCTTTCCCTGGGATGAAGAGGAGTTCGGTTTTGTTCAGGTTAAGCTTGAGGTGATGTGCAGTTGTCCACACAGAGATGTCAGCCAGACAGTTTGAGATGCGAGTTGCAATGTGAGTGTCAGAGGTTGGGGGAAAAGAGAGGAACAGCTGGGTGTCATATGCATAGCAGTGGTAGGAGAATCCATGCGATGTAATAACAGAACCTAGTGATCTGGTGTATCATCATCATCATCATCTAACACAAAGGAATCACTTCTCCTTTTTCTTGTTTCTGTGTATGTGATGAAGTAAGAGGATTGAATGTCTTACCGCTATGGGTTTTACCCCCTTGTTCTGCGTCCCATGGGTGCCCTGGTATTTGCGGAGCGGAGGCTTCTGGCGGACGAAATTTTGATTTCAAAGGTGGGGGGGACACAAGTATTTTTAATAAAACTCTAACTCTTTCAGTTCACTCTGTTTTCTAGTAGTTCTTCTAGTTTTCTATTGCTACTTTTTTTTTGATCAATTATTTATTGTTTTTTTAACAGACAACTGATAGGGCATGAAAGGAAACACAATCGGTGGGGTAGCATAATGAAATAATGCCTTGTTATCTTCGTTTTACCTCATTAATCCCCTTCCCCCCACCCTCCTCCCGATTGGCATATTGAATTAACAGAGTTGTTCAATCAATCAAAACCAAACAAACAATAATATTAAAAAACAAAACAACAACAAAAAAGACAAAACGGAACCAACAATATCCCAAAGCACTCACTCATACATCATTCATTCATTTACTCACTCATTCTACCCTAACCCAGAAATTCCATGACCACACACATAGCCAGTATGTCTGTTGCATGCACATCTGTACATGTACATTTTATATGTTTTAGTCGAATAGACAGAAACCAAAGTACACAAGAAATAAGCAGTTCACTAATAAATAAAAATAAAAAATACAATTCTTACATTAAAATTTTTTTTACCAAGTTTGACCAACAGCTGACATTTTGTGTTTTAGCTGAATGTAATCGTGCAGTGGTAAGCTCTAGCTATGTAATGTCCTTGTATGAAGAAAGCCATTCCTTGATTGACATTACATGTGGGGATTTCCAGCGGCAGGCTATCATCCTCTTAGCTGCTGTAAGCCCAGCAAACAGAAGACGGCTATTATTTGTTGTTAGTTTCAGAGAAGAAATATCATTAAGTAATAGTAGAGAAGGAGAGCAAGGAATAGTTCTCTCCACTACAACAGACAATATACTTGATATTTTCCCACAATCTGTTAACTTCTGGGCACTGCCAAACTAAATGAAAAAATGTACCAACGGTATTGCCTGAACAAAAATCACAAAATGGGTTACTTTTAAGTCTTTGGGGTGTAAAATAAAATCGATGGACAAACTTATAGTGAATCATCTGATGATTCGGGTTTCTAGATGAGATAGTAATATTTGACCATATAGATTGCCAGTTGAACTCTGAGGAAGCATTTATAATGTCACTTTTCCAAAGTCTATTTAAAGGCAGATGTTTGTATGAAGCCTCCACAATCAGTTTGTACAACTCAGAGGCAATACCCTTACTTTTACCTTTAGTATTCAGTTTAATATGAAAAGGATGATCTTCTCATTTGGAGTTCCACGGAACACCTTGAGCGCGCATTGCTGCCCGTAACTGTAAATAAAAGAAAAAGGAAGTGCCCGGAAGATCAAAAGTTTTTTGTAATTCCCGGAATTCAAGGAGACCTTGTATCCCTATAATGTCCTGGAGTGTATTAACTCCCTTATCACTCCACTGGGGAAAAGAAATGGGTTTCCCATCTATTAAAAGACTAAAATTATGAAAGATTGGAGACTGACAAAATAAATTTTGAGTATATTTTTGCAAACTGTTGGACTTTAAGCCACACAGTGAAGAGATAGGACATAATTGGTCCAAAGTCACGTTTCACTAGCTTATGAGAAATATTAGAATGGTGGATGGGGAGCCATGAAACCTGAGTGTTTGGATTTAACCAGACAGCAAGTGGACGTAGGACAAAGCTCCACGAGTACCACTCAAAATTGGGCAAGTTCACACCACCTGCTGATTTGTGCCTTTGCAATGTAGAGGTTTTAATTCTCGTTTTTTTCTTGTTCCAGAGAAACTGATTTATGATAGAATGCAACTTTTTCCAATAATTGTTTGGAGGGGCAAGAGGGATCATTGAACTTAGGAATTAGGGAGTTTACCCCATTTCATTAAGTCTTCCTCTACATCCTTCAAAGCCTTATTATAAGCCTTATTATAATCATTTATGGTTATCAAATCCAAAGAAGGAAAGATAGAAACACCCAAATATTTGAAATTAGTGACAACAGGTATCGGAAAGTTTAAAGTAGGAATCTGATCGCTTTGTTTACCATGTAACATTAATGCTGATTTGCTCCAGTTGATTTTATATCCAGAGATATTACTAAAGGTCTCAAGTATTTTCATCAAATGTGGAAGTGATTCTGCCAGATTCTTTCTGAAAATTAAAATATCATCTGCGAATAAAGAAATAGAATGAGGTGTATCACGTACAGTGATCGGCTCTATAACCTCTGACTGCCTTATTGCCTGAGCTACAGGCTCTAATGACAGTGAAAAGAGAAGAGGGGACAATGGGCATCCCTGACGTGAAGACCTCGAAATTGAGAACCTAGGAGAACAAATATTACCCGTTATCACTACAGCAGAAGGATTAACATACAACAGTCTGATCATGAGAATAAAGTTATCACTAAAGCCCATATGTCGGAGCACAGACCACAAGTAACACCACTCCAGCCGGTCAAAAGCTTTCTCAGCGTCCAGAGTAAGAATAGAACTATTATTTTCTGAACTGGAGGCTGAGTGTATGATGTGAAGTAGTCGGCGGACATTATCCGAAGCTAGTCTTGATTTTATAAACCCGGTCTGATCATGGTGAACAAGATGGGGCATGTAGCGCTCTAACCTGGATGCCAAAACCTTTGCATAAAATTAATTTCACAGTTAGGAAGACTTAGAGGCCTGTAAGATGAGCAATTGACAGGAGGCTTATCTTTCTTTAACAAAAGAGATATTATAGCAATATTGGAGCTTGTAGAGAAAGATTCTCTGCAGATAGAAGCATTTATCATATTCAACAAATGAGGTCCGAGCTGAGGCCAGAGAGCCAAATATAGCTCTGGAGGTAGACCATCAATGCCTGGTAATCGGCCTTTATTCATTGATTTGATAGCTTGGCCTAGCTCCTCTATAGTGATTGGTGCCTCTAATGAGTGTACAGCATCCAAGGGCAGTTTAGATAAAGATAACGAATTCAGAAAATTATTAGAGGTTTTTTCATCATAAACCACCTCCGATGTATATAGTTTTTGAAAAAACCCTTTGAAGGTGTGATTAATCTCTACAGGATCAGAGGTTAAAGTTCCTTCTTCATTTCTGATCGCTGCAATGTTTGCTAATTGGTTATTTGCTCTTAGCTTTAGCGCGAGAAGGCAACTAGGTCGGGCGCTATTCATATGATTTTGTCTCGTGCGATGCATAATAAACTCTGTTTTTTGTCTCAGCAGGCTACTAAGTTCATCCAATAGGTTCTAGCGCTTGTTAATGTTTTCAAGCGACATATCATTTACCATACTTTGTTCTGTTGCTACAATTTCAGCCTCAAGAAAATGAATACGGCGCTTTCTACTTTTATTAAGATTTGATGCAAATGATATGGTTTTATTTCTGATGCAACCTTTAATTGCGTCCCATAACACTCGTGGGTCGTCAACGGATGTGCTGTTTATTTGTATAAAATCTTTTAGTTCAGCCTCCAGTTCTGCTATATACACATCATTTTGGAGCAAACTAGCATTGAAACGCCAACGAGGGGCTCTGGGTTGGCCAGCTCTTATCGAAAAGGTGCATAATACAAATCTATGGTCAGATAGTGGTGTTGGACACAGAGTAGTGCTATCAATATTACCAGAAAGAGTTTGGGAGACAAAAATTATAATCGATTCTTGAGAAAGTCTTGTGACAAGCAGAGTAGAACGAGAAGTCCCGAATAGAGGGGTTCATCAAACGCCACATATCCTCTAGTCCATAATCGGCAGCCAATTTTCGTAATGCTTTAGAGGACAACTGTTGATCTCTACTCTCTGTTACCCCTGTTCGGTCTGTCTGATGCAGCCACACCGCATTAAAATCACCTCCTATCAGGAGCTCAAACTCAGGGAGATCTAGTAATATTGATATTAATGAATCATAAAAATGTTGATCAAAACAATTTGGACCATAGGCACAGATCAGAGCAATTTTGACACCATCATAAATAATCTTACAGAAAGTGATTCGCCCATCATCACTGCCCCCTGTTCCCAGAATACTATAATTTAAATTACGTTTAGCAGCTATAAGGACGCCTTTACTTTTTTTGTCAAAACAGGAGGATGCGATAACATGATAGTATTTATTCTGAAATCTATGTACATCAGGCTTCAAAAAATGTGTCTCCTGTATAAATGCAAAGTGTATATCTTTCCTGAACAGTTGCTCTAATGTGCTTATTCGTTTCTATTGCTACTTTTAAGTCTACCATTCCCTTTTTGGTTTGACTGGTTGTAAATCATGTAGCAGAACATTACCACCCAATTCTAATCCATCCATCCATCCATCTTCTACTGCTTATCCTGTATTCAGGGTCGAGGGGGGGCTGGAGCTGATCCCAGCTGTCATTGGGCGAAGGCAGGGTTCACCCTGGACAGGACGCCAGTCTATCACAGGGCCCCAATTTTAATCCAATAGTAATAATAACAACAATAATAATAACAATACATTTTATTGATCAGATTATTGAGAGCTTTGTAAATGATGAGGAGGATCTTGAAGTGGATATGCTGTTTATTGGGAGCCAGTGGAGGTGGTGCAGGATGGGTGTAACGCATTTCTTTGAGTAACTTAGACTTTGACTTCTAAAGAAGTCTCTTATGTCCACTTTTCAAACGTAAATGTAAATGAAACCTCTGATATTAACATCCTTCTAGCTGACGTGAACCAGGCAGAACAAACTCCCAACTTCCAGTAGCGGACTCCTGTAGGACTCCTGACCGCAGACTAGCAGACCGTCGGTGTGCAAGCAAGATGGAGTGACAGCGAGGACGGAAGAGAAGAAACGGCAGAGCCAATCGAGGAGCTTGTGGGCGGTCTAGACTAAGGGAAACACGCTTCAGCTTGAGCCGGCCTGGGGTGGAGTGGAGGTGGCCGCAGATGAGGCTGATCCCGGTGGGGGGAGGGACAGGCGTCGGACCCAGAGGGACTTCGTCATTCATCTCTCCGTTGTTCTCGGCGAGAATAAAGAACAGGACAAAGATTAAAAGTTGTCTGTTGGTGTGTTTCTTCTTCTTTTCTCCCCTGCTCTAATTTTTCTATTTTATCTTCCTCTTCCTGTTCTATTTTTTTCTTTTTATCTTCCTCTTCCAATCGCTTAGTTTCCCCCACATCAAGTTTTTCCCGAAACCCATATTTGGTTTTCCATAGTTTAAGATGTTTTATGTTGTCATTATCCTTTGTCTGCATGCATTTTGCATTTTTACTTTATTCTATTTTATATATATATATATAATATATATATATATATATAATAATATATATATATATATATATATATATATAATATATATATATATATATATATATAATATATATATATATATATATATTAATATTTAAAAAAAATTCAGTTGATTTTATGTTTTTATCTTTTTATTGTCTTTTTCGTATATGCTGTTTTAATTTTATTTCTCTTACCTGAGTTCCAGCGCTTTTGACCTCAGGTTTTTTTTTTTTTTTTTTACTGACTTAGCAAAACTCCCTCCGAATCAAAAAACGTCCCGGTAGGAGAATCCCTCCTCTCCTTTGTATCTGGTCGAATGTCGTCAACACAGTTCTCTGTGTCTTGCTAAATGAGTAGAAAACATTTCCTCCCGATATGGTAAAACCCCTTTCCTAGACAGCACAGCGCTTTTTGGGACTTTAACCCACGGACTTTAACCCGAGCTTTTTGGGACTTTAACCCACGGACTTTAACCCGAGCTTTTTGGGACTTTAACCCACGGACTTTAACCCGAGCTTTTTGGGACTTTAACCCACGGACTTTAACCCGAGCTTTTTGGGACTTTAACCCACGGACTTTAACCTAGCTGCGCTTTTCGGGACTTTAACCCTAGCCCAGATCTCTGTGTTTTACCAAATGGTTCAAACAACCCCCACTCAGGATATTATTATTATTTTTATATGTTGAGTAAAACCTTTTTCTGATTTAGTAAATACTCTTCCTACCTTAATTTCTTTTTGATGTCTCAGAGTCCTCCTTCCTTCAGACCCCGTCACTGCTCTCCTCTCCAGCCGAGCCTGGCCTCTGTGCGCCAAACGGACCCTTTAGGGGCCCGCAGCTGAGGTCTTTCTGTAGGAGTCCTGGACTCCCCCTTGCAAGGTATTCAGGTCCGGTGGTTGGAGAGGAGAAACAGATATTGGGTCCCTGTTTGCCAAAATGTTAAAAGAATTTGTCCGTAAAGGAATAAATTCACCCAATGAGGAGATCAGAGACAGAAGTAAAGTCGACGTCTGACTTTAATCTTGTACAAGAGGAGCAGTTACAATGCAACAACGTGTGAGGATGCTACAGAGGAAGTGCTCAAATCACTGGTGTGACTTGAGTCTTTTTAAAGGCAGAGGAGATAACGCGTCACTGACAGTTAACCTTCATGTAGACATCATGACTACCAGGCCTCTGATAACATTTAGGTCAGCCATGGGGATACTAAAGTAATAAACAGTTCAACACATAAAGACTACGCAGAGATACCATGTGATACCAACGTCGTCATTCTATTGGCTCACAAGCCTTGCTTGAAGCCCCAGCCACACGTCACACATCTACACAGAGGTAAACAAAACATTAATTACGGACCGACAACTTTTTAAAATAATTATTGACAATCAAATTTTTTTTTCACAAGAAGTGATACTTTTGATTCTGCACCTTTCTAAAAACTCAGTGGATGTATTATTTATTAAATATATTTGTTTACGTAAAAATGTTCAATATCAATCAATATGACCTTTAGTTGATCTGGATTCAGACTGGGATGAAGTTCCCTTATTTTTTTGAGCTGTGTGTATAACTCAAACAATCTGAATTTTACATTATTCTTTATATGTAAAGCCATATTCACATAAACGCCTGAAGTAGTTTGTTATTCGACCAGCAAGGGGCGCTTGACGACTGCATTACTGCGGCGGATCCCAGCAATCTCTCCCCTCGGAAACACCGCGTGTTTATTGTTTTGTCCGATTCAACTTTACTCAAACATTCAAATGAAAACACGATGTTGAAAACATTCAGGTTGACGTTAATTATTTCAGGGAATGAAAAGAGACGCTGGAATATGACATGGGCAGGCCACCACAGACCACCTGGACGACCCGCATCCCGGTCCTAACCAAGGGGACAGGTAACGAGGTTCCACTTACAAAATAAAAGCACTGATCCATCAGGGGCCCGTTTCACAAAGCAGGTTCAACAAACTCTGAACCTAACCCTTAACTCTGAGTTGACCAACTCTGAGATGGGCAACTCTGAGTTTTCGGTTTGAGAACAGCGGTTTGGAATTAGTTCAGTCAACTCTGACGGACCCCAGGTCTCCCATCACAGACTACTTCTGTTAGAATGCCTTTTATTGTGAAACGGTAAACCGGAAGCAGTCGCGTTACCTAGACTACTCCCCTCCAGAGAGCCGCTGGGTCGACTGCAGAAAGTTTCCTCCGGAGAGAACCGGACGAGACGTCCGTCCCGGGTTGTTGTGTAACTTCCGACGTGTTCCAGCTGGTCCGGGTCGGTCCACGTACCGGGGCCTGGGCGGGACCGGAGCTATGCACGTGCTCGCGCCAAACGGATTCATAATGGACTTGGACCCAGAGTGGGTGAAAATGAAAGCGCACTTCTGCGGGTAAGTAGCTTCCTGTGTGACTGAAGGAGACCGGGTCGGGGGTCGGGGGTCGGGGGTCGGTCCGAGTGACCCTGCATCCCCGTGAAAGTCACCTGTTCACCTGTCTAGTTAAGGACTAGCGGTCCTCTAGTCAACTCTGATAACAACACTTTGTAGCCTATTTATTGTTCAATATGTTTTATATTTTAGTAGCAGGTGTTTGTTTATTCCTTCATGATAGAAATTGATTATTTAACCCCTTAATTAACCCTTTTAGATCCACAGAACACCGGTTTAACAATACATACAGCACAAAAACTAAAATAGGTTTCTATGTATTTTATAGATCCAAAGTCCAATATCTCGATCTCCACCAGAAAACAAAATATGAGGCATGTTTACATCAGCTAGTATGAACCACTTATAACCAATAATATCTAATACAACTTTTAGCAGCACATTCAGACTAGGGCTGGGTGATATGGAAAAATATTATCACAATAATTTCTTTCATATCAGTTGATATTGATATATGTAACAGGATTTATATATTTTTTCAAATGTTTCTTAATCGCTGTCAGGCTTAAATGTTCCTTTATAGTGAGATGTGAAGATATCATGAGGTTAGTTTTGGTTCAAATATAATTTATTTTTCCCTGAACATAACACAAACACTGTAGATCATTATAAAACTCAATTTCATATACATAAATGGGCTACATATAATAAACTAAAATCTGAATTCTGATCAGTCAGAAGTTTCAAGTGTTATAGAACACAAACATTTACATAACATTAACAATACATTTACATTACATTGCATGTATATTTACATTACAGTAACATTTACATTTAGGGCATTTAGCAGATGCTTTCATCCTGGCTAAGCAGAGTCCAGGTGAACAACTGGGGGGTTTAGCTCAGGAGGTAGAGCAGGTTGGCTGGTAACCGCAAGTTTGCTGGTTTGATCCCCGGCTCCTCCTAGCTGAGTGCCTGGTGTCCCTGTCGCGCTGCGTGGTTGACTCTGCCGTCGGTGTGTGAATGTGTGAGTGAATGGGTGAATGTCAGTTATTACTGTAAAGCGCTTTGGACAAAAGCGCTATATATACAACCATTTAACAATAGGGTCTTGAGTCTCCTACAGAAGATGGGGAGGGACTCTGCAGCCCTCACATCAGCAGGGAGATCACATTGCGGCGTCAGGACGGAGAAGAGTAAATGGACAACTACCTTTCATTAAAAAATGATCTATAGTTGTCCATTTGTGTCCCTCGAGGAGGAGCAGGAAAACTACAGGTTCATAAGTAGTATATTAAGGCTTCTACACTCTGCCTGATTTCTTTTTACCACCAACATTCATCGAAGAAGAAGCCAGGGTCAGAGATCAGAGCCCGCGGTGATTCCTCTGGGCTGTCTGCTGGTGGGGAAATGCGACGCTACACACATAAACAGACGTTACGACCAAGGTGCAACCAAGGAACATTTTTTGTCGCACGTCACTGATGTTTGGTCGCATGTGCGATCAAAATGGTCGCTTTGGAGACCTGCAATGTTTCTTGTTTAACAAGAGAAGCTAAACCTCTCAACTGTTTTAACACAAGGAGCCTTAGAAGAACTTCATAACTACCCTTCAGATCAGTACATTTAGATTTACATCAAAGTAACTGATCTGAAAACAAGCTTGAGATGTTTGTTGCTGCATGTTTGATACCGTGTGATGCAGAAACAAACAGGAATGAAATAAAAGTGTATGCCATCAACATCAGTTGAAAACGTTCATGTTGTTATATATATTAACTTAGCAGACCCACTTATATTACATTGTGTTCCATATGCATCTCAGGGCTCCAGAGTGCGACCATTTTGGTCGCATATGCGACCAAAATTTTTATGAGTGCGACTGAAAAAAATAGTAGGTCGCACTGGTGCACCTAATGCTGCTCGAGTGAAAAAAAAATCATAAGCGCAGTATCTCTTTATGTTCTCCTGATGGCATCGTGGTCTAAACCAATAAGAGACGGAGCTCGGGCGGGTCCTTGCCTCTGATTGGCTGTGGTCCTTTTCACTGCTGTAAATTGTGTCAGTTCGAACAATGCGAGCGAGCTGAGCAGGTACTCTGAGCGCTTCGATTCTCTTTGAAAGTGAAGAGAGGCAGAAAGCCTGGCCCCGAGACAATTTATTAATTCATTAAAAAGCCCAAAAATTCAGACAGGACTGGTTGAAGCAATTTCCCTGGCTGATGTACGATAAAGAAAGGGACTCAATGCACTGCATTTATTGTCGGGAGTGCGGTCAGAATTTGTCCGGTAATAGTGCGTTTGTGGAGGAGTCAACAACATTTCGCATCGAGACATTGAAAAAGCGCAATATGTCCAAAAAGCATACTACATGCCGTGATAAGTGTGTTAATAAAGTGGCCCCTCATCCAGCTGCATTTCAGCGTCAGGCTGTATCAATCAGGTCCGCTGAGGAATCAGAAATTATTATAAAATTCAACGTCGCATACAATATTGCAAAGGAGGAGTTGCCGTTCACTAAATTTAAGTCCGAAATGATTCTGATGAAAAAAATGCCGACACGCTAAAGAAATGTCGAGGTGGAGCATGGACACGGACATGTTTGAAGGCCCACATTACAGCATGAGAGATCATGAATAGGAAATTGTATAGTAGCCTATTCCTAATATTATTATTAAAAATGAATAGCCTAAGTAAAAATATAAGTAGGCTAGGC
Organism: Chelidonichthys spinosus; assembly: GCA_029853015.1. Taxonomy (NCBI): domain Eukaryota; kingdom Metazoa; phylum Chordata; class Actinopteri; order Perciformes; family Triglidae; genus Chelidonichthys; species Chelidonichthys spinosus. Next base: position 28,577,728 of record CM056829.1, on the reverse strand, counting down.
TAAGATCACATAAACAGTTTTCCATTTGCAATCTATAGGCTAGTGACCTGTATGATCTTTTTATTGTGCCACAAAGCAAGCATTTGCTGCGCTTGGGCATCAGTGTGCAGATTGGCTGGAGAAAACGGTTGCTCTGGGTGCTGATGGTGCTGCAGTTAACCTAGGCCATAAGGGGGGTGTCATTATGTAAAAGGAGAGCCATAAAAAGGTGACCTTTTGGTGTTAAAGGCGACGTGATGAAAAATGTGGGTGCACCTAAATTTTGTGCTGGTGCACCTAAAAAAAAAAGTTAGGCGCACCAGTGCAACCAATGCAAAAAGTTAGTCTGGAGCCCTGCATCTAGCTTATTGGTTTAAACTGATTTTCACACGTCACATCTCATTTCCGAATATATGTAGTTTGTTATGCTGCTGATCATTGGCCAAAGTTAAGATACATTGTAATAATAATAATATACGGACTACAACAGGTTTTATTGGAGCGATCAAAGGTCAATGTGTTAATAAGTCGATGTACAGACTGAGCTGGGGTTCAAAGGTCGGCCATAGTGTTGCCTCACAGACTCACATGTATCCTCATGGCTTCAATAGGGTTGTTTTAGGAATTCTTCTTATTCTGTCCACAAAGAGGAAACATGGAGGACACTTTAATTCTCTCAACACACACACACACACTTTTATTCTCACAACATGCTGCTTCAGGTTAGGTAGATGTAAACCGAGTAACTGATACAACACCAGATCTGGTTTAGGACACCGGATGTCTCCTATCATCAGAGGAGTTCGGCCTATCAGAGAGGCCGTGACGTCATCGGCGATGGTAGCGTGACATATTACATAAGTGTGTGGCTCTGCTGAAGATCCGATGACGACAGTTGAATCAAGACCTTCCTCAGGAACACAATGTCAGATGGTCTGAAAACACCGGCCATGCCCTCTATGGAAAAGAAACATGTCAGGGAGATCCTCGACTTTAACCATAGAGGCATTGATCTCAAGGACTGAAGGATAAAGTTTTTATATAAAAAATAAAAGATGTACAAATGTGTGCTTCAAGCATACCCTACTGGTGATAATAAGTATTAGAGCATTAAGCACATTTTCTTGTTGTCCTGCATTATAATTCTACATTTTTGGTTACCCAAAAAAGTGCTCCTCCACAGAAGAAAAATCACCAGCCATTATATAATAATGATAGTAATAAACTTTATTTGTCGAGCACGTTTAAAAATAAAACTTTACAAAGTGCTTTGACAGACCAAGCAAAAGCACATATGTATACACATGTTTATGATAGTGAAATCAAATAAAAGTTAGGACACCTTTAAAGCACAGTAAAAACAACATATATTATACTGTTTTTCATCAATTCCACACAGCTGTCAGAGGTCCAACAACACTGGATTCGATATGCTTTGCCCCAAACCCATCCTGGTCCTGAATTTCAGCTGTCTAAAAGTTGCTCAAATGAGCTCTGCTGAGAACAGGCTGTTTCTGTGCCTGCACCTTTAAATGCTAATGAGCTCCGTCTGTCATCGCCTACTTGGAGAGATGGAGTGGATGCCGCTAATGCTAGCGGTAGCATGCTCCAATGTTTACGGTGGATGAATCGCTATGACTCGCCTATGTGGCTCAGGTGAAGTTGCTGGGTTCCGTATGGTTGGGACAGATCTTTTTACGAGGGTCAGTGTCAAGGCAAAGCCAGCTTAGTACTGACCCTCATTACTGAGGCAGTCCGATGTGAAGTGGTGATGGTGATGAGCTGTGTCCCAATTCATGGTCTGCAGCCTTCGGAGGCCGCTTACGTCACAGAGCTGCGCGAAGGCTGTCCCAATTCGTTTAAATTCGAAGGCTCCTCCAAATGTGTCCTCCTTTCCCCCGTATTCGGAGGATGCACTGCAACTATCCTTCGCAGCCTCCCATATCCCAAGATGCTTTGCGCGCCGCTGTTCAACCAACAATGGCGGCACAGGCAGCAGTGCCGAATACACATTTAAATGTAAGTAACAGGTTTTTGCTTAACGTTGGACGTTCAAAGGGCCTTAAATCACATAAATGCGTGAAGTTAATAATGCTAATACGTGTAGCCACCAGAATGTAGGGCCAGCTACGTGATGTAGCTCAAGGCTGTTGATACAAGCCTTTAAAGCAGGTGTGTCAAACTGATCCAGTAAAGGGCCGCTGTGGCTGCAGGTTTTCATTCCAACCAAGCAAGAACACACCTGACTCGACTTATTCACCTACCTGATTTGCCTTCACACCTTGATTGGTTGGATCAGGTGTGTTCTTGCTTGGTTGGAATGAAAACCTGCAGCCACACGGCCCTTTACTGGATCAGTTTGACACCCCTGCTTTAAACGTAACGTTAAAGCCTAAAACCCTTCACTTTCCAATGTTACGTTATGATGGTGACTTATATTTTATTGTAACTGGAGATGTTGTAGGCTGAGTATCTCCCACCAAGTTAATTTGTTCTCGTTGTAAGTTGTAAGTAAATTTGTTCGCTCCTCTCACAGCATAACGTTAACGATGGGTTGTGAGCCCCGCTATATTTCTAGGCTGTAAAACTGTAAACATTTGGATTGAATAGAGAGCTAACCTTAGGAGCATTATAACTTTTAATGTTGTTATTATATCGTACAATCATTTTGCATGTTGACATAACTGCTTTTCATGTTGTTTTGTTGTAGGGAGCAAGGAGCAGACGGAGGAATTTGTTAAACTCCATGGTCAGAATGACCACTTCTTTACAGGGGCCAAAAACACGGCCACACTGGGATGGAGGTAACTGTTAAGGCATAAATAAATAGCCCATTTGTTCTCTATACATATTTGTATGTAAAAGTTACACCCATTAACTCAAACCTGTATAAAGTACAAATATATAATCTTTGGATCACATTAAATTAATGTTGTTTTTGGATGGGGTGGGAATTGTATGTCTGTCCTGATGTCACTGATGAATCTTTACATATTTGTTATGTGATCTTGTGTGTTTACCTTTTGTCAATGCTTCTCTCTTGTTTAGAACAATCCTGCAAAAAATGGGCCTGGAGGGAAAAGTGCAGCCCCAACAGGCAAAAAAGAAATGGGACAACCTAAAAAAAAGATATAAAGTATGTGTAGGTTTGGATAATGATATGAAAACTACATTTGTTTTTGCCAAGATAATAAATACTTTGATCAAGGAACTAGTGTTGTCACGATACCAACATTTTGGTACCGGTACCGGTACCAACATGTGTTTCGGTACTTTTCGGTACTTTTCGATACTTTTTCAAATAAAAAGTGAACGCAAAAACTGTCATTACTGACTTTATTTTAATAGAAAATCTTAGAACAATAACATATTAATCAGCAAATAAAATAAAATACCACAAAGACATGCTTTTCTAATGCACACAATTTTAAAAATGTTAAAATATAAATACAATAATATAATATAAAATATAATAATATGAATAAACCAGCGCTATTTGTTTTCTTCCAGAGCTACTTTTGTTAAGAGTGAGGGGCGGTGGCGCTTGCTTTTACCACTGAATGTGGCTTTTTTCCTGAGTAAATGAGCTCAGTGTGCAGGTCTGGGTTCTTGTCCTTTAAGTGTTTGGCTAGTCGGAGGTGTTTCGGCCGTTAGCCATGCATGTTTTAAACACCGTTTACACAGTGCCGCATCGGCGTTAACTGTTCGCTTTGCGCATTTGTTTTTAGCTAAAGTACGGCCATATCGCACTTCGCGGCGCTGGTTTGTCCGCAAGTTGCGGCGTGGTGACGGTTGCAGCAGCCGTTCTCCTCTCCGTGCTTCTCTCTCTTTCTCTCTCTCTCTCGCGCTCTCTCCAAGCGTTCCTACTGCTCCGTTTGTTGCTACCGTCCACGCTGTTCGCTAACTTGCTCGCGGTTTCCTCCGGCTTGCTTGATTTTTCTTTTTATCTCTCCAAGCTGCGGCTCGCTCCTCGTCCTCTCAGCTGTAGTTACAACGCGGTTACGTCACGTGGCGAGTTCGCCACGCTGTTGCGGGCGCTGCCGTCGGCGCTGCAAGTACCGGTCCCGTCCAAATGCAATATGGTACTGTTTTAAATGCCTCAGTACCCCGGTACCAAATTAGTACCGGTATACCGTGCAACCCTACAAGGAACATAGAAAAAACCTCCAAGGTACCTCTTGGCATGGTCATATAAACTTCAAAAACACAGTCCTTCAACGCATTTTGGCATCAAGCCTTCATCAGGAAGTCAAACATTCATTTTCTTCGTTTCTTTATCACTACATGAATCCCATTACAAAGAGCACCTTAAACAGGACAGAGGCCGTCAATTACACCGCCTGTCCTAATTGCCTCCATCCCTGAGGACACATCAGGGCCAAGTGCAGTGGGTGAGCAGGAGCAGGATGAGGATGAGGAGAGGCAGCCGGGGCCAGCAGGAAGAAGAAAGAGGAAAAGGGATGAGTTGATGGATTTGATCAGGGAGGACATGAGGTTACAGAGGGAGAGCGAGGAATGGAGAGAGAGAGAGCAGAGAGAGAATGGAGAGACTGTTTAATTTACTAGAGAGAATTGTTGAGAGGCGTTAATTTTTTTGGGGGGTGGATGTTTTTTTGTTCGATAAGTTCTGTTTGTAATTTAATTTGTTAGTTGAAAGTATTGTATATAGTTAAATTAAAATCTTACTATCTGTTCCATTTCTTATTTACAACTACAGTAAACTTTTGAACTGCTTTTCAGTAACAAGAAAGTAATTTATTTTCTGTGTAATCAACAAATATTTGCAAAGTTACAATAACTTGACAAGTGGGTGTAAACATGTAGAACTATTTACAAAAGATCATCAAAAAATAACTATTTACAGAGAACATATAAACAGCTTCAGCTGAGCAGGAGTCCCTGGTGGTGGTGCTGGACTGGATTGGATGCCACAATAAGGACCCTGGACTCTTCTGGCTCTGAGTGGGACATCATCTGGGAGGTGGGGGGTGTGGGATGCATGTCTCCACTGTCCACCACATCGTCCATCATCGGGGTTTGCAGGGCTGATGCAATCGACGGATGCCATGTCACTAAAATGTTTAAAAGAGAGGCAAGAATAAAATATTAATACTAAATACTACTGCACAACATTTTAAACATCCCACCACAAACTACTTTAACAAACAAAACTGTTTACAAAACACTTTAAATAAGAATAGCTTTAAATTTATTTACTTGCCCTCTAAAGGTAATCATGGTCAAGTACACCCTCCTCCAGGGCAGACACCTCGGCAGACAGCTGATCCCGCCACGGTGCTCCACTGGCTGCCTCCAACCCATTCTCCCCCTCATCCTCCGGCATGTCGTCCTGCACTTCGTCCTCTGGGGCCATGATGTCACCAGCACCCAGGCAAATGTTGTGCAGGACGGCACATGCTGTTATGACCTGATGACAGGGCTCCAGAGTGCAAATTTTTATGAGTGCGACTGAAAAAAATTGTAGGTTGCACTGGTGCACCTAACGCTGCTCAGGTGAAAAAAAAATCATAAGCGCAGTATCTTTTTATGTTCTCCTGACGGTATCATGGTCTAAACCAATAAGAGACGGAGCTCGGGCGGGTCCTTGCCTCTGATTGGCTGTGGTCCTTTTCACTGCTGTAAATTATGTCAGTTCGAAAAATGCGAGCGAGCAGAGCAGGTACTCTGAGCGCTTCGATTGTCTTTGAAAATGAAGAGAGTCAGAAAGCCTCGCCCTGAGACTAATTAAAAAGCCCAATAATACGCCTTCAGACAGGACTGGTTGAAGCAATTTCCCTGGCTGATGTACGATAAAGAAAGGGACTCAATGCACTGCATTTATTGTCGGGAGTGCGGTCAGAATATGGCCGGTAATAGTGCGTTTGTGGAAGAGTCAACAACATTTCGTATCGAGACATTGAAAAAGCGCAATATGTCCAAAAAGCATACTACATGCCGTGATAAGTGTGTTAATAAAGCTCTCCTAGCTGCATTTCAGCGTCAGGCTGTATCGATCAGGTCCGCTGAGGAATCTGAAATGATTATAAAATTCAACGTTGCATACAATATTGCAAAGGAGGAGTTGCCGTTCACTAAATATAAGTCCGAAATTATTCGGATGAAAAAAATGCCGACACACTGAAGAACAAGACAGCTGCGGAGGTTGGAAACGCCACGTACACGTCATTCATGACTGACGGCGACACAGAAGTCTCTACGAAGGAGTGCGTTATTGTCTACTGCTGCATTTTGCGTAAAGGGAGGCCGGTCAACATGTTAATTAGACATGTCGAGGTGGAGCGTCGACACGCACAGTGTTTGAAGGCCCACATTACAGCATGAGAGATCATGAATAGGAAATTGTATAGTAGCCTATTCCTAATATTATTATTAAAAATGAATAGCCTAAGTAAAAATATAAGTAGGCTAGGCTTAGATCACATAAACAGTTTTCCATTTGCAATCTATAGGCTAGTGACCTGTATGATCTTTTTATGCTGCCACAAAGCAAGCATTTACTGTTTGGGCATCAGTGTGCAGATTGGCTGGAGAAAACGGGTGCTCTGGGTGCTGATGGTGCTGCAGTTAACCTAGGCCATAAGGGGGCGTCATTATGTAAAAGGAGAGCGATAATAAGGTGACTTTTTGGCATTAAAGGCGACACGATGAAAAATGTGGGTGCACCAGGGCAATTTTATTTTAATTAACTTAATTTACTGGTATTCACCATTTAACAATAATTCTGTTCTGTTGTGTAATGACATACCTGAGGCACAAAGGTGTGGTGCACCTCCAGCGCTTGGAGGAAGATGGCCCTGAACCTCGTCTTCATCATCCCAAAGGCACTGGAGTGATGAGCGTTGAAGCACTGGGCTCCCACACCTTGCACCGGTTGTTTGTAGGGAGTGATGAGGGGGAGTGGATGTTGGAGGCATGGGTATCCACCGTCGTGCACCGACCCCGGCCAGCCCACATACGTGTCGATGAAGCGACCCTGATGGTCACAAACTGCTTGCAGGAGGATAAAAGGAAAGAGTTTCCTGTTTCTATAGCACTGACCATCAGGGCTGCTTGGTGGCTTGATCCTGACATGGCAGCCGTTGATTGCTCCAGCAGCTTTTTGAAAAGCTCTGTGTCTTGCCAGCCCTGCAAACCCCTGAGTTACTGCCGCCAGTTCTTCTGCGGTCTTGGGGAGGTAGATGACCCTGTGACGAATGGCCACCACCTCCTCAGTAACCCGATGGACGATGCGGTGAACAGTGGAGCGAGGCATCCCAAACACTCTTGAGACCACCCTGTACGATGTCCCACTCGCCAGCCAGAAGAGAAAGACCAAGGTCTCTATTGTGGCACCCCACCCCATGGTTTTGTCTGGATGGATAAAGGAGGGTAAGAACAGGAGGACATAAATGATTAAACAATCTGTTGCTATTGAATTTCAGTCAATACGACTATTATAATTAATGTTAAAGCTTAGACCGGGGGTCACTAACAGGCGGACCGCAGTCCGGATCCGGACCCAGACGCCGTCCTATACGGACCCGTCAATAAATTATTCAAGTATTTTAAATTTTGACGGGGCGCTTCTATTTTGACCGGCACAGCGTTTCTAGACTTTACGGTACTGGTTTAGCGAATCAGGAAATCCACTGACCAATTGCATTCGAGTTAAGCCATCCCACGTGATGCTACTCAGCCAATCAAATCTGTGTATTCCCGGCGCTGCCTGCCTGGCACACAGACAGTGAGAGATCATGCGAGAGATGATAGTGAAAGAAGTCAGATAAGAGTGAGTAATACAGCGGGAGAAGAGTGAGAAAGACAGCGGGAGAAGAGTGAGAAAGACAGCGGGAGAAGAGTGAGTAATACAGCGGGAGAAGAGTGAGTAATACAGCGGGAGAAGAGTGAGAAAGACAGCGGGAGAAGAGTGAGAAAGACAGCGGGAGAAGGCAGATAAGACAGCGGGAGAAGAGTGAGAAAGACAGCGGGAGAAGAGTGAGAAAGACAGCGGGAGAAGAGTGAGAAAGACAGCGGGAGAAGAGTGGGTAATACAGCGGGAGAAGAGTGAGAAAGACAGCGGGAGAAGAGTGAGAAAGACAGCGGGAGAAGAGTGAGAAAGACAGCGGGAGAAGGCAGATAAGACAGCGGGAGAAGAGTGAGTAATACAGCGGGAGAAGAGTGGGTAATACAGCGGGAGAAGAGTGGGTAATACAGCGGGAGAAGAGTGAGAAAGACAGCGGGAGAAGAGTGAGAAAGACAGCGGGAGAAGGCAGATAAGACAGCGGGAGAAGAGTGAGTAATACAGCGGGAGAAGAGTGAGAAAGACAGCGGGAGAAGAGTGGGTAATACAGCGGGAGAAGAGTGGGTAATACAGCGGGAGAAGAGTGAGTAATACAGCTGGAGAATAGGGAGAAAGTAGCCCTGTACACATTGACCATGTTTGACTCCACATACAGCTGCGAGGCAGCTTTCTCTGCAATGAACATTATTAAAAGTAAATATCGATCCAGGCTCACCAATGAGCACCTGCACATGTGCATGAGAATGGCCCTGACATCATTCCAGCCTAGATTTAAACTCCTGGCAGGAAAAGCTAGAGCTCAGTTCTCTCACTGAACAACAGAAAGTGGGGGAGTTGGATAAAAGAGGGAAAGAAAGAGAAGCTAAAACTGTTCGATTGTTAAAATATGTTGAGATATCTGCTTTTGAAATTGGTTGAGACTGTTAAAACATTCACAAAGAAAAAGGGGAAACTCAAGCTGCTGCTATACTTTATTTAATTTTTCAAAAATGAAGTATATATTTTATCTTTATTTTAAGATTATTATTATATTTATTTTCACCATTTTGAATTTAAATGCAGCCCTTCTTTTCCTTGAAAAGATTAGTTTCAGTTGAGTCAGTTGAACCTCCTTAAATAATACACATCTTCATTATCTGTTATATTATCTGTATAAAAGTGACAATAAATATTGTCGAAATGTTTTTGAATTGTTCTTCCTATATTGATTGACAGTCAGTTGTTGATTACATGCAGACGTTGATACAACTACTAGGCTACTTCAATACATATCACACTGAATCATAACGCAAGTTAGACATTATGATGTTCCGGACCTTTGCTTGAGGACATTTTCTCTAACTGGACCTATTTGAATTTTAGTTGAATACCCCTGGCTTAGACCAATAATGCTTTATCTGTCCATCTATCCACTTTGGCTTCTCAATATGGTTTTGATGTTTAAAGACACACCATTTTAATATTGAATTAAGTCAGGGTTATTAACAGGGTTCTTACACATTTTACTATTCAATTCAATCACTTTATAAACCAAGATTTTAAACTAAAATTCAAGCTATTTTCAGACCTTAAAAACACAGCATTAAAGTTACAGCATTTTCAAAGATTTTAGATTTTAAGCACATGAACCCTGTATTAAGTCTTATGGTTAAATGACATTATCCATGTCAATCTATACATAATATGGCTCGTCACTTAACGATACAGTTTATTAATGGGTATATTAATTACCACGGACTAGCTATGTATGAACATTAATATGGGTTAAAATAACAGCTTTAACGTTACCTCCCGGCTCTCTCCCAGCCGGAGATAAACAAGCCGCTGGTGCTTTCGCCGCCGCCTCTCCTCTCGCCGTAGCCGCCTCTCCTCTTCCTCCAACAAAAAATATATTAAAAAAACAAAAGCAAAACCTCTAGCTCCATCATTGTTGTCTGTTGTATTGTCTGTCAGTAATGTCGTCTGTCAATTGTATTTTATAATGTCGTCTGTCAGTTGTATTAATGTAATGTCGTCTATCCGTTGGATTTTGAGTTGTGACCAGTGTTTTTCCCGGGCTTGGTCGGCAGGATTGATGACGTCGCGACGCAATCAGGAAATGCTCACATAGACAATGTTATACCGTCCCATTTACCGACGGTTGACCCAGCCTTCGGAGGAGTCTCCGGAGGCGTAGCCTCCGTAGACCGCGTAGGCAAGGTCCTCCGAAGGCTGCAGGCCCTGAATTGGGACACAGCCATACAAGCTAACGCGGACCGTAGCCGGCACATTGTCATTAAAAATGAAAAAAGTGCAGAGCAAATTGCGATTTCAGCGATCATGTGATCGCCAAAGCTGCGTTTTTTGCAGCGCTCCTGACTCACCTAGGATCTGTTACTATTTTACACATACATGCCGTCTCCCAACCATCCTGCCAAGCTCACCAATCAGCAGCGGCATACTACTCATGAACAGGTCACGCTAACCAATCAGTATTAACCTGCTCCATTTGTTGGCTAATTAGTAAGAAATTACTTCAACTGGACCAGAAGCGGAGTTAGGGGATTTAATCACCAAGAAAAACAGCACGTCCGTCATTTGGGAGTATTTCGGGTTTGAGGCTGCAGACGTATACCAGAAACGGGTACTGTGCAAAACCTTTCGCGCTAAAGTTGCAACATAAAGCAGAAACACAACCAATATATATACCGGTGATATAATCTCCCGCGGGAGGGTGTATTTCACGGCAGGGGTGCTGATTACGGCACAACACTTGAAAAATCACCACAGACATTTGCATGACGCGTGCATGACGAAAAAGACCGGTGAAAAGTCCGGTGACTATGATGATCAGGCCCACTGAAGCAAACAGACTACAATTACAGCATCTTTTGCCAGTGTAACTCTGTATGATAAGAGCAGCGGAAGACACCGTAACACGGATTTGAAAAACCTCCTCCGCACGATGGCCAGAAGATACGATTCCCTCCCGCACCGACCTCTAACAGGTTGCCGTCCCACAGCTATACGCGGAGTGTAAAGAAAAAGTGGTAAGCCATAAATGAATGATCCATCTATTTATTTATTTATTATTTAGAAGGGTCATTTTATTTCAATAACAGTTTTTGTTTGATTTACAATTAAATTATTACAGTTCAGGATTTTTGCACATTTTTTTTCAAGTTAAGACAGTCAAAGATGGCTCTTTTAGTTCATTTGTAATAACTGCCACTGGTCAAGGACTTTAAAGAATGAACATGCATGCAATGTTACTGTACATTACTGAATATTGCACTGAAGCTTGATTTGAAGGTAATCGTGAATCAAATCGAAATCGCAATATCTGCCAGAAAAATCGCAATTAGATCTTTTCCTAAAATCGTTCAGCCCTACACAGAGGAGGACACACCGAACTTCACCTCGGTGATGAATGCCCCCTCTCGGATATCTCCTATCATCAGAGGAGTTCGGCCTATCAGGACACACCTGTTGGGGTTGTAGCAGGAGCAGATTTGGTTATCAACAGTTAATTATTAATGTCGATATGATTATCGATATTAATAATTATATTTAATATACTATCATGATATAATCATGAATAAACGGGGCACCACCCTGGGATCAGGGAAAAGATAACCTAAAACTGTATTCAGTCTCAATATAAAGGTTTTATATTCACATGCCAAGGATCGTGATCATTGGCATAGAAGCATAAAAACAATCTAACAATTAAAAAGGCGTGAAATTCAAGCACTAGCCTTCACAACCTGCTGTTATCCAGTGACATATACACAACAAGCACAAGAGACCGCTAGTTATAATATGATAAGTTTTATTAAAATCAGTAATAATGATCACAATCAATAACACTGCAATTAACAAAGCCTTATTACCTAACTACCTAACACACAAAGCTAAGCTACAGAAGACACACGTGGTGTGTGTGTGTGTGTGTGTGTGTGGTGTGTGTGTGTGTGTGTGTGTTTGTTTGTGTGCGCGCGCGCGCGTGTGTATAGAGAGAGAGAGAGAGAGGGAGAGATATGGTCGGGCGCGACCACCAGATGGAGCTATTCCTCACGGCGTTCAGGGGCGGAGCCACTGAAGATGGAGGGAGTAGCGAGAGAGAGAGGTGGAGCTATGTCCTTAATGCTGGAAACAGCTGGCGGAGGATGTGTGTGGGTTAGCGGGACACAAACAAAGAGAGGGGAGGAATGCGCGCGCGATATTTCTGAGGGACAGAAAGCGTGCCGCTATCACACGGGCTCGCGTGAATGAACTGCCGTTTATTCCGCGAGACCGGTCTTTTAACTGATAGTGGAGGCTTTCTGAGCTCGCGAATATGGCGGAGGTTAGTCGAAAACACTGTTACAGAAACCAACCCAGCTGCGTGGGTCCACGATCAGTATTCAAATACAGCAGCACATGAACAAACGGACTCGGCGGTCCGCGATCAGAACGTAAAACACATTAACAAGAATTACAAGCATGTCCTACACTATCACTTATGTCTCTGCCCAGACTGATAGCCTCTTACTGGTGTCGTTGCGTAGGTTGCGAGTCCGTCCTGGCGTTCGCGACGGTAATTCGTGAGTCCCGGCGTCAGCGGGAGACGTGACGAGTCGGCTTAGTCCAGGCGAGAGCGGAGCGGGTTTCCTCTCGTTGATCAAACTCGAATAAAGAAAACAGCTCGTGTTCCTTTCTTCCACGGACGGCGATATAATCGCGGCTTGGCGATTAAGTCAGCTTAGTTCAGACAGCGTCTGGTAGCTGGACGGCAGGAACCGGCTTGGTTCCTCTTGTTGCAGCGGTGGCTGCGGGGCCGTGTCCACCTCCTGTTGGTGGAGGGGTCGGCTCCCGTGGCAACTAGGTGTTGCGATGGAAGCGCTGGAACCAGCGCCCGGGTAGGAGTGGGAGCCAGGGAGTAAGAGTAAGAGCGTTCTCTAGGCGGCTTCGGTTTATAAGCTCAGGCCGCTTCAGGGGACCCCCCCTGGTGCCTACTGACTGTCAGCCAATAGGCACCAGTTGGGTGGCGTCGCATCTCTCACCTGGGTGAGAAGTGAAACTAAAATGGCGGTGTAGTTTTAATCTCCTTTGTTCCTTTGTCCTGGCCGCATGTGTAGGCTTTTGTAGGCCGCATTGTGTAGTCCTAACGGTTAGGTCCCCAACAGTCCCCCTTTTGGTCTGAAGGTTGAGGTGTGGGACGCAACCTTCGGAGCAACATAAGGGCCGAACCGTCCATGTATTCCTTGAAACACGTGGGAGTCCAAACAGTCTGTATATTCCATGGAAAAGAGGTTAAACAGTCATTCAGGTTAAAGTCCATAACTTGATGGAGGCATTGTCTGGGCAGAGATTGAGGCAAGGTCTGGGCAGAGATTTCTACGGTCTAACCAATATCAAGCATCTGCTAAGACACAATTTTCACAAACATCAACATTGTCATTACACTCAGGTAGTTTCAAACAGGACACACCCCAACTATGAAAATGGAACGAAGGAGGAAAAGGAAAGCGAGGAAGAGGAGAAGGGGTTAGTGGTCGTTTGGTTTACTCCTGGAGAAGATTTAAGTTAGCCATTTACTATGTTGTGGCTCAGGGCTGTAACGCTCCATGTAGCCAGAAACAGAGGAAATATCAGAGGCGCTGTCATTATCTGAGTTGTCATGTTTGTACACTGCTGGTTCACGTGACTGGGACAGAATTTCGGAGTAGGGCTTCCTACTACTTCTGTGTGAATGCCCATCTCGACGCAGTTGGTGGGCATGTCGGTGATGCTCAGTATCCCCACACCGTCTCTTAACAGGCTTCTGGGGGGAGTTTAGTGATGGTTGGGTCGCGTCATGCCATAGCGCTATCGTTTTTATCAGCTTCTCGATTGGGTCGCACGGATCCCTATCTTCGTCAGTTTGGGAGTTTGTCTGATTCCAGGGGCGTGCTGGCCGCTCACCCCCTTTCGCGCTGTTATGAGGGCTATGCTTTAAGGCGGCGGATGTTTGGGAGTTACTCTCGTTCCTTGGTTTTGTCTGATTCCTGGGGCGTGCTGGCCGCTCACCCCCTTTCGCGCTGTTATGAGGGCTATGCTTTAAGGCGGCAGACGTTTCGGACGCAGATGTGTCGAAGTTAGCGGGCTGGCTTTTAAGTTTGCGCGCTAAGTGGGTTTCCCAAGCCATCTGTGCGTAATTACGAATCTCCTGCATGGAGAGTCGGTGTGTCCTGCAGTGCATGGTGACATCGTAGCGCACCCTTTCGTGTAGGTTATGCAGGAAGAGGGCCTTGAAGGCAGGCTCTTCCTCCACTCCTGGGGAGTTACGGCCCTGAGTATAGGCGGCCCTGAAGCGCCAATAGTACTCCGTGGGTGATTCCTGCTCCTCGTGTACAACGGCGAGGGCACCGATCGTAGCGGCGGCGGGATCCCAGTCCCGGCTATACTCCTTCCGGAGTGCTGCACAAAGCCTGGGGTATCGGTCCTGGGTTCTGGGTGCAAGTGTTCCTATGAAACTGCGGACATGTCTGGTTGTGGTCTTCCAGACTAGTCTGAGCTTCTCCCGTGAGGAGGCATGGGGGAGATCAATCAGCAGTCTGTCTAACTCTCTCAAATATTCGTCAATATTATGGTTCGAGTTGTCGGGATCAAAATGTTGAATATCTTTAGCCATGCTCTCAAGCTCTTCAAAGCGGAAGCGCTGTGGCGTCCTTCCTGGTGAAGGCGGGACTAAGCTAGGTTGAGGAGGCACGTCGCCAATAACAGGTTTGTTTAAAAGATAGGAAGATTTTGGAGGAGAACTTGTGTAAGTTCCGCTGCTGGTTTCTTCGCTATCTGTGTCGGAGCAATGGGAAGCTGTGTGGCCGTTACCGCTGTCTCTCAGTGGAGTTTGTCTTAAGGACTTTGTGTCCGTTGGTAACTGTTCCCATCTTCTGCATGCTGGGGGAGTCGTATTTTGACTACAAAAAGAGTGGGAGTCGGAGAAGCCTGAATCACACTGACTGGGCGAGTCTGCTGAGGGAGGACATTCTGGTTTAGACTTCGACCACCTGTTCTTGTAGGACAAAAACTGGGACTCTGTGGTGTGCAGGACATCTAAATAACGCATGGCTCTCATGTCTGCTGCTTGAGCGTCATGGAGGCGACAAGCACTTTGCTCCTCTAGTGCTACCACTTTTTTCTCTAGGGCAGATTTACTCTGAACCAAGAGACAGGTTTGTTTGTAGAAGGTCAGTAGTAAGCATTTTAACAATGGACCCTTAGATGATGTTACTTCATCAGATCTGCTGTTCAGTAACGAGTCGATCTCCTCTTGGCTCTCACTGAGATTTAGTTTCTGCAAAAACTCAGAGTAGCCTGTCTGAAGGCTCTGTGCCACAGATGAGATGAACTGTTTGCAGGGGGTCTCCATTGTGTCTGGAGAGAAAGGAGGGGGGTTATGCAAATCACCTGATAAGGTGACTGGTGGTTCTCTTTTAGAGAGGTCAGCTTCACCCTCTAATGATTCTATACAGCAACTCAGACTTACCGTAGGCTGCTTACTTAATTCTTTGCCAAAGGCACGCTAACTGAAATGCGCGGCAGGAACAGTTAGGGAATTATTTTGAAATTTTGACTCGAGCTAGAACCCGTGGTGGAACAGCAAGGTACAATTTCAACGTTCACAGAGTCGGTACACTCTGTGGCTCTATTCTCTGCTCTACTTCTAGTAAAGGGAGAATACGGTGGCTTTACTTGTTTGGTGTTTATCGCAAAAAGAATGTATTTGTTGTTATACTGATGTGGGTGCACAGGTGAGCTGTGTCGACCTGTGACTTACAATGGAAATGTTAGTACTCTTCTACAGCCTGTGGACTGTCAATGAGGTGTCTCTAGCACCTCTGGTGAGTAATAACAGTGTTATAACGCGTCTTAGTATCCCTAACCCTGCGTAGTTTGTTAGTATTGTTGTTTAAACAATAACTGGCTAATCACAACATGCATATGCAACCCTCAACTGTATTTGCTTGGCAAATAGTAACAGGGAGCAACCAGATCGATCCTTGAACATCGATTTCTAAACAATGATCTCAATAACAATTCCTATAATTGTTATTATTACTATAATTCTTAGGTTATTGTGCATAAATCTCTGGATAAAGCTGGTTTAAGAAGGCCTCACACGGGGCACCATTTATGTTGGGGTTGTAGCAGGAGCAGATTTGGTTATCAACAGTTAATTATTAATGTCGATATGATTATCGATATTAATAATTATATTTAATATACTATCATGATATAATCATGAATAAACGGGGCACCACCCTGGGATCAGGGAAAAGATAACCTAAAACTGTATTCAGTCTCAATATAAAGGTTTTATACTCAAATGCCAAGGATCGTGATCATTGGCATAGAAGCATAAAAACAATCTAACAATTAAAAAGGCGTGAAATTCAAGCACTAGCCTTCACAACCTGCTGTTATCCAGTGACATATACACAACAAGCACAAGAGACCGCTAGTTATAATATGATAAGTTTTATTAAAATCAGTAATAATGATCACAATCAATAACACTGCAATTAACAAAGCCTTATTACCTAACTACCTAACACACAAAGCTAAGCTACAGAAGACACACGTGGTGTGTGTGTGTGTGTGTGTGTGTGTGTGTTTGTGTGTGTGTGTGTGTGTGCGTGTAGAGAGAGAGAGAGGGAGAGATATGGTCGGGCGCGACCACCAGATGGAGCTATTCCTCACGGCGTTCAGGGGCGGAGCCACTGAAGATGGAGGGAGTAGCGAGAGAGAGAGGTGGAGCTATGTTCTTAATGCTGGAAACAGCTGGCGGAGGATGTGTGTGGGTTAGCGGGACACAAACAAAGAGAGGGGAGGAATGCGCGCGCGATATTTCTGAGGGACAGAAAGCGTGCCGCTATCACACGGGCTCGCGTGAATGAACTGCCGTTTATTCCGCGAGACCGGTCTTTTAACTGATAGTAGAAGCTTTCTGAGCTCGCGAATATGGCGGAGGTTAGTCGAAAACACTGTTACAGAAACCAACCCAGCTGCGTGGGTCCACGATCAGTATTCAAATACAGCAGCACATGAACGAACGGACTCGGCGGTCCGCGATCAGAACGTAAAACACATTAACAAGAATTACAAGCATGTCCTACACTATCACTTATGTCTCTGCCCAGACTGATAGCCTCTTACTGGTGTCGTTGCGTAGGTTGCGAGTCCGTCCTGGCGTTCGCGACGGTAATTCGTGAGTCCCGGCGTCAGCGGGAGACGTGACGAGTCGGCTTAGTCCAGGCGAGAGCGGAGCGGGTTTCCTCTCGTTGATCAAACTCGAATAAAGAAAACAGCTCGTGTTCCTTTCTTCCACGGACGGCGATATAATCGCGGCTTGGCGATTAAGTCAGCTTAGTTCAGACAGCGTCTGGTAGCTGGACGGCAGGAACCGGCTTGGTTCCTCTTGTTGCAGCGGTGGCTGCGGGGCCGTGTCCACCTCCTGTTGGTGGAGGGGTTGGCTCCCGTGGCAACGTGGTGTTGCGATGGAAGCGCTGGAACCAGCGCCCGGGTAGGAGTGGGAGCCAGGGAGTAAGAGTAAGAGCGTTCTCTAGGCGGCTTCGGTTTATAAGCTCAGGCCGCCTTAGGGGACCCCCCCTGGTGCCTACTGACTGTCAGCCAATAGGCACCAGTTGGGTGGCGTCGCATCTCTCACCTGGGTGAGAAGTGAAACTAAAATGGCGGTGTAGTTTTTAATCTCCTTTGTTCCTTTGTCCTGGCCGCATGTGTAGGCTTTTGTAGGCCGCATTGTGTAGTCCTAACGGTTAGGTCCCCAACACACCGAACTTCACTTTGGTGATGAACCCCCCCTCTCGGATTTCTCCTATCATCAGAGGAGTTCGGTCTATGCAAATGATACGTAACAGGAGCTGAATCTGAACAGCCTGTAGGAGCACCGTTGGGACCATTAATAGAAGTCACTGATTTAGCAGGAAGCCTAATCTACTCGGGCAGGACACTCCAAAGCGGAGTTCATGGAGGAGATGAACTCTGGTTCTGAGCCTCGACCTCAGAGAGGTTGAAAGTGCCCCGCCCAAGGATCTAAGGTTGTGAACAGGCTTGTATGGGATCAGCATTTCTGTAATGTAGTCTGGTTTAGACCCTTAGGAGCTTTAACAGTGATTAGTAAAAATCTACCAGTAAAAACCTGTGAGAAGCTGCTGAGTTCTGGACCAGCTGGTAGCGGAGAGGGATTTATGGTTGATGCATGGACGTAATTTGGGGGGACAGGGGACACTTTTTCAAAAGGCTATTTTGGTCCCCTGCACTTTTTACCGTCCAAAAACAATGTTACGCTTGGGTAAACAGGGACGTGTCAAGCACTAGGACCAAGCTGAAAATGTCCGCTCAAGCTGAAGCCTGTTTCCCTTAAGGTGCGTGTCCACAGGCAGCGGTGTTTCCCTGCGTCCCATTCATTGTCTATGTGAAAAGCTGTGCAATGCATTCTGGTAGCGTTGCGGCGAATGTCAAGAGACGGTGCGAGTTGGCCGCTCCTCATTTGCATAAAGTTGAAGTTGAATCTACTATATGCTAATCAGAGGCGCCGGGCTCGACTCGCCGCCTCGGGAACGCTCGCGAAAATCTTCTAAACTGAATGTTGTCGATCTAAATTAAAGACAGATTCAGCAACTGCATAGCTTATTCCTCGCTTAAAATGTTTTCAGAAACACCTTTCGGTGAACTATTTTCGTAAAATAACAGAAAGTTTCCAAACGAGCCGCCATGTTGGGATTTGAAATCCGGGAGCAGACAGGCAACCGGTGAAAGCGTTCATCCAATCAGGTGCAGCCATGAAGTGGTTGTAGCAAGGAGAGCGCCTGTCAATCATCCTCTAGTGGCAGCCCACCAAGTGTGCAATACTGGGAGGCGGCGCGTTTCAAATCGCCCCTGAGGACACGTACTTTCAGTTTAGACCGCCCACAAGCTCCTCGATTGGCTCTGCCGTTTCTTGTGTGATTGGCTGTCCCCGCTGTCACTCCATCTTGCTTGCACACCGGTCTGCTAGTCTGCGGTCAGGAGTCCGCTTCTGTAAGTTGGGAGTTTGTTAGAAGGATTGTAATATCAGAGGTTTAATTTACATTAACGTTTGAATCGGTGTCCGTGTGCGTGTGTATGTGTGTTTGGTAATTAGACGCAGCCAGGATGTCTAAAAAAGAAAAGTGGACATAAGAGACTTCTTTAAGAGTCAAAGTATAAGTTACTCAAAGAAATGTGTTACACCCATCCTGCAACACCTTCACTGGCTCCCAATAAAGCAGCATATCCACTTCAAGATCCTCCTCATCATTTACAAAGCTTTCAGTAATCTGATGTATAATAATAACATGTATTATTATTATTATTATTATTATTATTATTGTTGTTGTTGTTATTATAACTATTGGATTAGAATTGGGTGATCATGTTTTGCTACATGCTTTACAACCAGTCGAACCAAAAAAGGGAACAATAATCTTAAAAGTAGCAATAGAAAACTAGAAAAACTACTAAGAGTTAGAGTTTTATTAAAAATACTTGTGTCCCCCCACTTCTGAAATCAAAATTTCGTCCTTGGGTTGATGCCAGATAGGATGGAGTCACAGTCTAGACAGGAGAATATGAGGTCATGCATTATTTTGATAATATGTTTTGGATTTTGGAGATGGTTCTGATGTGGAGGAAACAGGACTGGATTACTTTTTTGATATGTGGGATTAATATTAAAGGGGGCCTATTATGCTATTTTTCCACAAGTTAATATAAGTTATTGATGTCTCCAAACCTGGTCTTTGAATTCCTCAACTGGAGAAAACAATCGGAACATGTATTTCGGAGTGGATCACACTCCTCATTTTCAGCTTTTTTACCACACTTTTTCAAACGGGTGATTCTGTCGGGGTGTAGCCTTATGCTAATGAGATGACCCCCGACCCCGCTCCTACTGAGGAAGTGGTTGTGTCTCTCCGCCCCGTGCTGTCCGCGTCCAGCTTGTTGCCATGGTTATGGTTCTACGCTACAAACTAACAGCGGTCCAGCCGTACCGCTTCGAACCGGACTCCGACCCAGAACCAGGACCAGCTCCTGTAGAAGTTCTACGCCGCGGATGCAGTAGGACGTTTCTGAATGGTTAGTTAACATGTCTGTGGAACTTTTGGATGGTAACTCGATGTGTGTTAGCGTAGCTAGTGCTAGCCACAATGACGCTCATGCTGCGTTCTTCGCTCTATAAGTAACGTGTCTGTGAGCTATTTAACAACAATTAATATCGTTAGTAGTGCCGTGTTGTTGACAGTTCACAGTTGCATGTTTTCCAAATGGGGACGTAACATTATATTTAAACGGATGAAAACCCGATGAAAACAGCGTCCTGTATGCGGGCAGTTTGTTTACATCACATTAACGGGATTAAAAACTTGATCCTCTACACATATAAAGATATACAAGGAACAGGATTTGGTCAGTATCATGTCGTCCTCCAGAATAATGTGCTGAATTGTGAATTATAGGCTGTGTGCTGTTTTATAACGTGATTGTGCTCCATCTCAACATTACGTGCCAAACTTACTGTTACAAAATTCAAACATGAGGTTTACACCTCAGCTTGTCAGCAAAGTCAGTCAAGTTACCATATTAACAAGATTTGTTGTTGAAATGCTCAAATTCTGTACTATATTCATCTAGGTGACTAAGTGGGCCTTCAGACACCGAACACGTCTGCTGCATGGAGACACCACGGTTACTATTTCACTATAACTGATGTTGTGACGCGCCAATAGCTTGTAAAATCCCTTCGCTAGCGGTGCAAAAACAAACGTTTGTTGATGTCGTCTTTGCATCGGCGTGTATAAACAAACAGATCAGCTGCTCTCGCTGCCGCATTCAAGCTACAAAACGTTCCCAAGCAAACTGATGTCTAGCGTTATTTTACAGGTTTGGGCCCCGCAGTACTACGTAACGTTAACGGTCCTCAATATCAATACAATGGAAGCTTTTAACGCAACACGCCAATGCTAACTTTAGCGCAACACGCCAATGCTAACTTCAGCGCTAACACGCTAATGCTAACACACCAATGCTAAGAAACAACGGTAAACTGTAACACGGCATATTACATAATATTTAGTAACTTATTACTTCAGTGTCTGTGGTTGGCTCTCGGACTGTCGGTACTGATCCAAACTTTAGCCTCAGGTTAGAGGTATATCCCGAGCTGTAGCGACCCATGTTGTCAGAGCTCCTGTCGGTGAAGTGCGTCTCACACACAAACACACTTTTACGGACGCGTGTGCGCACATTTCCAATGTAGATGCTCCGAAGATGCCAGTAAATATCAGCAGTTGGACTGCCAACTCGTTTTCCGTTGATTTTGGCATTTCGGTTCACTGGTTTGTATGTACATCACACACTGACAGCAACAGGTATGGGAATTATGTGGGCGGGACCACACAGGTGGAGCGATTCTAATGAGCCGAGATGACCCATATAAGGCACAGCAAAATTCGGTGCTGACGTCATTTAGTGGACATTCTGCAAACCGTTCTTTTATCGGGAGGATTTCTTTCAAACTGAGAAAGTGAAACAGGGACATGGTGGTCTTTTCTGATACTGTGGGGACTTATTGACACCCCAGGGAACCATTTTAGGGTTGAAAAACATGGAAAAGTCGATTTTTCATAATAGGGCCCCTTTAAGTCTGTCTAATTTTCTTGTGGTGGGCGTCACGTTAGCAGATACTACTACTACTACTAAGATGCTTAACAGAGAGAGAAAAACAAACAAACAAACCAAAAGAACAATGCAAAACCAATAAAGAAAGCCAAAACAGAGCAACAATCAATGGAAATGAGAGAAGAGATGGATCTTGAGGTGACATTACCCATAATGCCACTTGATAACATCTTGATTCAGCCTGGGAACACATCCAGGCTTTCTGTTGTATGGGTATAAGGATTATACCTTGTGTTGTTTTTATTTTTGTCTGGGTGTCAACATGTATCACCTGCAGATATACACCTACACACACACACACACACACACACACACACACACACACACAGGGCTGGACTGGGACCAAAAAATGGCCCTGGCATTCTGGTCCCTGGCGGCCCACCATGGTTATTTACATGATATATGGATGGCGTGTGCATACCAGAGGATGTATGTGCACATTGTGAAGTTTCAAAAATGAAAATAAAGTGCAGTAGCCTACATAGAAGAGAGTAACCATGTTAAAAAAAATTGATACGCTCTTTCACTACTCACAGAGACCTTTTTCTTGGGGGAGATGGCCACAGTGCCACAATTCCCATCTTGAAGTGAAAGTGGTTGTCAAAGAAACACTGCTAGAGATGTCTTTTCAGTGTTTAATTAAACAATACAATTTACACAAGACAATTAGGCCTACAGTAAGAAAGAGAGAGAGGGAGATGCAGAGACAGGCAGACATAGGAAAGAAAGAGAGCAGGGATCAGTTAAGGTATTATAATCTTTAGCTGAACAAAGAAATAATAGCTTTTTTTAACTTACATATGCTGAGAGACAAAAGGCTCCATGGACCTTGGTGCTGAGGGAGACAGAAAGCAGAGGTGAGGTCAGATATGCTAGATTGATCTGATACTGTCTCTTCTAGAATTAAAAAAAAATATTACTGTAAGTAAACTCACAATGAAAAAACAAAAACAAATGGAAACTCCACATCAGGGAAAGGATCATCTTCACTCCAATATGCCCTTTGGGGAGAAAAAGAGAGGCCAGGTGGGTCAAGATAACAGTGAGAATGAGACTGTTTCAAAAGAAATACATTGACAGTATTGGTGTCTTTAAAATAATGCAATAATTGATAGTTGCATTTATTACAGTCACTCTGTAAAACTAATAGGCTTTATGACCATCCCAGTGCATGTCAGCAAGAACACAACAACATGACAACATTATACAGTATAGTAAACTTACAAATGTGATGAATGCCTGTGAAGTCCACACCAATGAAAGACACATCCCTGGAACATCTCAGGGAGACAGGGCAGCCTCAAAGAGAAAGAGTTGGACAGACAAACAAGTGAGTCATACACACCAATTGCATTATAACAGGACTGATGACTAAAATAAAGAAATAGTTAGACAACAGTCTGATATAAATACTGGTTAAGAAAATGTTGAATGGCCCTCCGATAATCCTCAAGAACGAATACAAGGCAATGAAATTGGAAGATTATGAACTGGAGTAACTGAAAGCAGCAAGGGCACTCTGAGAGAGGAGGAGAGGAGTGAGCAGAGAGCAAAGCAATAAACAGATTACTCTGTCAAAAAGTGTAATTAAATCCACAAATGTAACACAAATGTATTTATTTAACATAAATCTCACCTTACAAAAGCAGTCTCCTCAGTAATTCACTGTTGTCTGCAACTCTGTCAATGACTGTGTCAGTATCAAGGGACACAAGGACATCCTTTTCTGTGGCCATCAACATGAAGGCTTCCAGTTTGCTGGCAGACAGGCAACTCCTCAGTCTGTTTCTGATGTAGCGGAGGGTTGAAAATGACCGCTCACAGGCTACCTGAGTTATTGACAGGGTCAGCAAAAACTTGTATGCCAACCCAAGTAGGGGGTATGCGTGAGTCAGCATGTTAAATCTGAGAAGGATTTTGTAGCAGCACACGGGGCATGCTTTGCAAGACACACAGGTTTTGCTTGTTATGTCCACCTCTTCTTGATCATCTGATCTGATCTCTTCAACTGCTCTAGTTGAGTAGTCATCCAAGGGTGATTGTACCAGCCTGTCCCATTGCTGTGCCAAGTTTTTCAGTTCAATTTGTAGATTGGCAACAGTTGCCCTGCTGTCATACACAACTAGGCATTTGCTGAGTTCCGCAAGTGCAGATTCGGGGAGAGCACTGGTGTGGATGAGGTGGAAGTTTTTAGGATGTAGGAGGGATAAATCTGAGTACAGCGTGCCATGGGTGAGGAATCTTTTGTGAAGGGCCTCGGCAGCTGTATCAAGAATCTGGTGGTGAACATTGACCTCATAGGCTTTTTCTGAATCACTGAGGCTTTCATCCTGGGCCATCTCTCCTGGCAAGACTTTCTTCTTCCTCACCCTTTTCTGAGGCAGAGCAGCCTCCACTTCCAAATCCAGTTCTTCCTGCTCCTCTAACTTTTCATTTGCCCAATGGACAAAACAGTCAGCTGCATCTTTGACAGCAGAGAAATCTCTTGTTATCTTTTTCAGTGAATCTTGTGTTGTGGTCACCATTCTGTGTGCTGAGAGGATGTCCAATCCTTCGGTCTGTAGGTATTTTGATAGCGGTGAGGTGAGCTCAAAAATGCGGAGGAATAACTGAGCTGTTAGCACAGTTTCATATCGGAGTAAACCGTCTCGGTATCCTCTGGCTTTGTTTCTTGCATTTGATGCAAGTGTCTTCAGATTCATTATGGCAGAGAGTGTGGACACCACTTCAACAAAAAGGCCGCCATCAGGTCTGCCATAGTTTCCGAAAACCTTCCTCAAGGCATCATGTTTGGCCCACCATCTCGTCTCTCCAATCGGTGAAATGCGTTTGTGCCTCTTGCCCTTGCTCTCGGTCTCCCACACATTCACTCTTGTGTATGATTCCCTGATGAAAACAGCAATGTCGTTCAGCAGGCCAAAAAGTGATCCACTTTCAATGACACAATGGGTGGTATCATGATTAATCATCCATTTCAGCAAAGAAATGTTTCACTAATATTATGTGATAATAATAGGCCTAATTGTAACCTGCAAACTATAACTTTATGGCAAGCTTAACAGAGTCACATAACGACTGTCCAGTAGTTGTGACACCATGGTACGACTGCAACCAGCATTATCATGACAACAAAGGCTATAAAGGCAGTATACATAAACACTCACACATTACTGACACACTGGTCTTTTCACAGTACATGTCTTGGGTTGTGTCAAGACTGCACTGAATAAAATTAATATCCTATATTATTATATATGTATATCATTGCTAGAGATTGACATTCTGCATATAAGCCTACAAATTCCCCAGATACTGCTTTAGTGTAGACATCCAATAACATTTTCATTGTTGATGCCACGTTGATTCTCCTAACATTTCAGTGGCCTCTCTGACCAGCGAACCTCTGTCCCTTGCTGCTGCCTGAAGTCACGTGGCTCTGCTTGCTCTCTCTTCCTCCAATTACACTGCTGAGGTGCTCTTTTAGGCACACGTCATATTTCCCCAACAATATAATTAGCTCTAAGAAATTGCCATGGTCAAGACTGTCAACGTCCAAGGTGTACGCAGCTTCATTGTGCTCGTGCCTGTAGCTCAAGCCTCTCTTTCCTATGACTTTGACAACCTCCACTACACGTTCCAACACCTGACGTCTCTTCTTAACCTGCTCACGGTGTCCTGTCAGCTGTCTTCCCTCAAGAAGGTGACCAATATATGCCTATATAAAAAATATGCCTCAGCACACTGTCTATGTGTCATGCCTCTCTCATGCTCCTCTACTCTTTGGTGCACATGCCTCCAGTCTGTCATGGCTCTAATGAAAGCACTTGGATCATTGGGCTTGCTAAAAGCAAGGCAAACAAAACAAAATAAAGCATGACGTTGATCACAATAAGTCAGCCATTTCCATGCCATGCCGTCTGTTCTAACAAAGAGCCTCTGGACGACAGGGTTTGTGGACTCCTGTTGAGGATGAAACTTAAAAAAATCATCCCTCTGTGTGGAAGAAGGGCGACTAAAATAGTCTACAACTGTCTCCTCCACTCCCATTTCAACAGCATGGCTTGACTAAACACAGAGAAAGAGAGAGAGGCAGAGATGTTAGTGTCACTAGTGTTTCTTCTCTGTTTACCAATGATTAATCATCCATTTCAGCAAAGAAATGTTTCACTAATATTATGTGATAATAATAGGCCTAATTGTAACCTGCAAACTATAACTTTATGGCAAGCTAAAATAAATAACACTGTAAGTTGGACACCAAATCTACTCAAAGCATTATTTGACAACAAAGGCTATAAAGGCAGTATACATAAACACACACACACACACACACACACACACACACACACGTTTTAAGACTGACTAAATAAAATTAATATATTATATATTATTATATATGTATATCATTTCCTAGGTTGACCATTTGCATATAAGCCTACAAATTCCCCAGATACTGTTTAGTGTACACATCCAATAACATTTTCATTGTTGATGCCACGTTGATTCTCCTAACATTTCAGTGGCCTCTCTGACCTCAATCTGTCCCTGCTGCTGCTGGGTCACGTCTCTCTCGTCATCATCATCCTCCTCCTCTCCCTCCTTCTCCTCCTCCGCTACCTCTCCGTCAACCACCTGTGCACTTGCCCAAGGCGCCGGGTCCGGGACTGCTGGACTCGACCCGACGACAACCGCCGAGCTTGTGGTAGCAAACATGTCGGTAATTTTCGCACATTTTGCTGCGTCCTCTTTTAGTATTTTTTTTTTTTCCCTCAGCTTTTCTGCTCCCCCCTTTCGTTTTTGTTTTTTTCCGTCCATCTCGAAACCCACCACACTCCCTCCACCTCCGGTCAGGACAAATGATCAAGAGGGAGGGGAGGGGCGGGCCAACAAGAGCTGAGAGATTTCATTGGACTAGCCCAATGTCCTTCAAGAAAATCAACCAATGGGCCACGTTTCATGTCTCAGATACCGTTGCGGTCGATTAAAAACTATATACTTTTTTTTTTTTTTTTTTTTAATTATGACAGTCCTGGGCCGGCCCAAATATGTGCATCGGCCCACCGGGCATTGCCCGGTATGCCAGATGGCCAGTCCAGCCCTGCACACACACACACATAACACACATAACACACACACACATAACACACACCTATACACACATAACACACAACCAGTGATGCCACTAATGTCATGATATCTGTCTGTCAAGTTACGTTTTTGTCTTGTCATTTCCGGTGTCTTATTTTGTAGTAACCCTGTCTCCCTCTCGTTTCAGGTGTGTTTACTTCCTGCCCCCTGTGTTTCCCGCGTCTTGTGATTGTCTGCTCCGCCCTGATTGTTTCCACCTGTTCCCCATTACCCAGTGTATTTAGTGTCTGTGTCTTTCCCCTGTCCTTTGCCAGTTTGTCTTGTTCCGTCATGACTCACCAGCGATCTTGTCTTTCATGTGTCTTGCCTGTAAGTGTTGAGCTGATGCTTTGTTTTGCTACTTTGTATTTTGGTTCATACTTTTCTTGTTAGATTAGGTTTAGTTCTTCTTGCTTGTTAGTAGATTTAGATTAGGTTTATTCGTTCTCTCGCCAGCTCTCCTCTGTGCCTTCTGCCAGAGTGATTTTGTGTTCGTGTTTATACTTCCTTGTTTTGTTAGTATCTTCTTCCCTTCTGCCCGGATTTTTGCCAGTGATCTTTTGTTTGTAGTTAGCCTAGTGCCTGAGTTTTTCTGTTTATAAATAAATACCTTTATTTTTATAACTTTGTTTGCGTCTTGCATTTGGGTTCACTTCCGGTCTGTGCCGACCGCCTTGTCAACTAACGCGCTACTTAAGGTACAGACACACCAACTCTGGCAACGGACGTCAAATCAACGGATCCCATTCATTGTCTATGTAGAGCAGGAGCTCCACATGATGGATACGGCACGTCGAGTTGACGGCCCTGTCGCCGTACGTGAATTTGCATAAAGTTTAATGGATTGAACTTTATGCAAATGCCGTCCGTCCAACGCAATGCTGCCGGCTCCAGAAACTTCGTTCAAACTATCAAACTAGGCAGTGTTGATCAAATATGAATCCAGATTCTGTTACTGCACCACACATTTCCAGCCTCAAATGTTTTCAGAAACATGCTTTAGCGTGTAGTTTAACTGTAAAATGAGATCGTTTGTGGCCCGGCCGCCATGTTGGAAACGGCAGAGCGAAACCCAAGTCCCGCCCACTTCGCAGGACGTCTATCCTATTGATCCAACTTGAACACAGAACTGCCCACTCGCCGGTGCGTTCGACCGTCCGTTGCGTCCATATCCGTCGCTGCCAGAGTTGGTGTGTCTGTACCATTAGTAACGTGTTACTGTAGTCGGACTACTTTTTTCAGTAACGAGTAGTCTAACGCGCTACTATTGCCAAACCAGTAGTCAGATTAAAGTTACTTATCCAAATACACGGCGCGTTACTATTTTTGTCAGTAAAAAAAAAGATTTGCTTTCTTCTTGCGTCTCAGGGGGGTGACGTAGGTTAGCTGACACCTTCACGGACGTCATGTGTGGTCGCTATACCGGCAAAAACGTAAACAATGGAGGGGGAGAGATACGCATTTTCCAGCTGGAAATACAAGCATTATTCCGACTTCATCTCAGCAAAAGATGGCAACATAAAGGTTTGTTGTACACTCTGTGTTAACAACAAAGGGTTGTCTACTTTCAAGAATACAACGTCAAACTTGAAAAAACATTTAGAGTCACAGCATGGCACAACCACATTAAAAGAGCAGGTCCCGTCCGGTGACGGTGAAAAGGCGCAGCGTGTGAATAAACAAGACGAGTTCTCGATTTCACGGAGCTCCTGCTAACTCAGTCTGTGCTGAAATGCCAGCGGAGTCTCTCTTGAGAGTTTAGTGGAGAAATGTCTCGCTGCTTGCTGGCCCCGCCCCCTCCCTTCGTCATCACGGCGCTCATACTTGAGGACTGTGCTCATTTGTTTCATAAAAAAAACACTGCCCTAATGCTGGTTCAATATTCATAAAATGTTCATTCATGATGTTACTGCCATTACATTTTATATATTTTATATATATATATATATATATATATATATATATATATATATATAGACTTTTCGACTTTTTTATATAGACTTTTCGCTAGACTTTTTCATTGTCTGTCATTTTGACTGACAGGGTCATAAAAATCCTGTCATAATCTATTTTTACCGGTCACTTTAATTTTTTAAATGATAATAATGACATATTCAATTGCATTTAATTTTAATTCATTTTTAATGAATATTCAGTCCAAACAAGCTGAACAAATAATCCACACCGTGGATACACACATCGAGCAGAAGAATAGCTGATGAGTTCAGCGTATGAGTTCAGTGTTCAGTTTGACATCAGTGCTTCTGTTTCCAGTAGAAGTGAATATTCTGAATGCCACAACCCTTGTTGCTGGTCTTCTTGAATAAATGCTCGAGTTGCATAAATGGACACAGCACTACACTATTTTGTTCAATTCAATTCAATTTTATTTATAGTTTCAAATCACAACAGAAGTTATTTCAGGACACTTAACTCATTGAGAAGGACTAGAATACGCTCAAAATTTCAAGAGTCAACACAATTTCAAATTCCCAACATCACCCAGGGGCAAGCGTTACAGCGACAGTGGCGAGAAAAAACTGCCTTAATAGGCTTTTAGGCAGAAATCTCGTGCAGCCCAGGCCCTTGGGTTCCAACTGCATTTGGTGTTGGTAGTATAGTAGTAGTAGCATTAACAGTAGTGGTGGTATTAACAGAAGCAATAGTATCAACAGTAGTAGTCCATGGCAGCAAGCACAGCCACGCCAAGATGGATCCATCCCAACCACGTCGCCGTAGACCAAAAAGCAGGAGTAGTTGAGCAGTCACACAGCAGTAGGTGGAACTACAATGTGGAGTTTCCAGCATCAGGCCAGTTAGCAGTCTGCATCGGTCAGGACCTCAGTGGACCTCAGCGGACTTGACTACGCCCGGGAGTGATCCCGGGAGTAGTCAAGTTAGTGACAGTAGAGATGCCGATTAGTCAATTACTTTAATTAAAAATACTGGCAGTAAGAGGCAAACAAGACCACAACATCGGTGCAGTCCGGACCAGGTTCCACCACGGTCCAGGGAGACCTGCTAGGCAAGAGAGCACAGGGACTCCGGGGGAACATACACAGAGAGAGAGAGAGAGAGAGAGAGAGGGGGCTCAGTGTGTTGTTTGTTTTTTAGATTTTGGGATGAACTGCCCCTTTTTAGTAAGAGGAAAATTACTTCTCTGCACTGTAGCAGTGGTCACAAGCCATTGTTTAGCCTGAAGCAAATAAAATGTAGGTTGAAAAACCTACATAACCTAGTAATGCCCCCCCCTAAATTTTTTTCTGGCTACATATGAACAATGAATAGTGAAATATGAACAGTTCACCTGTGGCCTAAACGCACAGTCTCATGCGGCGTTCACACCGGACGCGATAGACGCGCCAGACGCTCCATTCGCGCCAGACGCTCCATTCGCGCCGCCGCCTGAATCGCGTGTCATCGCGCCATTTACATTGATTTTCAATATAGAGTTGCCGCTCAATTCGCGTCTGTTGCGTCCTGTGTGAACGCCCCTTGACACTCACCTGCTGTGACATTTTTCTTCTTTTCTTCTTTTCCTCTTCTACAAGAGCCAATTACTGTAATGCTCTTCGCCACCAAATGGTCAGGGGTGTGAATTGCAATCTGTCAAAATGACGGATGGCCCTCGGATTTTTCCGTCACCGTTTAAAAAAAAACGGTCAATGACGGAAAATATTCGGTTAACGCGACCCCTGATATATATATATATATATATAAACATGTATTTTCATTCAGGAAATAGTTTTCAAGTGCAACTTAAAATGTCAGTGGATACATTGTTGATGTTACTGTTAAAAAAAGCACGTCAATAAAGTGAGTATTGGCAAAATCGGTAGTCGGCAGCTGTTGAATGTAACTAATAAAGTACCTTGTAATCTAACTTAGTTACTTTTAAAATCAAGTAGTCAGTAAATTAACTAAGTAACTTTTAAAAGGAGTAGTCAGTAGTCGGTTTACTTTTTCAAAGTAACTGTGGCAACACTGCACACAACTAACCTATATACACACATAACACACACACTACTTACACACACGCTACATGCACACACACACACACTACATGCACACACACACTACACACGTACAAACACACTACACATGCACACACACGTTGCCAGTGAATCACATTGTTGTGCAGTCAGTGAGTCATTAACAAGCCCAGCCTGCAACGTTTTCCTCCAAGCCCTCAGGGCTCTTCTTGATCTCTGGTCCACTTACACACTCAATCTCACCATTTTCTGTGTGTGTGTGTGTGCGTGTGTGTGTGTGTGTGGGTACTCAGGGACATGCTGATTACAGACCTGGCCGCCACGGTAACCTTTGTGCAGTTGTGCAAGGAGGTGAGAACGATGTGCAGCGTTGCCGAGCAGCAGCCTATCACACTGAAGTGGATCGATGATGAAGGTGGGTGTGCCTCCCAGCAGGGGTCCAGGCCATGGTGTCCTGGAAGACTTCAAATACCATCTGTCTTTATTGAGCTTTAAACCAGTTGATAGGCAGCTCCATGAAGAATGATGCTGCCTCTGTAAAGCACTATGGTGCTATATAAATAAACTAGCCTTACCACGACCTTAGCTAACACTTAGCTGTAAAGTTGACTTACAATTATGAAGCAAACTTTGTTAGCAGCTTCACACCAGAATCCAGATCTATTAGGATCTACTAAGGGTGCTGCTTCGGGGTGCTGCGCTGCCGCTTGTGTTCATCAGATCCACCTGTCGCTCCTCCACAGTCCAAATATGGTCACTTCCTTCACTGGTTGCAAAAATCCAAGATGGCAATGGCCAAAATGCTGAACTCGAGGCTTCAAAAACGTAGTTCACAAACAAAGGATAGAATCCGATGATTACATGTACAGTTATGTATAATGTGTGTGTGTGTGCGTGTGTGTGTGTGTGTGTGTGTGTGTGTGTGTAGGGGATCCTTGTACCATCTCAACCCAGATGGAGCTTGAGGAGGCGTTTCGTATTTACAATCGAACAAAGAGGTCTGGACTACTGCTGCATGGTGAGTTAGCAATTTGATTTTCTGATTATATACTTCATAGTTATTTATCTATTTGCCACAATGGGCAACTTAATACAACACAGGAAGGAACATGACTTAAATTAACATCCATAAAAATGACACATAATTATTTTCTATAATTGTATACATTTGTGTTTCCAATGAATATAAATGAATGGTGTTCATCCTATGGATTGCATATGAGGGTTATTGTTTCCACTTCCACGGCCTGTGCGTATCTCTCTCACACCAACAGTTTCCCTGAATTCTCTGTGTTTTGCAGTCTTCCCCAGTATCCCGGAGCGTCCCGGCATGCCCTGTCCTGGAGAAGACCGTGAGTAAGCCACTTATGCTTTCACTCTCTACCCTGCTTTGACCCCCAATTCTCCTGTCTTCAGGACAAAACTCTCTTTGGACTCATCTGGACTAGATGTTAGACCCTCAGTACCTCTAGAATTGTGCCTTCTGTCCTCCTATTCACTGCTCGCAAAGTTCCAGGTAGACGTAGTCATCGTAACCTCACCTGTTGGTTTTTGGACTATGGTTCGACATTTTGGCAGTCACCATTTTTGAATTGTTGGAACCAGTTAAGGAAGTGACCATATTTGGACTGTAGAGGATTGCAGGTGGATCTGATGAATGCAAGCGGCAGAGTGGCACCCTGACTGGAAGATCAGGTCAGTTAGACACTGCTGCCCTGCGTCTCTCTCATGTCCTCCCATGTTGCTGTCTGACGCCCTCCCTGTCTATCTGCTGTGACAGCAGATAGACGGCTGGTGTGTTTGATTGGACAAGGGCCTTGTGCTTTCTTGCAGACTACTGGGTAACTGTGTGAAGAGTAGAGGCTCAATCTGTATGGAAGGATACTGTATTTTATGGGTGGAGCCAAACTTGTGTCAAGAAAGTGTCAGTTCTGAAGCAGCGATGTCTCGTGAGCATCAAAATCACAAAGAATCTGGATCATCTGGATCCTTCTCTGATTATGTGACTGGTTTTCCACCAGAAGACGACTGTCTGACATTAATAAGCTAACAATGATCAATGTAGTGAGTTTCCTGAGCTGTACTCGCTGTATGTTTCCAACTGCATGGACTCAGTTACTCAGTTACAAAAACATCGTCTATATCTGGTGGAAAAACCCAGTATCTCCACTAAAGAACAACCCAGTATCTATGTTGTGAAATGTTTGTTTAGACAATTAAATAAGCATTCAATTCATGTTGTTAAGTTTGAATACAGTCTTACAGTCAAAGAAATGTTATATTGTGGTTAAAACTCGCCTATTTACATTATTTACAGTATAAAATGTATCGTTAATATGTGAGGAATGTACACATTACTTAATACCAGTAATTCAGTATTACTACAGATGTCACAGGAAGTGCTTTTATTTTGAAGTAGCTTACATGTGCAAGATGCTAAAATATCCGTCATGCTACTTTATTTCTTGTAAACTGTAGCATATTGAGCAGTAAATGTTCAAAGTAAAAGACAAGTGTTTTTTTTCGTCGTCATTCTAAGCTATTCAACTACAATCTATACTAAAGAACAACCCAATATCTCCACTAAAGAAGAACAACCCAGTATCTCCACTAAAGAAAAACCCAGCATATCTACTAAAGAACATCCCAATATCTCCACTAAAGAAGAACGCAGTATCTCCACTAAAGAAAAAAAAAAGTATACTGATTTTCGGTTTCACTGGTCCGGTTAGGTCTATGGTGCTATGCAAGCCGGTTGAACCGGCATTTGTCCTAATGACACATTCTGGAAATTTAAAACATCAGCGATCTGTTCCGACAGCGTCAGGGCACTAAATCCAACGTATTTCATTAGTTATAAGCAGCAATAATGACAAGTGATTAACATAATATTGTGTTTATTCATAAACGGACTAACGGAGCTGTTGCAAGTGTCTGAGGTGGCCGGTGTGTAAAGTGCCGCTGTCCCGCTGCCGAGCAAGCCAATGCTGGCATTACAGTTTTTAGTTTGTGATCTTGCTTTTTTTTTTTTTTTTTACTCTGATTGCCCATTTTCCCCAGTAATCGTGGAGTATGTTCAAATGGTCTTGCATTCCTGCTGTTTGTGATAGCAGTAATAGGTCATCTGCATAAAAAAGACACTTAACTTCCTTTCCATCTAAGTCAGGTCCTGGGGTGGGAGAGTTTTCAATAGTTTTTGATAGTTTTCAATCTATATGTTGAAAAGTGTTGGGGATATGTTGCAACCTTGATGGACCC
Organism: Chelidonichthys spinosus; assembly: GCA_029853015.1. NCBI lineage: Eukaryota > Metazoa > Chordata > Actinopteri > Perciformes > Triglidae > Chelidonichthys > Chelidonichthys spinosus. The sequence continues at coordinate 28,543,849 of CM056829.1, read as the reverse complement.
CGTGACATTGTTTGAAAAACTATTCTTTTTTTGTCCAATTTTTACAGCACACTCAACACTGAAAAAATTATAACCTTGCTCAAACTAAAAAAAAGATCCAGATATCACATCTAATATACACTCACCGGCCACTTTATTAGGTACACCTTGCTAGTACCGGGTTGGACCCCCTTTTGCCTTCAGAACTGCCTTAATCCTTTGTGGCATAGATTCAACAAGGTACTGGAAACATTCCTCAGAGAGTTTGGTCCATATTGACATGATAGCATCACGCAGTTGCTGCAGATTTGTTGGCTGCACTTCCATGATGCAAATCTCCCGTTCAACCACATCCCAAAGGTGCTCTATTGGATTGAGATCTGGTGACTGTGGAGGCCACTTGAGTACAGTGAACTCATTGTCATGTTCAAGAAACCAGTCTGAGATGATTCATGCTTTATGACATGGCGTCATAAAGGGATTGACATGATCAGCAACAATACTCAGGTAGGTTGTGGCGTTGACACGATGCTCAATTGGTACTAATGGGCCCAAAGTGTGCCAAGAAAATATCCCCCACACCATTACACAACCACCAGCCTGAACCGTTGATACAAGGCAGGATGGATCCATGCTTTCATTTTGTTGATGCCAAATTCTGACCCTACCATCCGAATGTTGCAGCAGAAATCGAGACTCATCAGACCAGCGAACATTTTTCCAATCTTCTATTGTCCAATTTTGGTGAGCCTGTGGGAATTGTAGCCTCAGTTTCCTGTTCTTAGCTGACAGGAGTGGCACCCGGTGTGGTCTTCTGCTGCTGTAGCCCATCCGCCTCAAGGTTCAACGTGTTGTGCGTTCAGAGATGCTCTTCTGCATACCTTGGTTGTAACGAGTGGTTATTTGAGTTACTGTTGCCTTTCTATCAGCTCAAACCAGTCTGGCCATTCTCCTCTGACCTCTGGCATCAACAAGGCATTTGCGCCCACAGAACTGCCACTCACTGGATATTTTTTCTTTTTCGGACCATTCTCTGTAAACCCTAGAGATGGTTGTGCGTGAAAATCCCAGTAGATCAGCAGTTTCTGAAATACTCAGACCAGCCCGCCTGGCACCAACAACCATGCCACATTCAAAGTCACTTAAATCACCTTTCTTCCCCATTCTGATGCTCGGTTTGAACTGCAGCAGATCGTCTTGACCATGTCTGCATGCCTAAATGCATTGAGTTGCTGCCATGTGATTGGCTGATTCGAATTTTGCGTTAACAAGCAGTTGGACAGGTGTACCTAATAAAGTGGCCGGTGAGTGTATTTGACTTCACAGAATCTAAATTGAGTAACTTCTTATGAACTGATTATTTTAGTTTGATGTAAACAATAATACTGAACTTGACCTTAAACCTTAATTTTTCCTTGTTCCAAATTATTTTCTTAACATTTTAGTAATTGAACCAAACTAATAAATTGAAATTGAACCAACCTGATATATTCACTTTTAACTGAATTACCTAATTAATTTACATATATCCAAACTATATTTTTCACATTTTATTTGACTTCAAAAATAATTTGTTTCCCACCTTATAAACTCTATAAAAAAGACACTTGGCCAACAGATTACATTAAATGTATTAATATTTAACATATAAACCATATGCAACATATAAACACAGAGGTGGACAGGGGAGAAGATGTTTTTGTCGACCATTCCATGTCTTGGATGAACAGGGACAATTTGCATGGATGTATGGATAGGGATGGCAGTCTTTGCATTTCCACATCCAATAACTGAGAAAACAAAAGGAAGAAATAGTGAATTCCCTTACAGGCCAGTGATGTTGCTAGGTACGCGTCCTGCGTCCCTGACGCATTAAATCTGAAAGGACGCACTAAACTCACTATCCATGCGTCCCGGGGACGCACCTCATTTTTCCCATGAAAAACGATACATTGTGAACATTAAACAACTCGTGTTTAATCACAGTAACTGGCAAAAGAAACCTTGTTGTTAACAGACTGGACAGCGCTGTTTCAACCCTCTGCGCATCTACTCGGCGCAGACGTGATCCCCTGTACAAAGTATCGCAACATGCTAATTTACCCGCTACCAAAACAACTAGCCTGTCACCGCTGATTTCATTTCAACAAATAAAAATACGAACTTCATAGTAAATAAACCCACGTTTCCACTGCTCGATGCTGTGCTCATTCGTGTACACCAAAAACATATCTGCATCATTTCATTTTTCTCAAAAGACTTTCCACTGTGTTAGTTATGTTTCATTTTTGAGCTAATCGGGGATGTGATTCTTCCGGATAAATCCGGAAATCCGGCTTTTCGGCAAGGCACGGGTCATAATGACCGCTCACGCTGTCAACGGTTTTTGTGCCTCTGATTCATGTCTTCGTGTCACTCCGCAAGTAGTGCGCGTTGTCGCGGTGGAACTTCATTCAAAGCAGAGCAAACCAAAGTCTCCGCTGTGCTTCCCGACCACGGGCTAGAAGCTGAAGCAGGAGCGGTTAACTATGGAAATGAGGAGAACATGACTCGCCCTGCCTCGTCGGCATGCAAACAGTAATCAGGAGTAAATGCTAAACGTCAGTGATATACTCGGGTGCTGAGCTCTCACCCAGCGCGTGTGGCCAAGCTTTCTCCCCCTTCTCAACCTCACATGAGATGGGGAGAGAAGTCCCCCCCTCCCAGGTGAGCTGCTTCTCCAAAATAAACCAATAGCGAAGCCCGTTAGAGGGCGTAGCACGTACGAAATAGAAGTAGAGTTAAACATCTATTTAGAGTACAAATTAATAAGAGTAATTATTGTAATGTAAACATTATCAAATTTGATCTTTTTTTTCTGCTTGCTGAGCCTGAACATTGATTACCATCTCCCAAAATGCAGTGGAAGACTGTAATAATAATAGATAATAAATAAACTACTATTAGGTGATTTCTGTCATCTTGTTTTGTCTTGTACAGGCTTTAGGGATGAGCTGGTCTTTTGTGCAATTTCTATATGCCTATTGTCTTTAACCTGCTGATACAATGCATTGGTAAATAATAAATATTTAAGTTAAACAAATCTTACAATTTTCTAGTAGTCCAGATTGATGCATTTAATTGTTAAAATTGACAACATTTTCTTCCAGGGGACCCCCCCTAGTTGTACCCAGTTTTTTCAGATTTGGAATTTTATTTGTTTAATTTCAGATACATTTTGAACATACATGTTCAATGAATATATCCGTTTATTATAACCATATCATACCACCATCAAAGGAGTTTAACACTCAATACAATTTAAGAAATAGAATAATATAAGAAAGAATTCCTTTTTTTTAACTGGGGAGTCGGGACCCATTGAATTTCCCAGGGACCCACTCAACTCACCACCTGTGGGTCCCGGGGACTCATTACATTGAAAACCTATCAACATCACTGCAGGCGATACTGATCTGTGTTGGCTCAATAAACAGAGATACAAAAAAATACAGTAGTCCATTTGCTGCTAACAATATGTATAGATGAGTGAGGGTCTAATATTCAGGGTGATTTGTGCAATGATTAAAAAGGTGATGTGCAGTGTAGATGCAATATGTTACCTGCAGGTTGGATGAAGATACAGGCTGCAGCCAGTGAACTGAAGAGAGTGGCCTTGTGGATCTGAAAGCATACATAATAAAATAAAATAAAATAAACAATTACTACTCTGTGAAGACCACATAATACAGAACCAAGAAGTAAACCTTTCTGGGTGGAGAGCGAGATAGCCGGTGCTTTCTCTCCAGCAAACAGACAGCTCAGCCGCAGAGTAGGAGGGCTACTAGTCCAACTAGCTTTCCCGGATATTAGCAAGTGCTAGCACGTCTCCGTAACAGCAGCACCACTACATTTTTTTTTTAAATACAGTACGAGTGTAGTGCTGGAGCCGCGGATGGACTGTATATAACTAAGGCCTCAAGTGGTAATGAGTATGAGAGCCGTTGTAGTGAGCTAGCTCGACGCTAACTTCGGGTAGCGGTTAGCATACGCAGCTGACACCCGCTTCCCAGGTCACCACAACGGCTCTCCTACTCAGTTTAACAAAACGCTGGAGGCTCCCGTTGTTACCGGTTCACGTCTCCAGCGCTTTACTCGGACTGTATTTCCTCTCTTTTACGGCCCTGATACTTGTTAAAGCGTGTCACAAATAAATGTATTATTATGTATGGTCATAGCGGTAAATGCTAGCGAGCCACCACCAAAGCTTACGAGCCAGCTTAAATTGGGGTGTTCTTTTCACACACACAAAATACTAAAACTATACTAAAATTATCAGCAACTGCTTTGCTACTTACGTTTATTTTTGGACGAAATCCACGTCAAATGGTGTCTGGCCGGCATGCCGAGAGATACAGCACTTCACTGCTCTGACTGTGCAGTCTGCAATTCACATTCGACTCAAACTTAAAATATTACCTGCAAGTGATGATGAAAAAAAAAATGTTTTGGGAGAAATCAAAAACTTTGTTTTGGGTTCTTTAGACGTATATTTAGTTCAGGATAAATCAAACTTGGTGTCTCTAAATGCAAAAAGAATGAGTTTCATTATCAAATCAATAATTTTATCCTATTTTAAATGGCAGTTATTAGTTTGAATGAACAACTGAATGTCACACTTTTTTCAGTGAATTTCTGAATATTTCAATTTAATTAAGTCATATACTTTGCCTCCAATACCATTTCGGAGAAAAAGACCATTGTGTCTAATCGAATCAAAAGCTTTCCTAAAATCAACAAAGCAAGCATACATTTTCCTTTATTTGTGGCTAACGCCTGGTTTACACTGGACGCGTATTTCTCCGCGGCGGTCGACAAGCGCTTCTGCTCAGCTGTTGTTCATTCAGAGCTATTTTTTTTCCGTTATGAAGTAAATAACCCCATACAATTAATACGCCATTTTTCTGTAACCAAGAAGTTTGTACACTTCTTGTATTTATCCGTTTTCTCTCTCTCTGAGAGAGAGAAAGAGAGCGAGAGAGAGAGAGAGAGAGAGAGAGAGAGAGAGGGACACACACACAGACAGAGAGTGTGTATGGTAGTAGACAGTAGTAGTGCAGATATACCATTGAAATACACATATTTGTTTATCTACTCTTCACATTTATTAAATGTATTGTCTCTTCCTTTTTCCCAGTGCGAGTTTAGATACACAAATATGATCGCGTTTGTCAATCGCGGTATTTTATTTTGAAAATTGCTTTTATTTTGAACATTGACCGGATTGTCTCGTGTTTCTCTGTGTGTTTTCCTGCCAGAATTGACGCGTTCACTCGCGGCACGCGCAAAAAATAGAGCAGACGCCGAAAAGATCGCTTCACGGCACGGGAGGGCCGCGCGTATTCGCGGCGCTCCGCGTCCAGTGTGAACGACACCATAGCTTAACAGGGGCGCCGAATGGAAGCGGGCGCAGAATGGAAGCGGGCTCCGCTACGCGTCTATTCGCGGCGCTTCCGCGTCCAGTGTGAACCAGGCGTAAATGTGCGGTCTGTTGTTCTATGTTTGGATATAAAGCCAATTTGGGATTTAGTTAGTGTGTTGCTTTCAAATCAAATCAAACTTTATTTATATGGCACTTTTCATACTTAAAAGTAGCACAAAGTGCCTCACAGAAAATAAAAGCAAACAGAACAAAAACGAAAAAAGGTATGAACAACAAAGAACATCATGAAACCCAAGCCTCCCACCCCCACAAATATACACACAGAGATACACAGAGACATACACACTCACGCACACACATAGCCATATGCACAGACATAAACACCCACACACACACACACACACAAACATACACATACCCACGCACACCCACACACATACACTAGCTGTTGCAGTCGGGTTCAATCGGGTAGGACAGTATTCTTGCATTTAATATACTACAAAACTGTTTTCCCAAGTTGGACATTTTTAGTACCAAATTAAATACTTTTAATTCATCCATGTTTATTTACTGCTGCTGTGTTTCAACATTTCTGTCCTGATACCATCAATACCACAAGCCTTTCCATTTTTAAGATCAGTCAGTTTTTAAATAATATCGATGATCTTATTTTGATTTCGATTTGAGTGACTTAAACATTATTGACTGTAGATGGACATCAGAAAATAATTTGGACGTAGTAGCAGAGACAGGGAAGCAGCAAGTAGAGATAAGACTGAGAGGTAAGACCATAGGCATATCAAGCCCGTTTTTAGGGCTTTTGCCAGCACCGCTAACAAATATTGCATAGATAAATGCAAAATAAAATAACAGTCATGTTTTTTTTTGTAAACGCAAGTCTGTGTTTGACAAGCTTAAACATGGTCAAAAAAACATAGACAGGAAAAGCTAAAAAAAGAGAGAGTTACGGGGGGTATGCGTCGTCTGAGTGGCTGGTCTCAGACGATCTTGGAGGTGAACCTGCTGGATGTGGAGGTCCTGGTGGAGGTCCTGGGCTGGTGTGGTTACACGTGGTCTGCGGTTGTGAGGCTGGTTGGATGTACTGCCATATTCTCTGAAACACCTTTGGAGGCGGCTTATGGTGGAGAAATGAACATTCAATGCACGAGCAACAGATCTGGATGACATCCCTGCTGTCAGCATGCCAATTGCACGCTCCCTCAATGCTTGTGGCATCTGTGGCATTTTGCTGTGAGACAAAACTGCACATTTCAGAGTGGCCTTTTATTGTGGGCAGTATAAGGCACACCTGTGCACTAATCATGATGTCAGATCAGCATCTTGATGTGGCACACCTGTGAGGTGGGATGGATTATCTCAGCAAAGCAGAAGTGCTCACTATCACACATTTAGACAGATTTGTGAACAATGTTTGAGAGAAATGGTAATATTGTGTATCTGGAATGAATTTTAGATCTTTAAGTCCATCTCATGAAAAATGGGAGCAAAAACAAAAGTGTTGTGTTTATATTTTTGTTGAGTGTATATATATATATATATATATATATAAAACTAGTTAGTTTTAATTTAGTTAACTTCAGTATGCCAGCTTAGTTTACTTGGATTAGTTAGCCCTTTGTTGTTGATCAGTCGTCTTGCCATAGCGACGGGGGGAAACAGAGCCAAACCAGCCGCGAGGATTTCCCCTTATAATAAGTGCTGCTGCCCTCCTGTTTAGGCCTATCATTAGAGCCGCTAGTTAAGTCCATTTGCCTTGATAAAATAATTTTGGGCGAACATCGAGATATTAGACTATGGCGGTGCGCCCTCACGTGGACTGGCAAGGAATTACGGGTTCAAAACGCAATTAATTGCAATTAATTTATTTTAATCGAGTAATTTCTTATCGACAATTAATTGATAATCGATTCATTGTCTGCATCCCTATTATAGCTATGTAACCCAGATCTCTAGTTTGAGGATAATAAACTATTTACTAAAATGAGGCTGGGCTTGAGTTCGTACCAAAACAGGGAAAAATGATTACTAGGATCTCAGGAAAATATCTTAAATTAGGGTTGGGCGGTATGAGCAAAATCTTATATCACGGTATGAATAATTTCTTATCACGGTAACAGTATATATCACGGTATGGTTTTTCCCCCCCTGTAAGTTTAATTAATGGCTTAAAAATAACCATACTGTCGCATTTGATCATTTTCCTCTTTTATTTTAATTTTCTCACAGCAGCATAACATTTTAAAGAAAGTATAATAATAATATAATTAATAAGCCACAAAGAATGTACAAATGTCTGGTAAACATTTGAACTCCAGCTTTAACTTAAGCTTTTGTTTCTGTGCAAATGTAAACACAGAGCTCCATCTTAATAAGAAATAAAAATAACAAATGAGAAAAAGTATGCGTCATGATGGCCTCCGTTATCTCCCTCCATCGTTGTTGTTTATTGTCATAGGGGGTGCCTTTGGGGAAAGACTCATAATGCCGGGTTCACACCGGCTGCGGAAGCGCCGCGAATAGGCAAGTAGTGGAGCCCGCTTTCTTTCGGCACCCTTGTTAAGCGATAGTGTAGTTCACACCAGACACGGAGCGCCGCGAATAGGCGCGGCCGTCCCGCGCCGTGAAGCAATCATTTCGGCGTCTGCTCTCTTTTTTGCGCGTGCCGCGAGCGAACGCGTCAATTCTGGCAGGAAATCACACAGAGAAACAAGAGACAATCCGATCAATTTTCAAAATAAAATAGCGCGATTAACAAATGCGATCATATTTGTGTATCTAAACTCGCACTGGGAAACAGGAAGAGACAATACTTTTAATAAATGTGAAGAGTAGAGTATTTTAACGGTATATCTGCACTACTACTGTCTACTACCATACACACTCTTTGTGTGTGTGTGTCCCTCTCTCTCTATCTCTCTCAGAGAGAATGGATAAGTAAAATAATTGTACAAACTTCTTGGTTACAAAAACATGGCGTATTAATTGAATGGGGTTATTTACTCCATAATGAAAAAATAGCTCTGAATGAACAACAGCTGAGCAGAAGCGCTTGTCAACCGCCACGAAGAAATATGCGACACTCTTTGCAGAGTATCGCTTTTTGTTCATTGTCGGAAAATCTGACAATGAACAAAAAGCGTCATGGGTGGGTCGCGCTGCCTTAGTTTCCTCGTGACGTTCACTCTCCGCCTCTGCCATGACTGTTATTACTCAGGTAAAGCTGTTTCTTCTTCGTCGTGCTCATGCAACCACGCAGGCAGTCTGCTGCAATGCCTGCAGGGCCCCGTGTGTCGAGGCGGTGTAATTACAGTGACTCAGAGCGATGCCGCAGACATTTGCGCTATAAACGGTATTGCAAAATCTCTACCGGTAGACACTTTTATACCGTCACATGGTATAATACCATCATACCGCCCAACCCTATCTTAAATTAATCTAAATTTTCTCAAGGTTTTCTAATTAAATTTCAAGGACCACCACGACTGTGTAACAGGTGTTTATTTACAAAGAAAAATATATTAAATTGGTATTAGCTCTTCTCTCAGAAAGTGAAATATAAAAATAAAATAAATGCACAACATGTATGTAAATGAGAATTTTTTAAATGCAAAAATAAAATACAGGGTCCCTTTAAATTGTTTTAAACCTGTACCATATGTACTCTCAATGTTCCCTTTAATTTACTTTAGGAATTAAATCAAATCTCTACCTTTCACAGGTTTCTAATAAACAAAACAAAAAAACATTTCCTATAAACTTAAATACATTCACATTTATCACCTGTGGGCCCACACCAAAAAGGTTCAACTCAAAAACTCTTTTGCAGGCCTGTTACTTCGATACTCACGGATCCAAGTGAGGGGCAAAGAGGATAGCAGGGGGGAATAAGGGCAAGGCAGTCAAAAATGGGGATGATGGCAGTCACGAGTCCAAACACAGCAGCTCACAACGAAAATCCTGGGAAGAATAAAACAGCAGGGTCCATCCACCAGCAACCATCTCAATCTCTCTCTCTCTCTCTCTCTCTCTCTCTCTCTCTCTTCACAGCGTCCGTCTCCTTTAATTACATGAACTCAGTTGAGCCATAATATCATCGCACTATATCATATTGACTTATCGTTAGCCCATTTTAGCATTTAGAAATCAGCAACATGCTAAAGTTTATGCTAGCAAAACACGGGATGCTACACTAGTTAGCAGGTGGCTAAATGCTTTACACTCCCGTCTTTTCCACTACAACATTAAGTTACAGCTCGAAACATCATGGTATATGCATTATATTCACCTTCTGCGAGTCACATAGAAGATCAATAACAGGACCACGGGTAGGCGACTTCGATAACTCCTTAATGTTTCCCACTCTGAACTCCGGACGATAGCTTCTGTGTCTCTCCTGCCGCATGCTCTCTCTTCTCGCATGCTCCGACTCATCGCACTAACCTGCACCAATAGGCCCTTACACAGCGAATACATTCTGATTGGCTCTTGAGCTCGATAACAACCAAAGACAAAACAGAAATTAAACGATTGACACATGACAGGTAACAGGTTAGGTTACGCACGTAAACACTGCTTTCTCATCTCAGATCAGCTATTTTATCAACTTAAAGGGATAGTTCAGAATTTTGGAGATAAGACCTATTTTCCAAGTGAGCCGGTGTGTTCGAGACGTAAGGAGACGTTTTCAAGAAATGTCATTCAGTTCTGCTAGTTGCCGAGTTCGCTTATGCTATGGCTAACGCAATTTAACGGTACTTAGGTAGACAGGCATTAAAAACAGTCTTGCCCACTCCACAGTGCACCCGAGGCTAATCCATCTTAACGGCAGACTATCGATGTACATATGTGTTGATAGAATGTTTGAAATAAAACCAACCTTGCATTTTTAAGGATTTATGTCTCAGCAGCAGCAGCAGCGTGTCATACTTCCTAGTAGGCTATGGCAGCGGCGGAGTGATATCACCTAGCGCTTATAAGTTACCTGTTCTATAATAGTTTGTTTACCTGCTGTCATTGCTACAGACGCAGAGTAACCTGCAGTGCTAGTTTCTTCAATCTCACAGAAATGGACACTTTTGGAGAATATACTGAAACTTTTGAAGACTCTGATGAGGAGTTTTTTTCCACCCAAACCCAACCGTACCTGTACGAACCTGAATATACAGAGGAAGAATTGCGTGAGAGGGATGCTCAAAAGGCAGAACGTGAACGAGCGTCTGTGGAGACCGAGATAGCCCCCGCTGGAGCTGAGAACCGGGGCCGAACAAAAGGAGAATGGATTCCCTCCTGGCACCAGTCTCCACCAGGATCCCCCGCAACGTGTCCGAGGGTTTACGGGTATACGGAGGGAGCAGAAGTCCAGGTTTGCGGTGCGTAATTGTGGGTTCGCTTGGCCGTGGGCTGCCCGGTGTTTGAGTGAGGTCCAAGGGCTTTTCACACAGGTCTGGGGGCATAAGGGCCGAGAGTTTGGCGGTGTTTTTGTGTCTATTTACCGGAGGGATTCCCCGCAACACGTCCGAGGGTTTACGGGTCTATGGACGGAGCAGAGGTCCGGCTTCGCGGTGCGTAATTGTGGCTTCGCGCGGCCGTGAGCTGCCCGGTGTTTGAGTGAGCTCCAAGGGCTTTTCAGACAGCCTTGGGGGCACAAGTGCCGAGAGTTTGGCGGTGTTGAACCACATGTTTACCGGCTAGATTGCGAGCGGCGCGTCTTAAGGCGGGTCCACACCGGACCGACTGATCGATTTGCGTCGGTAAATGACGTCGGGCTACTTAACATGTCCGACTCGAACAACGACATGGGCGGTTCACACCTGTGTTTGAGTGAGGACCAAGGGCTTTTCACCCTGCTCTGAGGGCAAGAGGCCCGAATATACGGCGGTGTTCATGTGTCTATTTACCGGAGGGAATCCCCGCAACGTGTTTGAGGACAGACCAGGTTTGCGGTGCGTAATTGTAGCTTTGCGTGGCCGTGGGCTGCCCGGTGTTTGAGTGAGCTCTGAGGGCTTTTCAGACAGCCTTGGGGGTATAAGTGCCGACAGTTTGGCCCGGTTCGATTGCCTATTTACGGGCAGTATTTCGGGCTGCGCGTCTTAGAGTTTTGAGTCCTACGGAGCAAAGTAAAGTTCCGCTGCTGCTGAGGAACTAGTTCCTCAAGAAATGGATGATTCATGCGATGCAAGGTTAGTTTTGTTACAAATATTATTCTATCAACACAGACGTGTACTTCGACAGTCTAGTGTTTTAATTGATTTACCTCGGGTGCACTGTGGAGTGGGCAAGACTGTTTTTAATGCCCGTCTAGCTAAGAACCATTGACTCGCACTAGCTATAGCATAAGCGAACTTGGCAACTAGAAGAACTGAATGAAATTTCTTGAAAACGTCTCCTTACGTCTCGAACACACCGACTCACTTGGAAAATAGGTCTTATGTCCAAAATTCTGAACTATCCCTTTAAATGAACTTAAAGACCTTAATATTTTATTCATCTTTTTAAATGTAAATAATCTATTTTATTAAACTGTAGATTATATCTATACTTTTATACAGCACTTATTTTAACCATTTTTAATACCTTGAACTGTATTTATCTTGAACTTTTTCCTGTATTTATCATGAATTATTTGAAAAACGACTTATTATATTTTTTACTAAATTTTTATGCACTGTAACCTATATGAATTTTATACAGGACTACAGGTGTAACAGCGAGAACTGTGGCTACCTGCTGTGTTTTTTCATTTGCTTGCCGTTGATGAATATGGGGGAAGGATGGATCTGTTCTCACAGAGGAGGGGGGAAGGATGGAGAAGTGACAATGAGAAGAGTGGAGGAGCGAGGAACACGGTGTCTGTATGTTTCAAGGCTGACTGCACTGATATCCTTTGATAAACTAGATAAAAGTAGCTCATGCTTTGGAAACATGTTGAAATTTGAAAAGCTCAGTTCACCCAAATTACAAAATCAACAATAGACGAACATGATTTCCCTTTGTTGGATCTGACCATCAAGCTCATTTGGCTTCTTGTTGTTGTGATTTTGTCTGTCTGGGCCCTGTTTCCCAATAAAGTCCACTCTTAGCGCGACGAAGACTTCTACGTTATGACTTACCAAAGTTGTTTACCTCTATAGTCGTGGTTCCAGAACGGTCTCTTAGGAGTCTTCTTAAGAAACACTCCTTACGTCGTACGTACACGGCGCTGTCCAGAAAGAAAGTGCTGAAATCGATTGCTCAGAGTTCGATTTTCCATTTCATGCGCAGGTGCATGACAGCACTATATTAAAAAATGTTTTGCAGTGTTTGCGAATAAAACATTGCTAGAAATCCTTCTAGGCCTAAACATTTATTTAACCATGGTCGAACATACTACCATAGCCTATACTGATTTAAAAAAAGATATAATAAATACAGAAACAGCGGAGGAGATTGAGCCATTTACATCCTTAATTACATGCATATTCTTAGTCTTTGGTTCAGGACGAGGATGCATTGTATCGCTGCCACAGTTTTGCCACCGTTCACAAGCGTCACCGGCGTCCATTTATGACATTTTTTAATTGTTTGACGAGGTGCCAATTTCCCAAATTGCTTGCAGGATTTTGCATGCCTTGACATTGAGTAGGCTTAATGGGCTAATTAAATGACACTGTAATATACCTAGGCTACTTCTGAGGTTGAGGTAAAGCTTAGCCTTGTGATGAAATGCATGCGCATTTTATTTTTATTTTCTTCATGAATGACTAAAAACCATTGGTGAAACACAACACTGGCAATGTGCAGTTCCATGCACAGCAGGGATTTCTGGGTTACTGTACAGTGGCAGCAACTAGCGTCAGGAGCTGAAACATCACTATGGTACATTTACATTTAGGTCATTTAGCAGACGCTTTTGTCCAAAGCGACTTACAATAAGTACATTTGTCAAAAGAAGGAAGCAAAGAAACCACGACGTATCATTGCCGATAAAGTGAGAGCTAAAAATAGAACAAGTGTTAGGTCCTAGTGTTGGTGCTAGTGGGTCATGCTATGTAGAGTCAAGGTGAAGTCTGAACAGGTGAGTCTTGAGCCTTTTTCGGAAGATGGCAAATTACTCTGCTGTCCTGACATTGGTCGGGAGTTCGTTCCACCACTGAGGCGCCAGAACAGAGAAGAGTCTGGACTTTGCTGAGCGACATTTGCTTGATTTCAGCGATGGTGGTACCAGCCGGCCAGCTGAAGTAGAAGAGCGAAGTGCTCGCTTCGGGGCATGAGGTTTGACCAGTGTTTGAAGGTAGAAGGGTGCCGTTCCATTGATGGCCCTGAAGGCCAGTGTCATCGTCTTGAATTGGATGCGTGCTGCAACAGGGAGCCAGTGGAGGTCACGGAGGAGGGGGGTCACGTGGGAGAATTTGGGTAGATTGAAGATAAGGCGTGCTGCGGCATTCTGGATACGCTGTAATGGTTTAATCACAGAGGCCGGGAGTCCGGCCAGGAGAGAGTTGCAGTAGTCAAGGCGGGAGATGACCAGTGCTTGGACCAAGAGCTGCATTGCATCCTTTGTGAGGAGGGTCCAAATCCTGCGGATATTGTAGAGGGCGAATCTGCAGGATCGGGCCACAGCAGTGATGTTGGGGGTGCAGGATAGTTGGTCATCGAGGATTACACCCAGGTTCCTCGCAGTTGAGGAAGGTAGAGCTAAGAAGGCTCTAAGAGTAGGGTTGGGCATCGTTTGAATTTTAATGATTCCGATTCAGATTCCTTGTTTCGATTCCGGTTCCAAACGATTCTCGATTCCGATTCTTTTAAGAGGCAGGGTAAAAAAAGTTAAGGATATTTCAAATGAGCTAGCTAACCAACGGTCTTTCTGAATTAAATAGTCTGACCTTCTCCATCAATTTTAATTCCATGAACTTTTTACTTTTTATGAACTTTAATATGAATTTCTCACAGGGCTGTTTTCAAGTAAAATATAAATATCAAATCTATGAATTTGAATATAAATATAAATTAAGAATACATTTTCACAGGGGTACTTTCCTCAAGAGAGCTTTATTTTTGAAAACCTCATGAAAACACATTTACAGTGTATGATGCTGCAGGTACTTTAACATGTTACTGTGCTCCCACTGATGGGCTAACCTGGTGCAGAATAGAAACAACTTGTAAAACCTTCCTTTTGTTGCACGACATCTTCCCCTTTGCCGCTAAGGTGAACGGAGTCGCGGAGTCGTGGAGTCACCAGCCTGGCTCACGTTAGCGATCTCAGGTCGTAAATTGTCTATGAAAAAATATGTGGGCTAATTTGTTAGCTGCCTCAATGTTGGCGCAAAACATATTATTTATTGTTTAACTCTCCGGATTCGGACTGCAGTGCAGTCACTGCAGTGCCACGCTGGGGGTCGGACCCGGACCCAGACCCGGAGCCAGAGGAAGACGCAGCGGAGGACGATCAGCGCGTCAAACACGGGGCACACATTTATTTATACTCCATGAACTCGGAGGAGGTGCTTTTTCATGTCCGTCATGCACCCTCCTATGCACAAAATAATCTTGTCGCAAGTGCATTTTACCGAGATTTTGTTGTCTTTAGAAAAGTGAGGCCACACTTTGGACCGCCGACGCACGCCACTCGGTTATGCAAACACTTCCGGTGGACGCTTCTTCGTTGGTGTTCAGCAGCTTCTTCTTCTCCGTTCGGCGGACTGGCAAGAAACCGCATAAACAAACTAGTGCGGGCATTTAGGAACCGAAAAAAATAATCGAAATTCAAACATCTTCGTAACAGTTCCGGAACCGGACGTTAGGAACCGGTTCCTATTTGGAACCGGATCTCGGTGCCCAACCCTATCTGAGAGTGCTCCAGACCACTCTTACCAACGTATGACGTACGAAAGAGATTCGTAGCAAAGAACGTTTCGGGAAACACGCAAAATGTTTAGTAGGAACTCTAAGTAGGGGTTACGAATGACATAGCGTTAAGAAGGCTTTAAGAAGGCTTCGGGAAACCGGGCCCTGCTCAATAACCTACACTCTTAACACGCCAGCGTTTCATCATGACTCGTGTAGATCTGACACTAGAGTGTGGGTGGAGTCTGCGTTTGCCTGGGGGCAGTCCCTACAGTCCTGACCCGATCTTCAGGATTAACCGTAACATCCTGCACCAAAAGGACAGTGTTTATGGAGAAGGAAGCTGAATATTTCACTGTTATTTATATTCAGCATTAGTGAAAGTGGAAATAAAACATCATGATAAGGAACAAACCCAAATCAAAGCTACAAGCCGTGATGAACTTGTCTCTGTATCGTGATAACAGAGGTCTAAACCAGAACCAGAAGTCAGTTGTACACGCCGGTCCAGGTGAGACTCTGGATCAGTTCTCTCATAACTACAACAACACAAACTACATTACCACGTTTGTAAAACACAGTTCAATACAATTAATTATTTTCACCCAAAACAAAGCAGAACAATAACTTGTCACCATGGCGTCACCGACGTTGAAAAGCCACACTGATACTCTGGTCTTAGCCTGTGCCTTTTGGTCGTAGCCATCTCAAATGTCTTTTTTTTCGCTGTTGTAGCCACTTTCTCTACCATTTTGCAACTCTTCTTCTGTGGTTTGTTGGTTCTGCAAATCGCAGAGCTGCTTATCTTTGCCTACTTTGCCTTGTGAAGACGTTCACACGCCCTGACGAGTCATTCGCAGGAAGTAGGCAGGTTGGTCGGTCAACAGACAGGTAGGCCGTCCGATCATCACCTCCGGACCGAGGTTTACAGCCCCGTCACAGCCACAGATGACTTTTTCTATGCATTTTTATTTCAGAGCATTTCCTTTATTCATTGCTATCAGTATTTTATGAGAATTTCAAGTAATATAACAAGTGCTTCTGAAAAGAATCACCTACTCCACCTTTAAAGAAGGGAGCAAAGTTTCCTGAGACCTTTTAATGTGGTGAGAAAATGGCCGACTTTCTGTTGGAATGCTCACTTCATTAAGTAAACAGATGACCTGGTGCCAGGGCTGATGGTCCCTCATATCTAATGTACATTTATGTTACCAAAATAAAATACAAATACAGAAATGTTCAAATTGGTGTAATATCTATGCTTTAAATTAACAGATGCCCTAAATGTCTGATTATCAGGTCGAGCTGACAGCAATATACACAGGTCTGAAAGCAGCTGGCTGCTGCATGTGTCTCTTTTAATCCAGCCTTGAAGTGTGTGTGTGTGTGTGTGTGTGTGTGTGGACTGAACAGACCCCCCTCTGTGTGGAGAAAAAGCCATGGAGGAAGGGAGGAGGTTTTGAAATCCTGGATGATGCGCTCAGTGCAGGCTGTCCTTCCTTGCACCGGATTCTCCAGATCCCACCACCACAGCCACCACCAAGCACCGCCCACCCATACCCAGCCCCACCCTCCTCTCGCCCTCCCACTGCCTCCTCTCTTTCCCAGCATCCCCCCCCCCCCCCGTCTGTCAGCTGTGTGGCACCACTGTCTCTCAGGGGAGGAGCCTCCAGTGCTGCTGCATCACACAGAACACCGAGGCGGGCGAGGGACACAGTGTGAAAGTGAAAGACAGGGAGAGAGAGAGGGAACGAGCACGAGAGAGAGGGGGGGAGAGGGGGAGCTGTACTGGGCAGATATCAGCTCCGAACATACAGGCATCCTCTGCATCATTCTGCCAGCCATGCCAGGAAACACAACAAGGATAACTGGAAGAGAAGAAGACGAGAGAGACGGAGAGAATCAAACAGAAAAGAGAGGCGACTCCATCAGCTGAGGAGAGAGAGAGAGGGAGGGGGAGATAATTAAATAAATCCCAGTGAGGAGAGAGAAAGAGGGAGGGATCGTCAGTGAGAGGAGGTGGAGGGGATGTAGCAGTGTGTATCCTTGCCGGCTCACCACACACACACACGCACACACACATATACAAACACGCACACTTAACCTGGATAATGTGCTGAAAGAGGTGGAGTGAAAGGAAGAAAAGGAGGAAGACAAACCGGTGAGTTATCTACCTCTGCATCCCTCTATTTTTTCATCCATCTGTCGGCATCTTCACGCCACACCAGAGACAATGGAAGTGGAGCGCGTGTCCTTGCCTGGATGCTGGTGTGTGCGTGGGAGATCTATCTGCCGTCATGATGAGACTGTGTGATGGATTCATGTCGTGTCGCGCATTGCAGGCAGGTATTGTGTGCATGCTAGCTGCTAGCTGTGCTAGCGAGGCTAGCACTGTACTGGCCGGCTGCCTCCACTCAGGCTGCACCTGCTGGTGCTACTGCTGAGCATATCTGTGTGGAAAGCTTCCGTTGTTAGGGCAGTGTGTGATTTGAGCCCTGTATCAGGCCTGTGAAACGGTGCTGTGTTGTGTTCAGGGACTTCCTCCTCTGATATAATGGCTGTGATGCACATTAAAACACTGTTACACTGTTTTTATTGGAATCCTTCAACCTAAATGGGCTCTTATGGGCTAATTGTTGTTTGGAAAGCTTATGCATCCTGACCAGAATGCATTTCTGTCATATCTGGATTTCTAATATGAGAATTATGTAACCATTGAAAATTGTAACAAAATATTCGTAGCGGCAGTTTAAATCCAAAAATGACAATGTTAATACATATACATACTTTATATATATATATATATATATATATATATATATATATATATATATATATATTAGTGCTGTCAATCGACAAAAAATTAAATAATTAATCGCACAATTTGCCGTAATTAATCGCAATTAATCGCAATTAATCGCTTTCTTTCTTCTTAAGAATAAAGTATGTTATAATGGATATTTAAATGTAAAATGGAATTTATGTATTAACACAAAGGAAGTATTTAAATTAGAATACTATTGTTAAATATTAGCTTTTTTTAACTTTTTAACTAAGCACAGATTCTCTCATGTGAACTACAGATTTCCAAAGAAACCATCAAGGCCATTAAAATTAACTGTCAGCTTGAAAAAGGCATATTTCTTATATGCACTAACAGAACATTTCAAAAAGGTCCACAATAGAACATGGAAATATGGAAAAAAGAAAGAGGAAATATTCTGCTGTGAAGTCAGAATGATAAATCCTTTTCACTCCATAGAACAACAAGTCAGCTTAGTCCTCCTTTACATTCAGCCCGTTAATGAGACAGACCAGTCTGTTTACATTGTCAGAGGACAAAGTAGCACACGCCACATCTAGTGATTCTCACGCAGAAAAATTACCGGGATAATTAAAAAAACTGCTCGGCAATCGCTTGCCACGATCCCCTCCCCCTTGAGCTAATCTGAAGGCCACATGAAGCTTGGAGGTCTGTAGCGATTGACTCAGACCTCTGTGCAGTCTCTGCACCCTGCTCCGTCATTTTACGTGGTCTACCACTTCTTGGCTGAGTTGCTGTCGTTCCCAATCGCTTCCACTTTGTTCTAACCCCACTGACAGTTGACTGTGGAATATTTAGGAGTGAGGACATTTCATGACTGGACTTGTTGCACAGGTGGCATCCTATCACAGTACCACGCTGGAATTCACTGAGCTCCTGAGAGTGACCCATTCTTTCACACATGTTTGTAGAAACAGTCTGCATGCCTAGGTGCTGCTTTTATACACCTGTGGCCATGGAAGTGATTGGAACACCTGATTTCAATTATTTGGATGGGGGAGGGAATACTTTTGCATATATATATATGTATAAACACACACGCATTCAACAACAAATTTCTAACAGCTTCTTTTACAAACTGTGGGCACAAAGTGTGAAAGGTCTTGTTGTTTATCAGTACAAAATGGAGTGGCATTATGGGAAATGTAGGCTTCAGTGTTGTGGGAGATTGACCCATACATGTTCATAGGGTTGATACTTCTCAAAATCATAAACTTGCTCTCATTCTGAAAATGTCCACTTTTCATGTGTCATTGAATCTTCAACCCGGAGGAAGGTTGAGTTCTTCCATTCTGTAGCTATGGTATGTAACACGTTGCACCAACAAATCTGTTGACTTCCATGGAAACTGAGACCAGAAAGTTCAGGAGACCGTTTTTAACCTCCGGTTCTCACACTTTGAACATAATGTTCATGCACTCAACACTCTTTCACACTTGTCAATTTTAAAAGCAAGCATCAACATCCAGCATTCACACTGCTGGAACCTATCAATAGCAAAGTGTATCAATCCTGCCGAAATCATGTCCAGTGTTGTACTGCAGATAATGACCCCACCAGGGCGAGGGCCTTCAGGGCCCCCATGATTCTTTGTGCAGGTGATGCTGAGGGCCCTAGTTTCGTAGACCAGGCGTAGTCAGCGCGCAGCGCACCTGCGCCACGCCGACAGGGTGTGTCCGCCTGGACTTTGAAAGTTTCGTGCACTGCGCAGGCTAGCGCAGGCACACCTCCCGTCACTCCCATCCACACAAGTGGGAAAGAGGGAGGAGAAGAAGGCATGAGTGGGAGACGAGGAGGAGACGAGGCGTGGACTGGGATTAATACAGCCGATTCAGATCTTCACCAATCAAATGATCTCCTCTCCTCTCCTTTAATGCGTTAGGGGAGGTTCAGTGCAAGTTTCATCACTTGACAACCCAATGACAGAAGCAGCGTCGCCGCTCCCACCACGCCCATCACGCGCTGTGCGTGCGTATAGTCATAACAATTATAATGCCGATATTATATCACTAAATTGTAGGCACATTTTAGGTATGTCTATCACAAAACAGGGTCAGGGGGCACAGCAGTAGACATAATACAGGAGAACCCAGTGCCTTTACGACCACGCCGGGCCATTCATCATCATCATCACCGTCTTCATCATCTGCGCTCCACAGCTGCACCGGATTCCCCGTCCAACACCAGAACGGTGGGACACCGGGACCTCGCGTGCCACTCAGACCAGCTGCAGCCCCAACTCTGGTTCCAGCTCGTGGCAAAGTTGCGTGTTTCCACGGACACGGACACACGGACACTGTATTTTTTTCCCCGATTTTTTCAGGCATAGACGCATTTATTAGCAGTGGATAGATATGAAAAACAGGAGAAAGAGAGAGAGGGAGATGTTTTGGTCAGAGACGTCCAAGTTTCAGCTGTGTTAATTAAGTCAGGCTGAGTTTCCGTTATGCGTGCAATCCGCCTTTGATCTGACGTCAGACAATCTATATAGATATAAATTCACGTGTTGATTCAATTAGTTGCATTAAATAGTGTTTGTTGTGATTATTTATTGCATTTAAATGTGCCTGGAACTGTGGAAACCTGCCTGTGAGGTCTTGGTGACGTGTGTGCTCACTGCGCGCCGATGAGCCAAACTGCCACTCCGCCTGCTGTAATTCACCTTACGCCGAGAGTAGACCAGGTTGGAGCTGGCGAGCTTTCGGCGCATTTCGGCAAGGCTTTTTGCCACAAAACTTCCACTGACCCAAGCTGAATCAGTGACGCCTCCCCCTGCTGCGCCGCCACACCCATGTTGGCGCAGGTGATCCACCAAACTGCCAAACTGACCGTGCGCAATGCTGCGCTGGTCGAAACTTGCATTACGCCGGCTCCGCCACCCTGCGCTGCGCCACAACTAGGGCCCTGAGTGTTGCTTGGCCGGAGGCTTTTACTTTGAAGGGGTGAAGTGATACGGCACGTTGGACACTCAGCCTCTCCGTCCTTGGCTTGCTCTTTGCAGCTGGCAGGTGAGCTGGAGGATTACATCTAGATGTGGCCTGGGGCCTTGGGGCTGTTCTGAGTCATCCTGTGTATTGATCCCTTTGCTTTTCCCAACTGTTTATCAGCCTGTGTGTGTGTGGCTGGTTTGAAGACATTTCTTGTGTGTACGTTTTGCTGAGTGGACCTGGACCTATTAATAGCCCACTATGGATAATAATACTGGGTTGAACAGCTCGGCCTCCGGTCCATAATGATGCATCCTCTCCCTCGTGTTAGCTGAAGTGTATTACTGCGTGTCAGATGCAGCTCGCTTCTAGGGTTTCTTCTGGGCTGCGTGATGGAGCTCCAGTCAGCCTGGTGAACTGGAGACCAGCAGACTCCATGTGGCCCAGCAGACTTCTCATTCAAGGATCATTTATTGTCAGTTGTAGCTCATTAATGTTGCACTAGAAAAACAGAACCAAACAGTTTCAGGAGTTTCATTCCTGTAGTTGGTTTTGTGAATCTGCATCAGGATGAATGTCAACAGCAGCAAAAAAAACAGTTCTCAGGTCAGTCAACATGGCCGACATCATGACATTAAACCTCCTACATCAGGGAAACATCGCCAATCAGCCCCAACATGTCAGAGTCCACCTGGTCTCAGCCTGACCCAGGATGAATCCAGGATGGAGCAGGTCTCGAAACATGTGGGACCAACAGTCAGCAGCCAAAATTGTATTTCAGCCTGACATCAGACAGCCAGGAGCATGCTGGGTCGTGGAGCAGGTCCTAGCTGAATTAGCATGGCGTCGGTGGCGATGGCAGATACGGAGTGATATGCTAAAGTTGGTCCCCATGCAACAGACATATATCAGATTAATTGGGTTTTAAACATAAAGGGCCTAAATGTAGCAATTAGCCAACTTTGGAAAATCTGGAATGCCGACAAAAGATTCTAACCTTATTAATCACTGAGTTGAATTCTCAAGGATACACACAAAAATCCTTGTATCTGGAATCACACCCCATTTTTTATACAGATAAAAATGTTCTGTACACACTGTTTTCTGATATAAGATTTTAATTTTGTTTTCAACCCACCTTTCTAATTACCCATAACCCTTTGTTGTAGAAGTGTGGTTCTGTTCCCAGACTCAGCCTTCATCAGCCTGGGTGGTGCTGGGGAGCTGGGGTGGTCCTGGGGTTTTAGTTGGTGCTGGAGGCCCGGGTGGGGTGCTACTGGGGAGCTGGGTGAAATGGTGTGATGTCAGCCACTTGTTTTTTTGGAACCTCTAGCTCAGCATATGCTCCCCTTGTCATGTATGTCATATATATTATATATTTATATAAATACAGGGCTGCACGGTGGTGTAGTGGGTAGCACTGTCGCCTCACAGCGAGAGGGTTCCGGGTTCGATTCCCAGGTCGGGGGTGGGTTTGGGTTCCTTCTTTTTTTATGAACAACTGTTTTTATTGGCATCATTTTCATATATCAAGGTCAAATATTATCAACAGTACAAACATTTTAACAAAACCCTCCCTCCCCCCGGCGGGTTTGGGTTCCTTCTGTGTGGAGTTTGCATGTTCTCCCCGTGTAAGCGGGGGTTCTCTCCGGGTTCTCTGGCTTCCTCCCACAGTCCAAAGACATGCAGGATGGGGATAGGTTAATTGATGACTCTAAATTGCCCGTAGGTGTGAATGTGAGCGTGAATGGTTGTCTGTCTCTACATGTTAGCCCTTCGATGGACTGGTGACCTGTCCAGGGTGTACCCTGCCTTCGCCCAAGGACAGCTGGGATCGGCTCCAGCCCCCCCGCGACCCTGAATACAGGATAAGCGATAGATAATGGATGGATATATAATTACTAACTTTCTGTAATAAAGAAAAATACCAAAAGATAGATGTAATAATTACCAAAATTCATGACGTGGTTCTATCTAACAGATTATTTTTGCTTTATTATTATGTATTATTATTTTTAAATCCTTAATGCAATGGAGACGCCGTGAGGTGAAAATCTACCAGCATGTCAATGGAATCTCTAGTCCGTCTCCATTAATGTGTCCCTAATAAGCTTAATGTGTCCCTAATAAGCTTTTTAACTTTCAGATGGATAATATACTCTTACCTTTTATACTTGCACTGAGGAATCCCTGACTGGCTTCCCTCTCCTCATGCCGTGAGGCCGGTTACGGTTCTCTTGAGGGAGGTTGGACTCCAGCACTCAGGTTAAGCATCAGAAGAGTTGTTGTTTCTAGTCAGGCTGAGATGAACAGTCAGTAAATACTAAATATAAACCTAGTATGTGTCTCACTGCACGGCCGGGGAAGAAGCACATGTTCTACCTGAATATCAGTCTTTGTTCCAAACAGATGCATGCTTCTGACCTGGGTCAGAACACCTGCTCCGCCCGTCTTCTCCTGTCTGACCCGGGCCAGAACACCTGATCCGCTCCCCTTCTCCTGTCTGACCCGGGCCAGAACACCTGTTCCCCCCCTCTTCTTCTGTCTGACCTGGGCCAGAACACCTGGTCTGACCCCTTCTCCTGTCTGACCGGGACCAGAACACCTGGTCGCCCCCCTTCTTCTGTCTAACCTAGGCCAGAACACCTGCTCCGCCCCTCTTCTTCTTTCTGACCCGGGTCCGCCTCCCTGGTCCGCCACCTGGTCCGCCACCTGCCCTCCCCTTGGCCCGCCCCCACCTGGAGAGATCAACGTGGAGAAACATACCGCTGACTGACCAATCAGCTGTCTTGGTGCGCCGATATAAAAAAAAAAGAAGCTAGGTGGATCGTAAGAGGGTCTCGTAGGAGAACTATAGAGTGTACAGAGACCGGCAAAACCCTTTTTCTGTCCCGGACGATGTTTTACATGAGAGATACAGATTCTCATCGGAGGGAAAGACTTTTCTTTGTCAGCGTTCAGCCTACTTACCACTTTGAAATATGTCTTTATATTTATTTGATTTGCTCCCAAGTCCGTTTTACACCGCCGGGATTACAGCTGAAAGAATGAGGCTAATATTGCCATAAACCATGTTATAAGAATACATCCAAGCAAGACATTAATTATTTTAAAGTTATGTGTTCGGCCTTTTATTGCGGAAGGACATCATAAGAGTTAAAGGGACTAAAGAAAGAGTGATGACATGATATAATAAACCGCCGCAGGGGCGGATTCGTACCGGCGCCGCTGTAAGGAGCCCCGTAACACGGGTTGGTAACTCTACCACTAAGCTATCAGCGAAGTTTAGATTGTCATTTAATCAGTCAGATCTACTAGTGCCCTTATGATGGGGCAGTCATTTTATACTACTACTACTATTACAGTTTTTCTCAATTGTTTACACACAAAAACTGGTTCTTGAGACACAATGACCACAACATGTAACTCATACACCAATACCCTGAACTAACTCTTCTTAACTGCAAGCACAATTCCTGCTTTACACTCAAATTGCAGTTTTAAAACACACTTTTTTCAAAACACTACACACAATTCTCTGCATTTGGCACGATTTTCATGAAGAAAATCTCTTGTTTTCACAAGGAACACACTGCCATTCAAAATTCTAAAGTTAATTTCCCTACTATGGACACTGACTCATCACATGGGCAAACACCTGCAACACAGTTTTACAATTTGCAATCAGAGCATTAGCATAAAAGTGCAACAGGTGAGCTCTTCTGTTTTGGAGCAATGGATGCCAACATTGGCAACAGAGGCAGAGCCAGAGGAGTGAGAGTACGAGGAGGAGCCTAGCATGGATTTGCCATGCTAGGTGATATTTCCCCCGCTGCTTGGCCATCGCTTGCATTGCCTGTGATGTGGATGAGGTGCTGTGGCCAGACCGAAACAGAAGAGAGGATGCGGGATAGTTGTTGTTGTTTTTTGTAACTGTATACAGTAAATTCTTCTGGTTTTGTATGTACACCACTGTATATGCAACTTTGTGTTGGTTGGGATGAAAACTGTATACATTACAGTATTCTTGTGTGAAAAATAAAGAGACTGTCCTCCTCGAGAAAACGACCACATAGGTCGTGTGTCAAGCACCGAATTACGACCATATGTTACGTTTCAAAATAGTGCGCCCTCTAGCAGGTCAAGTAAATATCGACACTCCGGTGTCTCAGATGAGACGTCGCTGATGAACTTTGACCTTCTTCTCCAATCAAAACACCCAGTACACGATCGACGATCGCCCCCCGTCAATCATCGGCAGAGACCCCCCCCCCCCACACATCGACCTTACCCTAACCCTAACCCTTAAACACAATTTACTGTACTTACCTTCATTAGTCCAATGAAGTTCCAGCCACTACTATCGTCTTTGCAGAAGAATCTCCGCAATACGCACGTCGAGGATTAATCCACGCAATATGCCGTATGCTCCCAGAGGTGGTATTTGAGGACGTGACACACAACCTATTTGGTTGTATGAGTTAGAGGGCTTGTTGAAAATAAATATAAAAACAATATTCTAAAATATTTTACAACACATTTATGTATGTACTGTCTGTAGTGAGTGTAACACTGAACAAAAAAGGCCTAAGTCATTATGGTAAATGGAGAAGTGTTCAACTGGTTCTTATAAATGTCTATTCATATGATGGCTTGTGTGTGTCATTTGAAAAAAAAAAAAACATTTTGAGAAGAAAAACATTGTTTTGAATGTAAAGTTTCCTTTTGCAGGAGAATTGAGGGGTTTTGCCCATTGTGTGTGTGTTTTTTTGATTTGTGTGTAGAGTTCTGAGAGTATGAGGCATGCGTTCAGAAAATGTGTGTAAACAATCAGGAAAAACTGTAATGCGACTTCCGCATTCACACAGTCAGCGAGTTTTTGCCAGCTGTCCTTCCTACATTTGGCAGATGAAACTGTTGCCTTTTGCCTGCATTATATGTTTAACATCTTCGTATTTCTGTAAGATTACGGTTCGCTCCTCGTACGTGAAATACGCCGCTCCGCTGCCGTAGACTGATCCATGTATGTGATTGGTCAAATGCTGCAAACACTGCCTCTTTCATGCGCACACTCTTAGCTGGACAGGTAAACCCTGGGTTGAGTTAACGAGTTGATAACCAGCTTCGTGTGACCGCTTATCTCCGATTGCCTTTGTTAGGGTAACTTACAGTTTTCGATTGCTTAAGCACAATTTTCAAAACAGGGCCTGTGTTCTCAAAACACTACACACAATTAGCACAACCACACACACACACACAATTAGCAAAACACTACAGATCCTTTGCAAAATTAAACACTCCTGTAAAAACTATAACACTTCTTTTTAAAAACCACACTTTGTTACTATATGAAACACACACGTTTCACATTACTATACTCTGTTTGCACGAGTTACACTCTGCTGTGATAAACCTAAAACACTTTTAGCACTTCTACTTCCCTATGATTAGAGTAGGCTACTATCAACAAAGTACAAATATAATGTAAATTCACCAAACAATACACAAGACCAATGTTGCAGACTGAAGAAACACATTTATTTCTCAACACGCCCAAAATGTTGACATAGAGATTCATAATACTGTAATCAAACGTCACTTTACGTATTGTAAGTTAAAAAACAACAACTAGACATTGTCTCTTCGCCTAGCTGGATCTGGCCAGAGAATTTCATCAACATCGCAGGCAATGTTGTCATTAGCAAGACACCTTGGAAAGAAACGTCTTGAATGACGAATCCATCCTTGCATTGCTGCTACCTCCATCTGGTCACAGGCCTCCTCCATGGCTTGGATGAGGGGTACCTCAGCCTGGAGACGGAGATCATATACCTTCCACCGCCATGCCGAGAAAAACTCTTCTATAGGGTTGAGGAATGGAGAGTATGGTGGAAGATATAAGACGGTGAAATGTGGATGTTGCTGAAACCAGTTCTGAACCAGAGCAGAGCGATGGAAAGACACATTGTCCCAGACAACAATGTATTGCATATGATTTATTTGATTTGCTGTTGTTATGTTGTGCAATTGGTCCAAGAATGTAAGTATGAGTGCTGTGTTGTAAGCGCCCATATGGGCATGGCGGTGGAGGACCCCATTCTGTGTAATGGCTGCACAGAGTGTTATCTTACCCCCACGTTGCCCTGGGACATTGACTATAGCCCTGTGGCCAATGATGTTTCTTCCCCTCCTTCGTGTTCTCGTCAGGTTGAACCCAGCCTCATCTACGTAAATGAACTCATGCTGGATCTCCTCTCCATCCATTCGTAGAACTCTCTGAAAAACAGTGTCTGGCAAAATTGTGTAGTTCAGTGTAGATCTAGTATACATATTACAGTACAGAAAAAAACTGAGACAGTATGCAAGATCACACTGCTAAAGTGAATACATACCTCTGCATAATCATGCCGCAGTCGTTTTACCCTTTCGGAATTGCGCTCGAAAGGCACTCGATAAATTTGCTTCATTTGAATATGTTTCTTTTTTAGGATGCGTGCCAGTGTTGATGTTGAGACCTGATGGATATCATTGAAAATGGCGTGGTTATTGACAATGTTAGCTTGGAGCTGCTTGAGTGTTATAGCATTGTTGGCCAAACCCATGTTTACTATCTCCCTCTCTTGCTGTTCTGTGAACATAGGAGGCCTTCCCCCTTGTCGTCCCTGACCCTCAATCCTATGTAGAAAAAAACCCAGTATACAATAGTACAGTAATTTCACAGGAAAAGGTAACAGAAGTGCTGATAGTGCATAGAATACAGTACTGTAAGCAGTGACTGAAACCGTGCAGATGTTTTTGATATGATGATATTTTTACAATACCTATTTTCCAGTCGAAATGTTCTCATCACACTTGCCACTGTATATCGGCTTAGATTTGGCTGTACAGCCTCCAGCCTCCCTCAGCGTCAGGCCGTGGTTGACAACGTGGTCAACCAGTGTTGCGCGGATCTCATTTGTCAGATTCGGTCCTCTTTGAGCACCTTCTTGTCTTCCTCGTCCTCCTCGTCCTCGTCCTCGTCCTCGTCCTCCTCCTCCTCGTCTTGCTCTTTCTCTGACTCTTTCCATTGTGCTTGGAGAACGCTGAACTCACCTACTGCTTTTTATAGTGCTTACACACCTGATTGTTGTGTCTGCAATTAAGCAAACAAGTGTTTGCACACCTGATGACTGTGTTGAACCAATTGGTTGGACGGTGTGGTAATTTGACAGTCAGTGCTTTGGTATTGCAAGGACGTGACTTCATGATAGATTTTTGTGTGTAATGTATGTTAAGTGTGTTTAGTGTTTTGCAAATCACTGTGTGTATTGTTTTGCAAAAATTGTGAAGCTGACATTGTGCTTATAGTGGTGCAGATCTGGGCTCATGTTATGATCCTTGAGTGTAAGGTTTTGATAATAGTGTCATACTTTTGATTTTAGTGTTTAAGCAATCAAAAAAAACTGTAAGCTGGATCTCTGAAAGATACCCTGGGTATGTTGAACTCGCTTCGTAGTACAGGCCCCTGTGCTTTACTTGCGTTTGACTTTTACCACCTGTGCTCACCATTATGCAACACAGGTGCGTCATTAGGCTTCCCCTAATGAAAATGTGTTGGCAAGTTGTGTCTAAACAGGTGAAAAGTGCTTATGGTTTTGCCAAAAGAGTGACTGATTCAATCAGTGGGTTCAGGCAATGGAGCATTTGGTTCAGACAATAGGGTTTAGTGTTTTAGCAATTGAGAAAAACTGTAAACAGGTTTTTTGTTTTGCAACATGCATTTAGCCTACAGTGAACAATGAACATTTATTTCTACAGCTTCATGTCCTGAGCATTGTGTCTTCTATTTTTCTATGTAGTGTTTAGTGACTGCTCTGTAGTGTTTTTAATTTTGATTGACTCGGGGCACGATTTGACAACATAGTTCAGTTGATGAGATGAGAGTTCAGTTTTGGGCACAGATTAAACAGTTTTGAGTTAAATGTTTGGTTTTGCAAGAAGAGTCTGAGGTTTTGTGAATGTAGCTTGAAAATTGGGTTTTGTGTTCACAGTTAAGAGAAAAGGAGAGCAGCTTTCGAGGAACGTGTCTTAGCAATCAAGAAAAACTGTAACAGAGAGAGGGACAGGGCGAGAGAGGAACAGAGGGAGAGAGAGGGGGAGAGGGAGGGATAGAGAGAGGGACACAGGGAAAATGAGAGAGATAGGGAGGGAGAGAGAGAAAGGGAAAGAGAGAGAGAGGGGGGCAGAGGGAGAATGAGAGATAGGGAGAGAGAGACAGAGAGAGAGAGAGAGAGAGAGGGACAGAGTGAGAGAGGGAGGGGTTTCAGCAGATCCTTCACACATCACAAGACTGTGATGCGTGAAGTCTGTGTAGTCTGGGACACGATGGAACAGCAGGAAGACAATGGTGGTCCAATAATTGATAATAAATACTGATTATTTAATATTCACTCGGTCTGTCTCTCTACCACACACGGCGGGTACCGACTGTCCCGACACATCAGTGGCTGAACGGAGCAGATGGTGGCTGACTGCCAGTACAATACAATCATGTGACTGTAAGCGAGGGACGTCAACGGTTAACAAGGAAGCAGGTCTGCCCGGAGCTGAGCCCTGCAGTGCCGGTTCACAGCCGTACCACTACGTTTCTGTTTTAGGTTCCAAAATACAAATGTTACAAATGTATAATGTCGGTTGTGTCATGTCTGTGCTGGTTCGACCGTTAGCGAGGTGGCTGTTATGTTTCGTGACTCCAGCTCTAACAGTGAAGCCAAAGCTGAAGGTCCTTAAAGCTGCTGGCCACCAGAGGGCGACTCCTCTTTGATTGTATAGAAGTCTATGAGAAAATGGTCCTACTTCTCTCTTGATGCATTACCTCAGTAAATATTGTAAACATGAGTTTATGGTCTCAATCTCTAGTTTCAAGTCTTCTTCAATCCAGCATGATGTTCATTTAGTATATTATGGTCCATTTAGAGTCCAACAGACCAGAAAGCAGGGGATGCTTTAGGGGGCGGGGCTACCTGCTGATTGACAGGCCGACGCTGGCAACTTCCATTCACCAATTGCAAAAATTCCAAAATAGTGGCGACCAAAATGATGAACTGGAGGCTTCCAAGTCATAGTCCACAAAGCAACAAATGAAGTCACCATGGCGACCTCCACTTATATCCATTATAACTCACTTAGGGCTGGATTTACATTTACATTTAGGTCATTTAGCAGACGCTTTTGTCCAAAGCGACTTACAATAAGTACATTTGTCAAAAGAAGGAAACAAAGAAACCACGACGTATCATTGCCGATGCAGTAAGAGCTAAAAATAGAACAAGTGTTAGGTCCTCATCTGAGTAAAGTAGTACTTCAAGAGCAACAGTGCTAAGATCAGAGTGCTATAGGTAAGGTGTTTTTTTTTTTTTTTTTTTTTTTTTGGGGAGGGGGGGTTGTCGAGGGAGGGTGCTAGTGGGTCATGCTATGTAGAGTCAAGGTGAAGTCTGAACAGGTGAGTCTTGAGCCTTTTTCGGAAGATGGCAAATGACTCTGCTGTCCTGACATTGGTTGGGAGTTCGTTCCACCACTGAGGCGCCAGAACAGAGAAGAGTCTGGACTTTGCTGAGCGACATTTGCTTGATTTCAGCGATGGTGGTACCAGCCGGCCAGCTGAAGTAGAAGAGCGAAGTGCTCGCTTCGGGGCATGAGGTTTGACCAGTGTTTGAAGGTAGAAGGGTGCCGTTCCATTGATGGCCCTGAAGGCCAGTGTCATCGTCTTGAATTGGATGCGTGCTGCAACAGGGAGCCAGTGGAGGTCACGGAGGAGGGGGGTCACGTGGGAGAACTTGGGTAGATTGAAGATAAGGCGTGCTGCGGCATTCTGGATACGCTGTAATGGTTTAATCGCAGAGGCCGGGAGTCCGGCCAGGAGAGAGTTGCAGTAGTCAAGGCGGGAGATGACCAGTGCTTGGACCAAGAGCTGCGTTGCATCCTTTGTGAGGAGGGTCCGAATCCTGCGGATATTGTAGAGGGCGAATCTGCAGGATCGGGCCACAGCAGTGATGTTGGGGGTGCAGGATAGTTGGTCATCGAGGATTACACCCAGGTTCCTCGCAGTTGAGGAAGGTAATACTGTGATGCCCTCGACAGTGACCGACAGGTCCATGCGAGGGCAGTCTTTCCCTGGGATGAAGAGGAGTTCGGTTTTGTTCAGGTTGAGCTTGAGGTGATGTGCAGTTGTCCAGACAGAGATGTCAGCCAGACAGTTTGAGATGCGAGTTGCAATGTGAGCGTCAGAGGACGGGGGAAAAGAGAGGAACAGCTGGGTGTCATCTGCGTAGCAATGGTAGGAGAATCCATGCGATGTGATAACAGAACCTAGTGATCTGGTGTATAGTGAGAACAGAAGCGGTCCTAATACTGAGCCTTGAGGGACGCCCGTGTCCAGAGAGCAGGGTTTGGACATAGAGCCATTCCATGTGACCTGGAAGGTGCGGTTTGTCAGGTATGATGTAAACCAGGCGAGAGCAGAGTCAGTTATGCCAAGTTCAGCCAGAGTGGAGAGGAGGATTTGGTGGTTGACTGTGTCGAATGCAGCAGATAGGTCGAGGAGAATGAGAACGGAGGAGTGGGACGAGGCTCTGGCGTCTCGCAGGGACTCGGTCACTGTGAGGAGGGCCGTCTCAGTGGAGTGAGCAGTCCTGAATCCTGATTGATTAGGGTCTAGGAGGTTTTTCCGCAAGAGATAGGATGACAGTTGGTTGTAGGAGGCACGTTCCAAGGTTTTAGAGAGGAATGAAAGAAGAGATACAGGTCTGTAGCTTTGAATGTCAGTAGCGTCTAGGGTGGGTTTTTTAAGGAGAGGCTTCACGATAGCGGTCTTAAAATCCGCTGGAATGACACCTGAGGTGAGGGAGGAGTTGATCAGGGTGGTGAGGAATGGCAAGATGTCGTGTGAGATGTCCTGGAGAAGAGAGGAGGGAATCGGGTCAAGGGAGCAGGTGGTGGCGCGGTTAGATGTAACAAGTGCGTGGACGTCCTCAGAGGTGAGGGGGCTAAAGCTGGTAAGACCATCCGAGTTGAGAGTTGGGGGAGATGTCTTCTGGGAGGGAATAGGCGTGAATGAGGAGCTGATGTCATGTACTTTCTTGGTAAAGTAAGTTGCAAAGTCATCGGCAGTAAGGGAGGAAGGGGGGGTAGGGGCAGGAGGGGTGAGGAGGGAAGAGAACACGGAGAAGAGTTTCCTGGGATTAATAATTAGCACACTTGAGGTGCAATCCTTTTGCAACTAGCGCATAAAAACATGGAACGGTGTTTACAAACAGGGGCACTTGGGTAAAAGCGCAGATTGCGTGCCACATGAGTGGAAAGAGTAACGCTTTCAATCTGCGCTCGTGGGAGGGTCATGGGGAAAGTGGGTGTTCCGCGCAAAAAGATGGGAGGATATGCGTAAAGTGCACCTAATTATATATTCCCCGCTATTTACAAAAACTGTGAGTAAGAGTGCGCCTCTATTCCACCTCTTAAGAGCAGGAGCCTGTACTACGAACTACAGGAGTTCACTTCTTACCGGGGTAGATCTTCATGGTAACTTAAGGCTGGATTATGCTTCCGCGTCGACACAACGCAAGGGAGCTTGCGGACCCCTTACGTCCTTGCGGACCCCCCTTGCGACAACGCAAGGGCCTGACGTGTGCCTCCCAAAAATCCTCGACGCGCGTCGAGGTGACGCAACACCAACGCAGCGGCATCGGCTGTGATTGGTCCGCTAACTACATCCGCTGGAGACCGCTATCCGGTTTCCACTCATAAACACCGCCATTTAAACTTTTAAAAGGCTACTTTTATTGTTTTCACCTCGTTTTATTGTTTGCACCTTGTCGCTTTTGCACAAAGAAATAAAACACCAAGTTCTGAAAAATTGTGGATGTTTAAATCCGGAAAGTAAACAAATACGCTATAACGAGGCTAACGACGATATACGTCAAGAGTCTCGGTCGGTCGGTCAGTCTTTACAAAAAACATAGCGCCCTTTACCGGTGTGGCATTGAATTGCATTTCGACACGTAAACCCAACGCAGAACCATCACGGTCTCCAAGCAACTGCGTTGGCGTTGCGTCGCCGTTGCGTTGCCGTTGCGTGATCACTACGCGGAAGCATAATCAGGGCTTTACGCTGTGGAGCTAACCTGCTCCGGAGCAGGTTATGTTCCTGATAAGAGATCAACGTGGAGAAACACACCGCCGACTGACCAATCAGCTGTCTTTATGCCCGGATATAAAAAAAAAAGAAGCTTGTGGATCGTGAGAGGGTCTCGTAGGAGAACTATAGAGTGTACAGAGACCAGTTTTATATGAGAGATCCAGATTCTCATCGGAGGGAATGACGTATCTGTGTCAGCGTACAGCCTACTTACCACTTTGAATTATGTTTTTATATTTATTTTATTTGCTCCCAAGCAGTGTTTGGAATAACGCCGTTTAAAAGAACGGCGTTAGGTAACGGCGTTGTTTTTTCAGTAACGGGGTAATCTAACTAATTCCTGTTTCCGTCGTTACAACGCCGTTATCGTTACTGAACGTTAAATGCGGTGCGTTACTATGAATTTAATTTGTCGGATTTCGGTTAAAAAAAAAAGTCAGGATCGTGTTCTGTTTGCGCGCCGCTCGTGCGTGGTCTCGGCAGCCTGTTGTCCGTGGAGAAACGTGCAAACTTGCCGCGAGCTAGAGCCGGGGTTGGGGCTGCTGCTGGTCCGAGCGGCGCGCGAGGGCCGCGAGGGCCGCGAGGGCCACGCGGGCCCCAGTGTCCCGCCGTTCTGGTGTTGGACGGGAATCCGGTGCAGCTGTGGAGCGCGGATGGTGAAGACGGCGGTGATGATCAGTGTTGCCAGGTGTACGATAATTATCGTATTTGTACGACAATTTTGCCCTCTGTACGATGTACGATCAATAATCCCCCAAAAGACCAAATATACGATAATTTGAGCATTCCGTGAATGTGTGGTTGTAATTGGTTGTAATCAGCTGGTCGCAACTGTCTGTCGGGAGTTTTTTTGTGAATCTGAAGGCATCTGTTTCACGATTGGCTGAGAAATTCCAGCCAATCGTGCTTTTTTAAATGTGAGCTACGAGTGACGTGTATGCGTTTGCCTCAGAACAACGGCCATGATTGGCTGAATAGTCCGCTGCGCCCGCCCCATGAGTGAGGAAAAGAAAAAGAAAAAAGAAATGAAGAAGAAGCGCTGAAAATGAGTGAACATGTTAGACGCTATTCAGCACTAGAGTGACTATAGCGCATCAATACACTTGTTATTTTGATTATGGCGGGTGTGCGATAATTTCCCTCAAAATACGATAATTGTATGTCTCTGGTACGATAATCCTACATTCCTCACCTGGCAACACTGGTGATGATGATGATGATGATGATGATGATAGTGAACGGCCACCGGGGTCTCGCCGTCATTATGTCTACAGCTGTGCGCTCTGAACCTGTTTTGTGATATATGACAGACACAGCGTCTCCCACTGTATAATTTCTCCTCAAGTTTGAATTATTCCTGCATGCGAGGTGCGGAGAATGCGATCTCAATTACTATACACAAGACTACACACTACTCAACTATAGGAGTAGACTACAAGACTACAGTTTGCCATCTCATTACAAGAAAAATCCAAATTCTTTGACATGAAGCAACTTTTTATTTTTACAGTAACGCAAATAGGTACTTTCCCTGGTAACTAGTTACTTATATTATAAAGTAATTCAGTTACTAACTCAGTTACTTTTTGGAACAAGTAGTGAGTAACTATAACTAATTACTTTTTTAAAGTAACGTTCCTAACACTGCTCCCAAGTCCGTTTTACACCGCTGACAACACAACCATGCGAACATGTCGGCACATTTGTGCGTAAGAGTACTCCTGAGTGTTCGTAGGATTTGTTCGTACCTAAGAACAAATCCTGGATAAGAAAACGCTGATGAATGCCACAATCGTTAAAAACTTCGTAAGTAGGACTTAAGAACAAATTTGTTCTTAAGAACGGTTCTTGAATGAGGCCCATTGTAGATAAAGTCTAGTAACTTTATTATTGCACGCGTGATTGATAACGTCTGATTTGTGTGGTGCTTCCTGGTTCAGACCAGGGGCCTGTACTACGAAGCGAGTTCAAAAGGCAATCGGAGATAAGCGGTCACACGAAGCTGGTTATTAACTCGTTGTTAACTCAACCCAGGGTTTCCCTTTACCAGCTATGAGCGCGTGCACATGAAAGAGGCAGCGTTGCGGCGTATTTCACGTACGAGGAGTGAACCATAATCTTACAGAAATACGAAGAAGTTAAACATATAATGCAGTAAAAATCAACAGTTTCATCTGCCAAATGCAGGAAGGACAGCTGGCAAAAACTTGCCGACTGTGTGAATGCGGAAGTTGTATTAATAGTATTAGTAGTATAATACGACTGCCCCATCATAAGGACACTACAAGATCTGACTGATTACATGATCACTCTAACTCCGTCGATAGCTTAGTGGTAGAGTTACCGCCCCATGTTCCTTGCAGCGGCCCCCGGTTTGAATCTGCCCCTCGGCCGTCTTTTAAATCATGTCGTCGCTCTCTCGCATCCCTTTAACTCTTATGATGTCCTTCCGCAATAAACATATAACGAACATATAACTTTAAAACAATGAATGTGTTGCTTGGATGTATTTTTATAACGTTGTTTATGACAATATCAGCCTCATTCTTTCAGCTGCAATCCCGGCGGTGTAAAACAGACTTGGGAGCAAATAAAATAAATCTAAAAAAATAATTCAAAGTGGTAAGTAGGCTGTACGCTGACACAGAAAAGTCTTTCCCTCCGATGAGAATCTGTATCTCTCATATAAAACATCATCAGACACAGACAAAAGGGCTTTGCCGGTCTCTGTACACTCTATAGTTCTCCTATGAGACCCTCTCACGATCCACCGAGCTTCTTTTTTTTTTTATATCGCCGCATCAAGACAGCTGATTGGTCAGTAGGCGGTGTGTTTCTCCACGTTGATCTCTTATCAGGAACATAGCCTGCTCCGGAGCAGGTTCATCATGATGGTAAGAAGTGAACCAGCGTCGTAGGACGGAAAACCCAGAGTTAACGCTCAAGTTACCTCGCTAAGCACAAATCCTGCTTCGTAGTACAGGCCCCAGGCGTGTGGAGGCATGGGACCACATGTAGGTACTGCTGCAGGAGGGTTCTGGTTCTGTTTCTTGGCTCTGCGGGACTTCATCTGTGAATAAATAACAAATCAAGCCATTGTTGCGACCTTCAGTCCAATACTAAGACATATTCTGATCTTACACACATTGGCCGCGTTTCCCAGATTCGATCGTTCTTAAGGACTTAAGAAGGCTCTTAAGAAGGGTTCGGCTAAGAAGGAGCGCTAGATACGGGTGTCTCCCAGACGCGTTCTTAACTGCCTTCTTAGGATCAAGCCAAAGAAGCTTCTTAAGAAGCTCTTAGTGGGAGCTGTCCATCGCGGTGGTGCTGAAACTGAATCACTCGATGCCAGGCTAATCGATCACCCACCTCTTTATCAGCGCATAAGTCACACACAGCGCCCCGTGGTCCCCCCGACACAGGTGCAATTAGGCTACACATGTATCGGGTGCGGGTGGGTGTGTGTGTGTGTGGGGGGGGGGGGGGTTTGTGTGTGTGCCAACAGGTGTATCCAAGTAGTAATCAAGCCCATTAGCGCATTTATACCCCCGTGGATATAGGCACACACATGTGAGAATGGAAGAAAGCAGCAGCAAGCGAACCAAGCGGTCACCGGTGTTCACCACGGAGGAGATGGGCGTGTTAGTGGACGAGGTCTGGCAGCACCGGGACATTTTATTCGGGGGATCCCAGCCACTGCGTGGAACCCTTGGTGGACCTGGCGGACCTCGTCTCATGTGGTGGGCATCTTTATGTGGGTCCGGGCATGACGCAGGAGAATCGGTGTCACAGTTGCCACACTCCGTTACACCGATGCCTTGCTGAGGCCGGTGCCGTCCCCCACCACCTCCAGGAAGCTCCCCACTGCGTAAAAACGCAGTGCAGCCAGGAGCTGCACCTCAGGGCTGAGGGCAAAGTTGCAGCGGGTTGCTCTCTGGATGTGTGGAGACACCAAATGTTGTTTTTACGTGATCTTTATTCGGCGTTCCACAACATACACGAGACAACACAGCGCAGAACCGGAACTCCCGTTCCTCTGATAACAAGCAATAGAGAACAGCACCATCTATTGATAAAATTACGGTACTACAAAACCAAAGTGATCAGCCGTTGGATCTCCGCACGGGGCAGTCGGTACTTTGTCTGGACAGCCCGGTCTGACAGCACGTCCAGTGGCGAGAAGTGCCGACGCACGTAAGCATTTATATAAACTGTCTGGCTTCGCGCATGGCGACGCTGTTGGTTCACAGCGAGAATGTGCTGTATTGCAGCCATGGTTTCTCACACGGGCGGACTTTGGCAACGCCTTTATATAGAGTAGCAGGTGGAGCCTCTCTGGATGAGGTTCAGCTTAGATCTGTTTCCTTGATATCTGTGAAATGCCACAGGGTTGTTGATGTGTTTTTATGTGTAGATAGTAGTGTGGAAAACTTAAACGTGTAATTTAATGAATTTTTTTTTTTTTTTTTTTTTTTTTAGCGCATTACAACATTGAGCATTGTTTGTTTATCATTTCGGAAAGTGGAGAATATAAATTTCCCTGACGCGGCTTGATCACTGAGCATTTCGTCGCTAAGAAGGCTGTTAAGAGTGGGTCAGCTCGATCTTACGTTTCCTTCTTAGTGAAAGATCTTCTTAGGCTAAGAGCGACTCTGGGAAACACATCCTTCTTTCACAGCGTTCTTAAGAGCGCTGCAAAGACGATCTTAGCACTTAAGAGCTTCTTAACGAATCTGGGAAACGCGGCCATTATGGTTAACTCCTGCCTTTAGGACGTAGGACTTTAAATAAAAGGTATTATTTCAGAAATAAATAACCTTCCGATTCTTCTGGAGTAGCCGTTGCACAGGGAGGGGATGAAACCGTTGCTTCGGGGCCCAGGTCTGTATCCAGACACTCAGTCGATGGTACTCCTAAAAAGAAAGGGGCGGGGGGGGGGGATTAAACAATTAAATAAAAATGAAAAAACAGTGATTTACATTTTTCCCATATAGCATACCTGAGAGTGTCATGGCCCCGATGGGCTGGTCCATCTCAGATTTTGGGTGGCTGTTCCCCCTCCTGTCTGTTGCAATTTTTTGTTTTGTTTTTTATTTTAAGTCAAACCACTTCTTTTTGACTTCCGCCCTTCGCCAGATACAGTGTCCACTGCTTGTGTGACCGTCTCCCATGCTTCTTTTTTATTTGTGTTTTTGTAGCCTGCACTGAGGCTACTAAATATAACTTTTTTCCTGCAGCAGTACCTCCACTTCTGAACTGCTGAAGTTTTTTTTCCTCTTTTCCTGAGGCACTCCACTTGCTTTGCGTTTTGCTTTTGGCATTGTATCGAAGCTCTTTCCGCTGTATGACATGTCTGCTCATGGTCCTGCAGTCTCTTTTATGGGCATTGATGGGTGGTTATCTATGTAAATTAGACTCACCTGGCACGCGCTCTCAACTTACGAGGAGATGGCATTCATCAATTTACGAACACAGCTGCGAACAATTCTGCAGTTTAAGAACACGTTGATGAATGCCTCGTAGAGTTTTCTTAAGACCTTCTAAAGAACAGCTTAAGAAAGAATCTAAGAAAATTCTTAAGAAGATATTGGTGAATGAGGCCCATTGTTATGTTCATATTTATTGTAAATAAAAGTGAAAATATAAATAATCATCACAAACTGCGACAATTCCGTTTTTGTGTTCTTTCTTATTTTTTAGTGAAATGTTTATCTGAGACTGTTTGCTCAGGTAGTTTTATTTTCCTGAGAACACGAGTGGCCGCGGACGTGGATGTCTCAGGTCTGGACGTCTCAGGTCTGGACGTCTCAGGTCTGCACGTCTCAGGTCTGGATGCCTCAGGTCTGGAAGTCTCGGGTCTGGATGTCTCAGGTCTGGATGGTGCAGGTCAGGATGGTGCAGGTGCGGATGCCTCAGGTCTTGATGCCTCAGATCTGGATGTCTCGGGTCTGGACGTCTCAGGTCTGGATGTCTCAGGTCTGGATGTCTAAGGTCTGGACGTCTCAGATCTGGACGTCTCAAGTCTGGATGTCTCAGGTCTGGATGTCTCAGGTCTGGATGGTGCAGGTCCGGATGCCTCAGGTCTGGATGTCTCAGGTCCGGATGTCTCAGGTCTGGACGTCTCATGTCTTGATGTCTCAAGTCTGGACTACTCAGGTCTGATGCCTCAGGTCTGGATGTCTCAGGTCTGGACGTCTCAGGTTTGGATGTCTCAGGTCTAGAGGTCTCAGGTCTGGATGTCTCAGGTCTGGATGCCTCAGGTCTGGATGTCTCAGGTCTGAATGTCTCAGGTCTGAATGTCTCAGGTCTGCATGTCTCAGGTCTGATGCCTCAGGTCTGATGTCTCAGGTCTGGATGTCTCAGGTCTGGACGTCTCAGGTCTGATGCCTCGGGTCTGATGCCTCAGGTCTGGATGTCTCAGGTCTGGACGTCTCAGGTCTGGATGCCTCAGGTCTGCATGTCTCAGGTCTAGAGGGCTCAGGTCTGGATGTCTCAGATCTGGATGCCTCAGGTCTGGACGTCTCAGGTCTGCATGTCTCAGGTCCGGATGTCTCAGGTCTGGGCGTCTCAGGTCTGGATGCCTCAGGTCTGGATGCCTCAAGTCTGGATGGAACGTCTTAGGTCCTCTGCATCGATGCAGAGCGATCATTCGTCTCTTGCTGGTGGCGACATCATTTGGTTTCCGCTCTGGACGGTTCTCCTCGCCTGGGCCCTGTTGTACGCTACTGTTTCCTTGGTTCGTTATGTGCTTTTAAGTACTTTCTTTTTGTCGTTTCAAGATCCATGTTACAAGCAGGCCCATTCATTGCTTTTAGAGGCGCACTAATTACGCTGGGCGGAGTATGCGCTGTTTGCCCGGTGGCTGTCAGGTTTGATGAATTTGACGCAAAATGAGGAACCACAGCGTGCGCCGTTTGCGAACTCGCGATTAGTGTTAATTTTGGCAGCTATTTTTAATTTTAGTTTTAGTCTTAGTCATACATGTCAAATGTGCTTTTTAGTTTTTATCACATTTTCACCTTCACCTTTTTTTTAAGTTTCAGCCAACTACAGGTCTGAGCATTTTAGTCTAATTTTAGTCTTTAGTCTTTTTTGTTTCGACTCGATTTCGTGTGATGATGGCTATGATTTCCAATAAACCTAGCTGAAACATCAGTGTTTTTTTAATTCCCACACAGTCATCATATCATCATATGAAGCCTCTTTACATTCACTTCTAGACACAGAAAGACACAAGTGTGCAAGCTCACATGTTTACGTTAGGTTTGCTAAGCTTTTAGCTCAAGTTAAAAGTGCAGATTTGCCACATGTTGTTAGCTAGTGCTAACTTATCGGCGTGAGTTAGGTAACATTAATGCTAGCTATGTTAACGTGAGTCACACAATCGCTCGTTATTATATCTTTCCACAGACAGGATCCTTCACAAGTGTTTAAGCCGATCCCACCGAGCCCCTGTCGCCCTGCCATTGTTCCATTAAAAACTCCTGTCATGTCCACAGCTACTGTCTACCACCAAACCAAAACAATGCCTAATGTTGCGGGTGCTTGGGCCGCGCAACAGGAAACAGCAATGCTACAACAATTTACACTACTCGCAATAACAAACGCAGCGCAAACTGCGCCACTCTTAGTAAATCTTCCCCTCAGTATGTTTGTGTAGTTATGAACAGACGTGTAGCAACATCTATAAAAGACACAGTGACAGGTATTAATGTAACATGCTCATCTTGCATTACTGAGATTAAGTAAACGATGCGCTCCGCAGCGCATTTTCAGAGAACTGATCTGTTTGGTGAGAGAACAGAGAGGCTTCTGGGTAGGAAACGCTTCCCCAAACATATTGGTAGATTTATGCTGTGATTTGGGACCGATGTTGCTGGCCCAGTCTGGGTTTTTGTTCCAGTCTGGATTCTGCAATTTACTGTAATTAATCGCAATTAATCGCTTTGTTTCTTCTTAAGAATAAAGTATGTTATAATGGATATTTAATTGTAAAATTATGGAATTTATGTAGAATCAACACAAAGGAAGTATTTATAATCAAACACTATTGTTAAATAGCAGCTTTTTTTTAACTTTAAGCACAGATTATCTCATGTGAACTACAGATTCCCAAAGAAACCATCAAGGGCCATCATAATTAACTGTCAGCTTGAAAAAGGCATATTTCTTATATGCACTAACAGAAGGAAATATTCTGCTGTGAATTCAGAATGATAAATCCTTTTCACTCCATAGAACAACAATTCAGCTTAGTCCTCCTTTACATTCACCCCATTACTGAGACAGACCAGTCTGTTTACATTGTCAGAGGACAAAGCAGCACACGCCACATCTAGTGATTCTCACGCAGACAAATTACCGGGATAATTAAAAAAAAAAAATCCTCTGCGATCGCCAATTGGCCATCGCCCCCCCATCCCCGCTGACGCCGCAGCCTCAGCCAAAATCTTACACTGAACTCAGTTAAAAACTAATGGCTAATGGCTTTGTGGCACACGTCGTCATAGGTCTTATGTCAGCCGCCATGGGAAGTAAACAAAACACAGCTGTGTTAATTTCGTTAAAAAAAATGTACGCATAAAATATTTCATTATTAACGCAAAGATTAACGCGTTATTTTTGACAGCACTAATAATAATAATATAATAATAATAATTAGTGCGGTCGGGTTCCTTCTGTGTGGAGTTTGCATGTTCTCCCCACGTGAGTGTGGGTTCTCTCCAGGTTCTCCGGCTTCCTCCCACAGTCCAAAGACATGCAGGATGGGGACCTGTCTGTCAACACAATTTCAAATTCCCAACATCACCCAGGGGCAAGCGTTACAGCGACAGTGGCGTGAAAAAACTGCCTTAATGCTTTAGGCAGAAATCTCGTGCAGCCCAGGCCCTTGGGTTCCAACTGCATTTGGTGTTGGTAGTATAGTAGTAGTAGCATTAACAGTAGTGGTGACATTAACAGAAGCAATAGTATCAACAGTAGTAGTCCATGGCAGCAGGCACAGCCACGCCGAGATGGATCCATCCCAGCCACGTCGCCGCACAGAGCAGTCACACAGCGGGCAGGTGGAACTACAATGTGGTGTTTCCAGCGTCAGGCCAGTTAGCAGTCTGCATCGGTCAGGACCTCAGTGGACTCTGCTGGACCAGAAAGCATAGCCAGACTCCCGGGAGTAATCCCGGGATGAGTCAAGTTTGTAACAGTAGAGATGCCGGTTTTAGTCAATTACTTTAATTAAAAATTCTGGCGGTAAGAGTCAAACAAGATCACAGGATCAGGTTCCACCATGGTCCAGGGAGACCTGCTAGGCGAGAAACCACAGGGACTCCGGGGGAACATACACAGAGAGAGAGAGAGAGAGAGATGGAGGGAGAGAGCGAGAGAGAGCAAGAGTGTGCCACTATAATCCTCCAGCAGTCTAGGCCTATAGCAGCTTAACTAAGAACTGGCTTAGTGCAAACCCGAGCCAGCCCTAACTATAAGCGGTGTCAAAGAGAAGCCTACTCTTAAATGTGGGAACAGTGTCTGCCTCCCGAACCAGAACCGGAAGACGGTTCCACAGAAGAGGAGCTTGATGGCTGAAAGCTCTGGCCCCTGTTCTAATTTTGGAGACTTTAGGAACTACAAGTAACCCTTTATTCTGAGAGCGTAGTGCTCTAGCAGGACAGTAGGGTTTAATGAGCTCTTTAAGATATGATGGTGCCTGTCCATTAAGAGCCTTGTAAGTGAGGAGAAGGATTTTAAATTCTATTCTGGATTTTACTGGGAGCCAGTGCAGAGAAGCTAATACAGGAGGAATGTGATCCCTTCTTCTGGTTTTAGTCAGAACACGAGCTGCAGCATTCTGGACCAGCTGGAGAGATTTAAGAGATTTATTAGAGCAGCCTGATAATAAGGAATTACAATAGTCCAGCCTTGAGGTAACAAATGCATGGACAAGTTTTTCTGCATCTTTTTGAGACAGCATTGGCCTAATTTTAGTAATGTTACGCAGGTGAAAGTAGGCTGTTCTCGTGGTTTGTTTAATATGCGAGTCAAAGGACAGGTCCTGATCAAAGATAACTCCAAGGTTTCTTACAGTAGCATTTGAGGCGATGGCAATCCCATCAATAGTCGCTATATCTTTAGACAGCGAGCTTCGGAGGAGTTTAGACCCAAGTACAATAACTTCCTGGAGGATTCTTCATTGACATGCACAAACTGAGATTGATTGGATAAATAGGATTTAAACCAGCTTAATGCGGTTCCTTTGATGCCAATTATTTTTTTCCAGTCTACATATTAGAATCTCATGGTTAATGGTGTCAAATGCAGCACTAAGATCTAGCAGAACAAGTACAGAAACCAGTCCTTTGTCAGAAGCAATAAGAAAGTCATTTGTAATTTTCACCACAGCTGATTGGCGACTACTTTCTCAAGGATCTTAGAGAGAAAATGAAGATTTGATATTGGTCTGTAGTTTGATAAAACCCCTGGATCTAGAGTAGGCTTCTTAGAAGAAGAGGTTTAATTACAGCTACTTTAAATGACTGTGGCACATAGCCTGTTAATAAAGACACATTGATCATATCTAATAGCGACGCGCTAACTAAGGGTAAGACTTCTTTCAGTAGCGTGGTTGTATCGGGTCTAGTAGACAGGTTGAAGGTTTAGAAGAAGAGATCATTGACGTTAGTTGGTTAAGGTTGATTGGAGAAAAGCAGTCTAAATATATATCAGGTCTTAATGCTAGTTCTAAAACTCCTGAGTTTGAGAGTAACGCAGGTCCAATTGAAGGCAAGATGCAAGTGATTTTGTTTGATAGCTAGAATTTTATCATTAGAAATGTTCAAAAATTCCTTACTACTAAGATCTCTAGGAATGCATGGATCAGTAGAGCTGTGACTCCTGGCTACAATACTGTAAAAAAATCTAGGGTTGTTTTTATTTTCCTCTATTAAAGATGAGTAGTAGGCTGCTCTGGCATTACGGAGAGCCTTCTTGTGTGTTTTAAGACGGTCTTGCCAGACTAGGCGGGATTCTTTCTTCGTTGGTGGAGCGCCAGATGGTTTCAAGTTTACGCATTTTTTGTTTTAATTTACGAGTTTGGGAGTTTTGCCAGGGAGCTAACTTCATATGCTTTATAGTTTTCTGTTTTAGCGGAGCAACAGAGTCGAGGGTCGTTCACAGTAGGCTTCCAGACTCATCTATAAGAGAATCGATGTGGGAGGGACTAAGATTAACATAGAAGTCCTCCGTTTCATTAAGACATGGAAGTGAAC
Source organism: Chelidonichthys spinosus (assembly GCA_029853015.1). Lineage (NCBI taxonomy): Eukaryota > Metazoa > Chordata > Actinopteri > Perciformes > Triglidae > Chelidonichthys > Chelidonichthys spinosus. The sequence continues at coordinate 28,499,418 of CM056829.1, read as the reverse complement.
TCAAGACTGACTTACTTCCTTAAACTTAGCTACAGCTCTATCCGATAGACACCGAGAGGAGTAGCTTTTTCCTAGAGGAGCGAAGTCCAGCAGCAATAAGTCAAAGGTTATCAAGTAATGGTCAGATAAAGAAAAATCATGAGGAAAGATTATTACGTTTTCGATTTCAACGCCATAAGATAAGACGAGGTCGAGAGTGTGGCTATGACTGTGAGTTGGTTTATGTACACTCTGACTGAAGCCAATAGAATCTATTAATGAAGTAAATGCTACACTAAGGCTGTCATTTACAACGTCCACATGGACATTAAAATCCCCCACAATAATTACTTTATCTGATTTAAGGACTAAACTTGATAGCAACTCAGAGAATTCAGGTAAGAATTCAGAATATGGACCAGGCAAATTTTTATTAGGTTTTCATGTGAAATCACTCTTCTATTGGACCGAGTTAATTCAATGGTCGGGGGACAGACATCGTTCTTATGTGGTTTTGGTTTTGGGTGGGTGACTGCTCTAATGCAGAGAAGTGTGTAAGACTGCAACTCTGCTTCCTGGTCTCAACACTGGTTTGTCATGTTTTAGGACTACCAATGAAATCAGCGATGTTTCTAGATAGGAGAGCTGCTCCATCCAAAGTGGGGTGGATGCCATCTCTCCTACATGTCTACCTGTGATAGACTGGTTACCTGTCTGTCACTACATGTCAGCCCTGTGATAGACTGGTTACCTGTCTGTCTCTACATGTCAGCCCTGTGATAGACTGGTTACCTGTCTGTCTCTACATGTCAGCCCTGTGATAGACTGGTTACCTGTCTGTCTCTACATTTCAGCCCTGTGATAGACTGGTTACCTGTCTGTCTCTACATTTCAGCCCTGTGATAGACTGGTTACCTGTCTGTCTCTACATGTCAGCCCTGTGATAGACAGGCTACCTGTCTGTCTCTACATGTCAGCCTGTGATAGACTGGTTACCTGTCCAGGTGTACCCTGCCTTCGCCCAATGACAGCTGGGATCAGCTCCAGCCCCCCCGCGACCCTGAATACAGGATAAGCGGTAGACCATGGATGGATGGATTTCAATGCTCTTATCAACATGGAAAAGTGGATTGGCTTGCTTTATGCAAGTGTTTTCTTTCATTGAAAACAACATTAGCAAACAGGGCAGTACAAAATAAAATTATAAAGTGCACATTTCAGGTAAAAGAGGACTCGGCGATACAAAATGAAATGATAAAGTACAGGTTCTAGGACACAGCCTATAGTGCAGGGTACTATTCCATCTAGTCAAGACTTCCTGTGCGAGTGACTCTGGACCCTAGTTTCGTGGCGCAGCGCAGGGTGGCGGCGCAGGGTGGCGGAGCCGGCGTAATGCAAGTTTCGACCCGCGCAGCCTTGCGCACGGTCAGTTTGGCAGTTTGGTGGATCGCTGCCGCCAAGATGGGTGTGGCTGCGCAGCAGGAGGAGGTGTCGCAAATTCAGCTTGGTACAGCGGAAATTTCGTGGCAAAAAGCCTCGCCGAGACTGCACCGAAAGCCCGCCAGCTCCAACCTAGTCTACTCTTGGCATAAGGCGCAAATAAAGTCCATTCATTCAAGGCGAATTACAGCTGGCGGAGTGGAAGTTTGGCTGACGGCGCGCAGTGCGCACACGTCACCGAGACCTCTCAGGCAGGTTTCCACAGTTCCAGGCACATTTAAATGCAATAAATAATCACAACAAACACTATTTAATGCAACTAATTGAATCAACACGTGAATTTATATCTATATAGATTGTCCCGTCACATCTGACGTCAGATCAAAGGCGGATGGCACGCGTAACAGAAAACTCAGCCTCTCGGACCAAAACATCGCCCTCTTTCTCTCTCCTGTTTTTCATATCTATCCACTGCTGATAAAATGCGTCTATGCCTACAAAAATCTTTAAAAAAAATACAGCAGCTCGTGCCTGGTCTCGCACCTCCGCAGTATGGAGAAACGCGTAACTTTGCCGCAAGCTGGAACCGAAGTTGGGGCTGCAGCTGGTCTGAGCGGCCCGTAAGTTCCCGGTGTCCCGCTGTTCTGGTGTTGGACGGGGAATCCGGTGCAGCTGTGGAGCGCAGATGATGAGCTGTGCACCCTGACCCTGTTTTGTGATATACATGCCTAAAATGTGCCTTCAATTTCTATAGTGATATAATATCGGCATTATACTTATTATGACTTTACGCACGCACAGCGCATGATGCGCGTGATAGGAGCGGCAGCGCTGCTTCTGTCATCAGGTTGTCAAGTGACGAAACTTGCACTGAACCTCCCCTAACACATTAAAGGTGAGGAGAGGTTCACCAGGAGAGATTGGTGAAGATCTGAATCGGCTGTATTAATCCCAGTCCATGCCTTGTCTCCTCCTCGTCTCCCACGCATGCCTTCTTCTCCTCCCTCTTTCCCACTTGCGCGGGTGGGCGAGACGGGAGGTGTGCCTGCGCGATGCACGAAACTTGCAAAGTCCAGGTGGACACACCCCATCGGCGTGGCGCAGGTGCGCTGCACGCTGACTACGCCTAGTCTACAAAACTAGGGCCCTCTTCTGATGATGCGCGACTTGTTGCTGCTCGAGCTCCGCTTGGTTTGCTGGGCTATGCTTAAAATGTCCCACAACTCTTCTGCATTTTGCCAATGCACTGTCAGACGGGCTGTCGGTTAAAGAACCGTGATGTCTCGGTGCACACTGTGTGCAATGCACGGCATGTGCTCAAAGGGGAGCTGCCTGGCCACTGCAATCATATTGCGTGCACTATCCGTTGTCAGTGAGACAACTTTGTGTTCGATGTCCCACTCTCCAGCTACTTTCATGTAACAACGTTAGCAAAGTGCCTCTCTTCTGTCTTCACAACAGTCAAAGCATATGACTGAAGTCTTATCAAGCGAACCACCTGGCAACTGTTGAAATGAAACTTCCGTTCAAAATCTTTTTACCATCCATGTTTCTGTTCATTTTTGTTTTCGCTCGCCTTCACTCAAACAGTAATGTGCCTAGGCTAATACCCGGCTCCCAAACAGTGTGTCTATTGTTTTGTTTCAGGTCTAGCTAGATCCGGTGTGGTGTTGTAGTTTTTTTAACATCACTAGTTGTTGCAATAGCATGTGAAAAAAACTACACAGTTTGCGAGGCCAAAAGGAACGTTAATCTTGCGAGAAAATAATTGACGCCGTTAAAATTGGTTTGCGTTGACGCCGTTAATACCGCGTTTAACTGACAGCACTAATAATAATAATACACCTGCACCAAGTCAACTGAATGATAGCACCTCCATTTCTGTTGCAGAAACATTTCTTTTCTTTGCTCTCTGTTATGCCGGTGACGTGGTTCTTAAAGGGGTGTTTTGTTACCATATATGGTTAATTGGGGGTGTTTCTGAATGCAAATGAGCCACATGTGTACGATCAGGTGGTTTAGAACATGTGGGATGTATCAACGCTGGTGTGCATGTTTGATAAATCCAGACATTTAGAACCTTTTCTACACGGTTGATAAATGAGGTCCTAGGTGTAAGGGTTTCTCCAACACTCCACAGTGGCAGCCGATTTGTCCCACATTATCTCCGTCACCTGGCCTCATCGCCTCTGGTGAGTGAGCAGCTCATCTAGAGGGATAGAGCGTATGTCCGGTGTCACTGCTGGTTCCCACAAATGAGAGCTGCTGGACGTGTATCCAGGCTCCACACCCCCAATAACCAACACACCTCTTCACTTAGAAGCATCTCCGGCTCCAGAAATAGCATTGGTGGTTCTGTAACGTGTCAGGCCTCCCTGCTGCACTGCAGCACACCCACATGCTCTCATGCTGCTGATCACCCAGCAGCGGGGACGCTCTAGCATTGATCTGAATGCAGAAGCTTGTCGGCTCTTTGAGGATGTTTTGGATTTGCAGACTACTGATGTCATGTTAGCTCCATCCAGCGCCTGGACCTCCTGTGTGGAGTGTACAGGACATCACACGTGTCGCACATCTTCAACACGACTGATCTGAATCCGGCTCATCCTGGTTGTATGCAAAATAACAAGTTTGGAAGAAATGGCAACCTTGCATTGCAGTTTAGCATCTGTAAGAAGTAGCAGCTTTAAAAGCTCATACACAGCGTTTCCCCCATGGTTAATGCTTCCGTAGCAGCAGCATGGCTACCACAACGCTAACGCAGCTCTGAAGCTGTAAACGGTGTCCACAGCAGAGCGTTGTTAGAGCTTTTACACACTGTGGTTTCTATAGCGACTAGACAGATGGCAGAGCTACTCTGCTGAAACAGCACTGAGTCTGTGTGAAGACTACATGTCTGACTTAAAGCTGTCTGTGACCGGCCACTTCACTGAACCACACAAGTCAAATATTCACCAGGAGTAAAGATTTTCTTTGTGAAAATAGGAGTGGTCGTGGTGCTAGCACGCAAGTGAGTCCAGTATGTAGACCAAGCACAAATATGCATCATGTAAACATACACTATATTGCCAAAAGTACTCACTCACCTGCCTTGACTCACATATGAACTTAATCCATAGGGTTTAATATGACGTTGGTCCACCCTTTGCAGCTATAACAACTTCAACTCTTCTGGAAGGCTTTCCACAAGGTTTAGGAGTGTGTTTATGGGACTTTTTGACCGTTCTTCCAGAAGTGTATTTGTGAGGTCACACACTGATGTTGGAGGGAAGGCCTGGTTCTCAGTCTCCACTCTAATTCATCCCAAAGGTGTTCTATTGGGTTGAGGTCAGGACTCTGTGCAGGCCAGTCAAGTTCATCCACACCAAACTCTCTCATCCATGTCTTTATGGACCTTGCTTTGTGCACTGGTGACCAGTCATGTTGGAACAGGAAGGGGCCATCCCTAAACTGTTCCACAAAGTTGGGAGCATGGAATTGTCCAACATCTCTTGGTTTGCTGAAGCATTCAGAGTTCCTTTTACTGGAACTGAGTGAATACATTTAGCAATATAGTGTATATAATCAGTATGAGTTACATCACAGACAGAATACTGTATAGATGCTGCTAGAACGCTAGCTAGCTAAATTGTTAGCATGCTGCTAACACACTAATGTGTAATAACAGAGGTTTAATGTGACATGTAATAATGGACGCTTAATATTAACAGACGTATAATAGCAGGTATAATAACAGACATATAATAATAACAGACGTATAACAACAGGCGCCTAATAATAACAGACACATAATGACACATAATAATAACAGACGTATAATAATAACAGATGTATAATAATACAAAAGTATAATAACAGACATATAATAACAGCGTATAATAATAACAAATGTCGATAACAGACATCGAATAACGGACGTCTTTCACGTTGCACCAACAGAAAATGCCAAGAATCAGGAGGCCAGACAGAGTTCAGGTCTCTTTAGACCTCCATGAGAAGGTGTGATTAATAACATACAGTATATTAAATGTTATTGTCACTTTTCCCCTCATAGTTTCCACCCCCCCATACTTTGAAAACCAGTGGACTAGAGTTAAATAAAAGTTCAGTAATGAACCTTCTCGGGAGCTTTCAACCCAACGACCCTCCTCCCTGGATGGGTGATGAAGCTGGTTTGGTTGAAAGCTCGAAGAATGATGGGACGACCTTGAGTTTCCAGGCTGTACTGTCTTGGAGGATCCTGTTGCCACGCCGATGAGTGGGATGCTTTAGTGACTGTGTTCATGTGAAGAAGAGAGATACAGAAAGCAGTGTGGCCAGTGATGTCATCCAGCTCTCATACTGGTTTACCCCCAGTGAAGTCATCAAGCTTCAATGCAGGTGTTGGGGAACTAGCAGGAGCAGATTTGGTTATTAACAAATAATTATTAACATCAATAGAATTATTGATGTTAATAATACTATGAGTATAATTAGGCTGCATGGTGGTGTAGTGGGAAGCACTGTTGCCTCACAGCGAGAGAGTTCCAGGTTCGATTCCCGGATAGGGTTCGTGTTCCTTCTGTGTGGAGTTTGCATGAGTTCAGAGTTCTCAAAACTTTTGTGGAAGCTGATTACCTCAAAATATTTAAGTTAACTAACCAAATATTTTAAGTAAGTATTTACTTAAAAGTTTTAAAACGGATAGATTATCAAAACTTAAAACTTTTAAATTTTACTTTATTTAATTTAATTGTACTGTACTAAAAATATTGTTTTAACATATTTAAGTTCCCCAACTTTATTACTTAGATTTAGTAGTACTTAATTAAATAAAAGCCTAACATACTTGTGCATAACCCATAAGCTCACGAAAATGTTATTGATTTAAGTTCCGAATACTCAATTTTTAAGTAAACACACACACACAACTTCAGGTACAATTTCAGTTTGTTTTTATTTTGCATTAACAGTGTTTAATCCAACAAGTATGAAGAAGTACAGCAATATTTTTTTAAAACCCTGCTGCAAAAGTAACGACATTAAACAGCTCAGTCACCTCCTGTACACAGGTGAAGTGTCTGTATATAAGTGTGTCTGTATGTGTGTGTGAGTGTGTGTCTGTATATGAGTGTGTCTGTGGCTGTATACAAGCATGTGTGTCTGTATGTGTGGTTGTATATAAGTGCGTGTGTCTGTATACAAGTGCATGGTGTGTGTGTGTCTGTATATGAGTCTGTGTATGTGTGTCTGCATGAGTGTGTGGCTGTGTGTATTGTGCGCAGCCAGCCCACAATACCGGATGTGGGCGAGGTGGAAAGGATATGGAGAAAAGGAATTTGACGTTTCAAAAATGATGAGATTTTATTTTCCCAGTCAGATCGTCATTTGCATTTTCAGTAATAATAAAGAAACAAACCACTTTTCAAACAAAAATAAATTCAGCTTTCAAAGGGAGCATAGCGTTCTAGACATTTTTTTGGGCAAAGCACTCTACCTCACAGCAGGAGAGCTGACCTTCTCTCCCCTAGCCCTCTCTCGGGCGACTGATCTACCCTCCTTAAGTAGGCCTCCCCATGAAGACAAATTGGCCCAAATTGGCCTAACAGGGCTAAACCACCATGTAGGGGAAGCACTAAACATATTGCTCAATATTCGTATGGTTACATTTAGTGAACAGATATATTACCATAACCCTTTTAAATAAAAACAATCCAAATATACATTACACACAATATGTACAATACTCATATACATGACTATCATTAAACATACGGATTATGAGACCAAACACCCCTACAAGGGGGAAACCAGAACATCAGGAAGTAAGCGTGAGTGAAGGTTAACCGGCTTATGGACAATATAGACATGTAAATGATTACTGGAAGTTGAAACAGTGGGTACCACACTGTAGACAATTATATTTGGCCAAATCGGAGTTATACAAAGTTTTAGGACAGACATATTTTATACACACGGAACACTCGCGATCGCGGCGCACCAGACAAAGAGCCGGTTGCGCGCTTACGCGCTAAACAAACAGTAGACTCCCCACATCAAACATTTCCCCGTATCCCACACAAGCACGATATTTATACAACACGACGAGTCAATGAAATCCCAAGTGTTCATGTAAACGCGAACCAGGAGGAGAGATGCCGCAGAACTGGATGTGTGTGTGTGTGTGTGTGCGTGCGTGTGTGCATAAATGAACTCTCTCTCTCCCGCACCTGCAGTAAAGTGGCAAACAGTATGTATCAAGTTCATATAAGTGAGAGGCGGATCTTCAGTCTCTCACAGTGTGTCCATCTACATGTCATGACATGACTGAGCATGTTAAAGTGCTTAAAGTAAAACATCTGGCAAGATTTTGTAAAACAGAAATTAAAAGTATGTTACAGCTCATCAAACTGCAAAGAAATTTTAAACATAAATAAAATGAATCAATACGACTGGCCTTTGTGCATAAGTCTTGCAACAAAGGACCAAGAGCTCTTTCATAAAATAAAATAAAAAATAAATAAATACATTATTTTAAAGGGCATATCTCACAGTATTCCGATCTACATTTGTTAACTTTTAAAGTGTAACCATGAACAAGTGAGTGAGTAGACTTGGTGGATAAGGGACACGTAAATGTGACATGTGTGTTCCTGCTTGTGCTTCTTCACTTGCACCAGCTCTACACATTATAAAGGAATTTTCAGTGAATAAATTACAGAAATACAGAAACAATTGCTAACAATTAAAACTGTAAACTTTTTTTTTTAAGTGCAAACATGAACAGGTAGCTTTTGTGGTTAGACAGCCTACCAGGTGTAACTTCCATTCAGATACTTTGGGCAACAGCATATTCAACATACTGTCACATTAAGACACTTGGCACCACAAACACTCTTCTGAATGTACGTGCATGTGCATAGACACAAAGTGTAATGTGGTCTACTCTTTCAGTAACAGGTCATTTTTTAGATTGAGTAGGCAGGGTTTGAGTAGTTTGCCATCATCAAGACCAATCAGCACTTTCTGGATGAAGGTAAAAGTGTGAATGAGTTTCCTGGGGTGGTCCAAATGCAATACATACATCAACCCAATCAACAATGCAAATGCTTCAGCCAACCTGGGAATGATGCTCATCACAAGCTGATCTTCCACTACAATAGCAATGGTTGCAGGACTGAAATAAACTGGACTTGTAGTGCTCTCGGAGACCACTGTGACAAGGGCAACAGGCGTGTCAGTGATGTCTGGCTCAGGCGAGTCGCCCTCCTGGAATATGCAGGTTATAAAAGGTTAACTTTAAGGAACTAGGCAATTGCATTAACTCCTTTAATGCGTTGGCAGTGCAAGTTTCATCACTTGACAACCCAATGACAGAAGCAGCGCCGCCGCTCCCACCACGCGCATCACGCGCTGTGCATGCGTAAAGTCATTATAATTATAATGCCGATATTATATCACTATAGTGATTGTAGGCACATTTTATGCGTGTATATCACAAAACAGGGTCAGGGTGCACAGCTCATCATGTGCGCTCCACAGCTGCACCGGATTCCCCGTCCAACACCAGAACGGCGGGACACCGGGAACTTGCGGGCCGCTCAGACCAAGCTGCAGCCCCAACTCCGGTTCCAGCTCGCGGCAAAGTGTTTGCGTGTTTCTCCAAACTGCGGAGGCGCGAGACCAGGCACGAGCTGCTTGATTTTTTCAGGCATAGATGCATTTTATTAGCAGTGGATAGATATGAAAAACAGGAGAGAGAGAGAGGGAGATGTTTTGGTCTGAGAGGCTTCAGTTTCCGTTGTGCAATCCGCCTTTGATCTGATGTCAGATGTGATGGGAAAATCTATATAGATATAAATTCATGTGTTGGTTCAATTAGTTGCATTAAATAGTGTTTGTTGTGATTATTTATTGCATTTAAATGTGCCTGGAACTCTGGAAACCTGCCTGTGAGGTCTTGGTGACGTGTGCGCACTGCGCACCGGTCAGCCAAACTGCCACTCCGCCAGCTGTAATTCGCCTTGCGCCAAGAGTAGACCAGGAGCTGGCGAGCTTTCGGCGCAATCTCGACGAGGCTTTTTGCCGCGAAACTTCCACAGCGCCAAGCTAAATATGTGACGCCTCCCCCTGCTGCGCCGCCACACCCGTTTTGGCACAGGCGATCCACCAAACTGCCAAACTGACCGTGCACAAGGCTGCGCTGGTCGAAACTTGCATTGCACCAGCTCCGCCAACCTGTGCTGCACCACGAAACTAGAGCCCATTGACTCACTCCCAACCTTCAAATCCCGCTTACAAACCCACCTTTTAAACTGGCTTATTCCCTCCCATTGTAATCACTCTGTTGCAGATTTACTCAATTTTAACATTCACTTGTGCTGTGTTGTTCATGTGTCTTTTTAAATTTTTAACTGTCATTTTTGATTGTCTTTTTAAGGGGACCTGAGTGTCCTGAAAGGCACCTCTAAATAAAATGAATTATTATTATTATTATTATAATCACAACACTATGTTATCACGAGTTGATGTTATCACAAGTTGATGTCATCACGATACAGTGCCATCACGATACAATGTTATCACTATACAATGTTATCACGATACAATGTTATCACAATACGATGTTATCATCATAAGATATTATCACCAGGGTGGGAATTAGACATTGAACTATGCCCGTCTCACCGCCAGAGCAAACGAGCGATGCGGGGAACACCGAGGCCAGCTTTGGTTGCAAGATTTATAGTGTGCACAAAACACTTAATATGCGGCTTCAATCCCGCCATGGCCACGTCCATATTACGTGCATTGTCAGTAACAATAAGCGATGCCGTGGTTGGGTTTTTTAAGCTCCCAGTCAGTAACAGTTGTCTGTAAAACCTCAGCTATGTATAGCTCACAAATCTCGCGAGACAGATTTTTAACGCAACGTGAAAAAGTTTAATCTTGCGAGATCTCGTCACACCCCTAATTATTACATTACGATATCACTGTATATTATCATGATACGATATTATCACAGTACGATATTTTCACAATATGGTATTATCACGATAAGATATTATCAAAATATAATATTATCTTGTTACGACATTATCACGATACTTTAGTCACAACATTTTAAAACTGTGTTTGGTGAACACAAGGTGTTTCCAAGAGCTGAGAACCAGAAACAGAAGCAAGATAAACAGGAATAAAAACAATCTCAAACTGTAGTTTGACGTCGGTTTGCATTTTGTTGCCATTGAGGGCAGCATGTTGAACGCCGGTAAGGTCAGTGTGCATGAGGGATGTGTAAGGTGGAGAGCTTCCTGGATGGTATACATGTGAGGGAAGTGGTTATCATGTTTTTATTGTGCTGTTGTGAGTCTCCAGTCTAACAGTCTCTCAGCAGCCATGCGTCCCCTCTATGTGAACTAACTGGGTTGGAACTAAGCCTTTAAGTAACGTGGCTGTTGTCTCATGTGAATGTGGGTCATATCGGCTTCAGAGAGAGGTTTCACTGGAGAGCAGATGACTGGAAGACTCTGGGACCTGGGACTCTTTCACTAATCCCTCTTTCCCAAATCTGCAAGAAAGAAGTCATTGAAGCTTTGATATTTCATGTAAAGCTAACCAATCAGCATCTCCAGTCTGTCAGCATAAAATACACGTTGTATTCATAAAGCACAAGCAAATGTTAGTGCTTTGTTAGGCAATTAAAGGAAGATAAATTAAGCAAAAGTAAAAACATTTGAATAGCTCTGGTGTCGTGCCCATTGCCTCTACTCTTCGTAGGCAGCACTATGAACGGGATGCTGTTTTAAAATGACAAGAATGTGTTGTTTAAAGTGCCACATCATATGTGGTGGTGTCTTGCAGTGGAACTTTGATCTCATGTTAAAACGGTTCTTGTTGCCTGCAGGTGAACGTTTGTCTGGTTGTCTCTGCTTCTAAATGACCAAAAGGCTCATTTGTATTTGAACATTAACGATTTATATGATAGAAGATTGCACTTGTCGTCCGTGTATCGATACAGTTTTGCCATGCAACATATTGTGATGCTATGCTGTATTGACTTCACAATTATTGTGTTATGTCACTTGTTACTCAGGTGACTGGTTTTAACATCAACCAGAATCTTTCCTTAAACTAACGTCAACCCTTTGCGAAGTTTATTTTGAAAAGACTCAATGTCTTTTTATAATCGATCGTCTGGATTGAGAAAGAGTTTGATTGTGTAGAGTTTGTCATCGGTTGTGTAACAGTGTTTGGTTTTAGAGATGATCCGATACCATTTTCCCCTCCCGATACCGATTCCAATACTCGTGCTGTGGGTATTTGCCGATACCGAGTACCGATACCGAAACCAGTGTGTTTAAAAAAAAGAAGAAGAAAAAGATCATACTATGCCTGCATGACTGTGATAACATTATCATTGTGGTAAGGCCTGGCTCAGGTTAAACCCTTTGTAAAACATGAATGAATACAGCAAATGGAAGCCATTTATTTTTAAATAGAACAGTATAAAACAGTAGTGCAAATTTTCAACGTGCCATTCTCGTGCCACCTCTCAGAATTGAGTCTTTGGATATGTTGCACAGGGCTGAAGGTACGTGTCCACAGGCAGCATTATTTCGCGGCGAGTTTCGAGAGATGGCGCCGCCTCCCGCAAGCTCTCAAAAATCTTTTAAACTGACCGTTGTCGATCTAAAATAAAGACAGATTCAGCAACTACATAGCTTATTTCTCACTTAAAATGAACTGTTAAAAATAAGAGAACGTGGCGCGCAGTTGGCGGAGAGGTTACAGTGCATGCCATGTACGAATGTAAATACGCAGCAGACCCCGGTTCGAATCCCGGCTGGAGGTCCTTTCCTGTATGTCTCACCCCCTCTCTCTCTGTTTCCTATCTGTCCACATTTTAAATGAGGTATGTATTCCAGTCTAAACAGAGAGGGTGATGAGCAGAGAAGACTTGGTTCACTTGTCAGGACGAGTCATTTATCCATCCATCCATCCATCCATCCATTGTCTACCGCTTATCCTGTATTCATGGTTGCAGGGGGGCTGGAGCCGATCCCATTGGGCTAAGGCAGGGTTCAGGTAACCAGTCTATCACAGGGCTGACATGTAGAGACAGACAGGTAACCAGTCTATCACAGGGCTGACATGTAGAGACAGACAGGTAACCAGTCTATCACAGGGCTGACATGTAGACAGACAGGTAACCAGTCTATCACAGGGCTGACATGTAGACAGACAGGTAACCAGTCTATCACAGGGCTGACATGTAGAGACAGACAGGTAACCAGTCTATCACAGGGCTGACATGTAGAGACAGACAGGTAACCAGTCTATCACAGGGCTGACATGTAGAGACAGACAGGTAACCAGTCTATCACAGGGCTGACATGTAGAGACAGACAGGTAACCAGTCTATCACAGGGCTGACATGTAGACAGACAGGTAACCAGTCTATCACAGGGCTGACATGTAGAGACAGACAGGTCCAACCTGCATGTCTTTGGACTGTGGGATGAAGCCGGAGAACCCGGAGAGAAGCCACATGCAATCTCCACACAGAAGGAACCCGAACCCGACCCGGGAATCAAACCCGGGATGGTCATCAGTAAAACGTGTGAACGTGTAAAACGTGTGAACGTGTAAAACAGATGAGGACCTAACACTTGTTCTATTTTTAGCTCTTACTTTATCGGCAATGATACTTCGTGGTTTCTTTGTTTCCTTCTTTTGACAAATGTACTTATTGTAAGTCGCTTTGGACAAAAGCGTCTGCTAAATGACCTAAATGTAAATGTAAATGTAAATGTAAAACGTGTGAAGTCATGCTTTGTTAGGTAACTTTTAAAATGTTGTTTTGTTTACAGTTTTTCTCAGTCACTTTGGTGCTTTTCTCACATCACTATTAACATTTGCACAGCAGTTAGTGCATTTCTCAAAACAATTAGTGCAAACTGCAAAACCTAGTGGATAACCTGCAAAATCACGTCACTTGCTCAAAATGGATTGTCCATTCCTCCAAAGCAAGTATTCATGTCAGTGAAACTGCCAGTGTCATCAAAATAAGAAGTCTCGACACCATCGTTTATGAACAAGATAGTCAAATGGCTTTGTCATGTTTTCATTATGAGTTTATTCTCTCAGTGTTTTCCAGTGCAAAAAAAAAAAGTCAGAACTCGGTGACACAGAGTGACTGTGAACAAGTGGCTTGTCATTGGTTACAACTAATACTTCACACACCTTCTCGTGAGTGAAAGCTGAAGTTCACCTGAGAGCAACTGTTCAATTTAGGAGACATTTCCAGGAAAAAATCATAAATAAAGATTTTAAATTAGCTTGACAGAATTTGATAACTAGTTCAACAATTTTGTCCATAATGACTCAAGCAATGAAATGAAGTCTGGTCTCTGGACTAATGTGAGCTACTATCTAGACCTTTGGGGGACCACAGACAGTCTCTGGTTTCTCCACATAGTGTGGTCTCTGGACTAATGTGAGCTACTATTGTAGACCTCTTGTTTATTGATGATCCTCTTGTGCTTGATTGAGGATAGACTGGATGCTACAATGACTCACTATCGCCTCCTCAGGTACAAGTGGTATTACAAGACTGACTCATTGCACTAGATATCTCTGCAACACAAAACAGACGTCATACACTTAAATGTAACGTTTAATAAAGTAATGTTGTCCAGATAAAAGCACAGTGAGTGAGTAAGGTTCCATAAACCAGTCCATAGTGGTGTTTGTAGTGAACTCCACAGGTTTGATTCCAGTTGGAGGCCTCAGCCTGCCGCTGCTACTGCTGATAAAGTTGAAATGTCTTCAAGGTTGCTGTGATAAAGCCGTCCAGCAGAGAGAATAGCCTTCCGCCCTCACGGTTAAGGAATGTAGAAAATGTTTGCACAGCCTCCTCCATGTTGCAACTCTGGCAGGAAAGCAACTAAATGTGTCCACGTCTGTGTTCTGCTGCGAGGGAGAGCTGTGGGTGTGCCTGTCCCAAAATAACCTTTTATAGTGGATTCATGGGCTTTAATCATTCTGTCAGCTAACGCATGGACTATTATTTTGAAGCATCTTCTGGCTTCTTGTTCAGTTTTTGCATAAATAAAGCAATGGCAAGTGGAGCGATGCTGGTTATTGAGGTCAACACTGACCTACACAAACCTACATTTGTTCTCATTATTTTATAGGCCAATAGCTTTTACTTTTTTTCTACAAAAGCACGCAAACAATTGAAGGGATTGATTTTATTTTAAAGGATTGTGACCAACAAATAACAACATAACATAACGAGCATTTATTCTGATTGAAAATTGACTTGCCAGTGCTCTCTGCTGGACAAACGGTGTAATGGTGGACCTGAAACCTTTGGCCATATATACAGTATATATATGGCCATATATATGTCATATATATAGTGGTCAAAGGTTTCAGGTCAACCATTACATATATTACATACATACATACATTATATATATATTACCACCATGGTTGTTCTGAGCAGGAAACCTGTCAGACAGCCAAGGATGCCACATAGCAAAATCATCTCTCTCAATTCATCATTTTAGACAGAGAGACAGACAGACCGACGGATGGATGGATGGATGGATGGATGGATGGATGGATAGATCGATCTAGACTTTGACTGTGGGACTTGTAGGAATGGAAATAGTTGAACTTGACTTGTTCAAGGCCCAATAAGGTGTTTTTGGATGTTTGGAATTTGCTGTAGAAGGTAGACACCAGTGTTGTAATACTCAAGATCAGTCTCAATCATGATACCGGTCTCAAGACCACTTTTTGAAGGTCTCAGAATCAGTCTTGTTTTGTTTCAGACATAGAGGTCTCTGGATTTTGCATCAGTCCAGACCACAGCTGCAAGGATATCACTAAAATGCCTGTGTATTCATCATTATTGTCATGTACATAGAAAACAATGGAGCGTTCCATAAACTTCCCTCTATGATGCCTTTGATGATTTCTGATGGTCCACTTCACACAGTTTACTGTCTGTAGCAAGGAAAGAGGTGGTCTGCATGTTCCACATTTATCCTACGTGTGTCATGGAGGATGGGACATTGTGCACTGGCCTGGTCTTTGTCCTGACTTGGTCTCTCCTTGCTTTGCTCATGGGCTTGACTTATTTTAGTCTTGACCTGGTCTCAACTCCACAAAGTCTTGGTCTTGTATCAGTCACAATACAATCTGGTCTTGGTTCTTCCTCGGTCTTTGTCTTGACTTGGTCTCACTCAGCCTTTGTCTTGGTCTTGATGTAGTCTGGCTTTTCCTTAGTCTTGGTTATTTGATGTAGGGCCCTAGTTTCGTGGCGCAGCGCAGGGTGGCGGAGCCGGCGTAATGCAAGTTTCGACCCGCGCAGCCTTGCACACGGTCAGTTTGGCAGTTTGGTGGATCGCCTGCGCCAAGATGGGTGTGGCGGTGCAGCAGGGGGAGGCGTCACAGATTCAGCTTGGTGCAGCAGAAGTTTCGTGGCAAAAAGCCGCACCGAGACTTCGTCGAAAGCCCGCCAGCTCCAACCTAGTCTACTCTTGGCATAAGGCGCAAATAAAGTCCATTCATTCAAGGCGAATTACAGCTGGCAGAGTGGCAGTTTGGCTGACCGGCGCGCAGTGCGCACACGTCATCGAGACCTCACAGGCAGGTTTCCACAGTTCCAGGCACATTTAAATGCAATAAATAATCACAACAAACACTATTTAATGCAACTAATTGAATCAACACGTGAATTTATATCTGTATAGATTGTCCCGTCACATCTGACGTCAGATCAAAGGCGGATTGCACGCGTAACGGAAACTCCTGTTTCCATATCTATCCACTGCTTCTAAAATGCGTCTATGCCTGAAAAAATACAGCAGCTCGTGCCTGGTCTTGCGCCTCCGCAGTATGGAGAAACGTGCAACTTTGCCGTGAGCTGGAACCGGAGTTGGGGCTGCAGCTGGTCTGAGCGGCACGTGAGGTCCCGGTGTCCCGCTGTTCTGGTGTTGGACGGGGAATCCGGTGCAGCTGTGGAGCGCAGATGATGAGCTGTGCACCCTGACCCTGTTTTGTGATATACATGCCTAAAATGTGCCTACAATTTCTATAGTGATATAATATCGGCATTATAATTATTATGACTTTAGGCACGCTGTGCGTGTGATGCGCGTGGTTGGAGCGGCAGCGCTGCTTCTGTCATTGGGCTGTCAAGTGACGAAACTTGCACTGCACCGCCCCTAAAGCATTACAGGTGAGGAGAGGAGCTCATTTGATTGGTGAAGATCTGAATCGGCTGTATTAATCCCAGTCCACGCCTCGTCTCCTCCTCGTCTCCCACTCACGCCTTCTTCTCCTCCCTCTTTCCCACTTGCGCGGGTGGGCGAGACAGGAGGCGTGCCTGCGCTAGCCTTCGCGGTGCACGAAACTTGCAAAGTCGAGGCGGACATACCCCGTCGGCGTGGCGCATGTGCGCTGTGTGCTGACTGCGCCTTGTCTACGAAACTAGGGCCCATAGTCTTACCCTGCCTTGGTCTTTGTCTTGACTCGGTATCAACCCCTCAAAGTCATGGTCTTGGTATTGACTGACTTTCACCCTGCCTTGGTCTTGACTTGGTGTCAACCCTTCAAATTCTTGGTCTTGTCTCGGTCTCAATACAATCTGGTCTTGGTCCAGTTCAGGTGGTCTTTTTCCCCCTGTTCCTCCTGACCCTGGAGTTCCTGGTACAGAGGATGTTAGATTTACTACAAGCTGGCACCCAAATAAATTCAACATGTACACCACAGTACCTCTGTCTAATATAGGACAGCATGACATTCTACTTCGTGCCTGAAGGTGAAATGCTGTTGCTCACCATACTCTCAGAAGTGCTATAAGGTCCTCCAGGGACGGTCTCTAGGAATGTGTAGCTGTCCAGGATCAGCTCCAACAGGCACAGACACTAAAAATAGTCCTCACGGTTTAAATTTAGGGTAAAATGTGAGGAGAGGATGCTGCTGTTGGATTCAGGCCTACTTCTGCCATCTTGTGGACAATGTGTGCAACTGCAATGTGGAGCAGGTTCCCAAGAAAAGCCCCATTCATGTGGTATGATCACCGTCCAGGAAGTGAGGATGCACACAAAGAATGTGCACACTCCTCTGATGTGTACTACTGTAAGTGTGTGTGTAGTGTGACGAGAAGATGAAGAGAGGCAGCCTGAAGGGGAATGGGAGGGGAGGGAGGAGCGACGCGGAGGCACCAGCCAAGCTGGTCCCTGAGAGCAGCAGTAGGGGGAGGAGGAGGAGGAAGGCAAGATGAGGATGAGGAGGAGAGGATCAGCAGAGGAGGAGGAGGAGGAAACCATCATGAGATCCAGGGTGTGAAGCCGAGGGAGCACTAACATTCGGCTGAAGGGATGCTGCTCACGCTGCTCTTCTACCTTCGAGTCAAAGGTAGGAGATGTGGGGTCCAGGGGTCCGGTTGATTCCACTTCAGGCCACCTGAGGTCTGTCCAGAGAGCATGTTAGGACTAGAGAGGCTGCATGGGCACCGAGTTGAGTTGAGATGAGCCGGCGGTAAACTCATTAGTATTCATCCAGTTACGGAAATCAGTTCCTTTGATGAAAGCCGTTTGTTCTTTTAATACTTATCATGCTCAAACAGATGGCTACTCTGCTTCCATCCTAGGGTTAGATGCAGTCGAAGCACGAGTCGGATCCATTTCCGAGTTTTACTCGGAGACTCTCCGCTGTAGCGGGTAAACACCTCTGCAGCTGCATCCAGATCTGGTCTGGTTGTGGTTTCCTTGCTGGGAGCATGTGGGACCCCTCATGACCATTCTCCTCAGCTGCTGATCAGGATCCACGGAACCCATTTAGACCCTCAGTCTGTCTGTCTCCGTGGAGCAGCGGCTCGTAACCATGTTACCGTCTGAATGTCTGACTGTTGATTTACGGTTGCTGGGCTTCGCTTCACTGTTTCCAGCATCACTGGGGTTATCTCGCACCACATGGTTCCGTGGAGCGGGTGTGCACATGCATCACACTGGGCCTGACCCATGTAGGAGAACATGTATGATTACTATTATTTCAACTGATTTTGCAACTATGATTTAATTTGCGATTTCTATGTCATTATTCTCATTGTCCTGGAAAATCACGTTAACATAATTATGATGTGATTTCTGCTGGGATCTGTACCAAACAAAGATGTGTAGAATATGATGTGTAGACCAGGACTACACACATTTAACCAATATTTCACCATCTGTCATTTGAAAATTGAAATTGTAAGTAGTCATTATTTCCCTCGTTGATAAATCTGTCTGTTTACGTCTGTTCATCCAAAAGTTTTTGCATTGACTTTTGAATTGAGAAATAAGCTTTGTTTAGTTTCATCGTGGTTTATAGTGTTTTATTTTGGGTTTCGTGGTTTATAGTGGTTTAGTTTATAGAGGTTTATAGTGGTTTAGTTTATAGTGTTGTATGGTGGGTTATAGTGGTTTATAGTGTTTTATTGTGGGTTATAGTGGTTTATAGTGTTTTAT
This sequence comes from Chelidonichthys spinosus, assembly GCA_029853015.1. Lineage (NCBI taxonomy): Eukaryota > Metazoa > Chordata > Actinopteri > Perciformes > Triglidae > Chelidonichthys > Chelidonichthys spinosus. The sequence continues at coordinate 28,480,489 of CM056829.1, read as the reverse complement.
TGTGTGTTATAGTGATTTAGTTTATAGTGGTTTATACTGTTTTATTGTGGGTTATAGTAGTGTATAGCGTTTTATTGTGGGTTATAGTGCTTTATAGTGTTTTATTGTGGGTTATAGTGGTTTATAGTGTTGTATGGTGGGTTATCGTGGTTTATAGTGGTTTAGTTTATAGTGTTGTATGGTGGGTTATAGTGGTTTATAGTGGTTTAGTTTATATTGGTTAATAGTGTTTTATTGTGGGTTATAGTGGTGTATAGTGTTTTATTGTGTGTTATAGTGGTTAGTGGTTATACTGTTTTATTGTGGGTTATAGTGGTTTATTGTGTGTCAAGCACCGAATTACGACCATATGTTACGTTTCAAAATAGCGCGCCCTCTAGCGGTCAAGTAAATATCGACACTCCGGTGTCTCAGATGAGACGTCACTGATGAACTTTGACCTTCTTCTCCAATCAAAAACAACGTACTAAGAGCCGAATTCATGAAAATGTCCGGGTTTAATTTTTTTTCACAGGACCAATTGGCATGTGTTGAAATTATCTGACGTTTTGCACAGAATACTACTGTAATGTGTACTGCCCCCCCCCCCCCCCCACACGTCAATCATCGGCAGAGACCCCCCCCCCCACACGTCGACCTAACCCTAACCCCCCGCGCGCGGACGATCGCCCCCCGTCAATCATTGGCAGAGACCCCCCCCCCACACGTCGACCTAACCCTTAAACACAATTTACTGTACTTACCTTCATTAGTCCAATGATGTTCCAGCCACTACTATCGTCGTTGCGGAAGAATCTCCGCAATACGCACGTCGAGGATTAATCCATGCAATATGCAATGCTCTTATGTCACCAGTAGGAGTGCTCATCTAACGTACGCTCCCAGAGGTCGTATTTGAGGACGTGACACACGATCTATTTGGTCGTATGAGTTGGAGGGCTTGTTGTATTTTATAGTGGTTTAGTTTATAGTGGTTTATAGTGTTTTATTGTGGGTTATAGTGGTTTATACTGTTTTATTGTGGGGTATAGTGGTTTATAGTGTTTTATTGTAGGTTATAGTGGTTTATAGTGTTTTATTGTGGGTTATAGTGGTTTATAGTGGTTTAGTTTATAGTGTTGTATGGTGGGTTATAGTGTTTTATGAGACTGTCCTCCTCGAGAAAACGACCACATAGGTTGTGTGTCAAGCACCGAATTACGACCATATGTTACGTTTCAAAATAGCGCGCCCTCTAGCGGTCAAGTAAATATCAACACTATAGTGTTATAGTGGTTTAGTTTATAGTAGTTTATAGTGTTTTATTGTGGGTTATAGTGGTTTATAGTGTTGTATGGTGGGTTATAGTGGTTTAGTTTATAGTGTTGTATGGTGGGTTATAGTGTTTTATAGTGGTTTAGTTTATAGTGTTGTATGGTGGGTTATAGTGTTTTATAGTGGTTTATACTGTTTTATTTAGGGGTATAGTGGTTTATTATGGTTAAGTTTATAGTGGTTTATAGTATTTTATTGTGGGTTATGGTGGTTTATACTGTTTTATTGTGGGTTATAGTGGTTTATAGCGTTTTATTGTAGGTTAAAGTGGTTTATAGTCTTTTATTTTGGGTTATAGTGGTTAAGTTTATAGTGGTTTATACTGTTTTATTGTGGGTTACAGTGGTTTATAGCGTTTTATTGTGGGTTAAATTGGTTTATAGTGTTAGTGATTTATTGTGGGTTATAGTGTTTTATTGTGGTTTATTGTGTGGAGGATGTTACGTCACCTGTCTTCCCAGATTGCGACCAGAGTGGCTGATGGGATCTGTGGTTTGCTGAGGCGAGCTGCACATTCAGCTGATCTTCTCTAGAGTTTCATCACTACACAGTTTAATTTCATACATTGTTATCATAAAAGGTTATAGTTGTTTTTGCGGAGAAAGTTTATATAAAATAGATGTATAGATACTGTACATCTAATGATCTTTATCAGTGCATGGAGCTCTTGTGGTGGAAATCGATTTATGATTTCCTGATGAGAAATAAGAATACTACTCCTAACAGAGCTTTACGTAATTTATTCTATAAAGAGTCCATAACAGGCTTGCAGCTGCTACAGACAGACTGTAAACAGACAAAGTCTAATAAGTCAAAGCCCTCACAAACAGGGTGTCCAAGCAGACCGCATCACCGACATACAGCTTCAGAGCAAACTATCTGACCAGATAGGGGCAGACTCCTTAAGAGACCATCGTCTTGAGAAGGGCTTTTTATACAGATGTTTGTGATGTGTCATCAGAGAAGCATTGTTCCGTTGTTTGTGTAGATAGAGAACTTTGTCCAGGATGTGGTGTTTGAACACTCATCAGTGTCCATAGATCCATATTGACTTGCCAGCTGTGCTGGTGTCACAAGATGCATTCTGCAACTCATGTAACACATGACATAAGTGCAGAATACAGGTCATGACACTGGAATATTATAAGTCAATTACTAAAACTACTCATTAACCTATAATATACCACTAAATTAAAAATTCCCATCACATTCCTCAGATACACACCACGTGACCAAATGTCCGTAGCTCCATGTGAGGTAGAAAGGTCCAGAAAAAACGACTGAGAGACATCCTCAAATGTCATTTTGTCCAATCAGCAGTTCAGAACCCAACAAGATTAAATGTCCAATTATATAAGAGACAAATGCTGGCTGAAAGCTGCTAATGACTTTATCCATAAATGTGTTATCAAGTCATTATTTCAGCTTTAAAATGGACCAAATGTCCTACCTGTCACACAGACTTTTTAACAGTCACCTAATGTCATAATGGTGGCTGGCTGCTGGTGATGCAGCGCTTGTTTGATATGCAGCAGAGTTTTTTATTTTATTTTGGTTGAATCCATAAAATATTAATATTGGACTCATAGGGGGGGGTTAGCTCAGGAGGAGTGTTTGGCTGGCAACCGCAAGATTGCCGGTTCAATCCCCGGCTCCTCCTAGCTGAGTGCCTGGTGTCCCTGAGCAAGACAACTGTTTTGGGGGTGGGACTAACGGAGGGAGGGGTATCCACTGCTCCGCCTGAGTAGTGGAGGCAGGAAGTCGGCATCAGAGCAGCAGCTGGGAGTGTGGAGGTAGATCAGGTCTCTGGATGAAGAGGGGTCAGCTTCCTTGGATTGTGAACTAGATCCCTGGTGGAGTTTCTGGAGGACCAAGGTCATGTGATCCGCTGGAATGGGTGAGCAGAGTTGTGGATGTGGAGATGCTGGCTGTTTTTTGTTATTCTTTCTGATATTTTATAAACTAAATTGAACTATTATTGAACTAAAGTGAGAATGAAAATGATGGATTGTTTTATATAACATCACTTACAATCGACTGGAGGATGTTTAAACTGACAGAGTAACAGGCAGGCAGGTCGATGAAGAATCAGTGAACAGCTGATGATAGATATATACACTCTTTGAGGGATGAGTCCCTGTTCTCACATTTGATTGGACCAACGTTCTGGAGTCTTTGTCATGTTTTAAACTCCTGAATCCTCTACATTCATAAGGCTTTTAATATTCTTAAACTCAATCAGCAATGTTTCATAGCTGTTAGTAAGGTTTGACTTTTTAAAGAAGCTATTTGAACATGTAATATGACATATATCTTTAAAATGATTATGGGCTATGAACAGCCAAATGTAAGAGTGAAAGGCCACACAATAGTGAATATGTTCCACTGCCAGATAGTCGTGTTTCTGCTCCATAAAACCCCCATGAACCATAGAAAATGATCTTAGAGTCCTTTATCACATCCTATCCTTTAACAATGAGTTCTGGGTCTGTTCCTCCTAAAGTGAATATAGAACATTAAAGGCCTAAGTGTCCACTGGGATTATGATGATGTCATGTGTAAATAAGTCAAGTTAAAACCAGCAGACTTCCGGTGAGGCGTGAAGCAGGATGGCCACTCGTCATTGAGCTCTGACGCAAACCCCCCATATTTTATACTTTTGGACTCATAAACAACTTAAAACCACGTTAAAAGTAGCTGAAACTACAACATTGAAGAAATGGCATCAAAAAGGGAAGCAAAAACGACCAAGGTTTGAGCCGATGGCACCAACTGACGCTGCTAACGAGGACATGGCTATGCTAATCAAGCAAGTCATGGCTGCAGAGACTTGCATGAAACGGTAGCCAACATGCTTAAAGAGTCACTGGCCAAAGCTCTGGACCTCATAGAAAAACATATGGCACAGAGTGGTAACATCTTGCGGTCACTTAAAAAACAAGCTGAAAACCACGGCAAAAAATGTACAAGGTGTTCAACAAAATATATACTATCCAAACCAGCCTGTGCAAGACAGACACAAGATAAAGGCCTGATTATGCTTCCGCGTAGTGATCACGCAACGGCAACGCAACGGCGATGCAGTTGCTTGGAGACCGTGATGGTTCTGCGTTGGGTTTACGTGTCGAAATGCAATTCAATGCCACACCGGTAAAGGGCGCTATGTTTTTTGTAAAGACTGACCGACCGACCGAGACTCTTGACGTATATCGTCGTTAGCCTCGTTATAGCCTATTTGTTTACTTTCCGGCTTTAAACATCCACAATTTTTCAGAACTTGGTGTTTTATTTCTTTGTGCAAAAGCGACAAGGTGCAAACAATAAATGAGGTGAAAACAATAAAAGTAGCCTTTTAAAAGTTTAAATGGCGGTGTTTATGAGTGGAAACCGGATAGCGGTCTCCAGCGGATGTAGTTAGCGGACCAATCACAGCCGATGCCGCTGCGTTGGTGTTGCGTCGCCTCGACGCTCGTCGAGGATTTTTGGGAGGCACACGTCAGGCCCTTGTGTTGGGGTCCACAAGGACGTAAGGGGTCCGCAAGCTCCCTTGCGTTGTGTCGACGCGGGAGCATAATCCAGCCTTAAGAGTTCTGGCAGCACCCAGCTGCGCTTCTTCGCTGACTACGGCTCCAGTACAACACAGGAGCGGCAGAAACACAAGGAGCTCGGAGCTAAACTATGGCAGAAAGGAATTGAGTCGTTCCTCTTATACCTAGCGATCTTGAAGGTAAATTACAAGGATAAAAGGATGTCTTTTAACTCTGTGAGCAGGCGAGCAAGGCCCTGAGATTGGCGGTGAGGGGGGAGGAGGCCGCGAGCAGACGAGTAGCAGGAAGACACAGAGATGCAGTGAGGATAGGGTTGCCAACCGTCCCTTGAAAAACGGAAAGAATACATGCCGCTTTATAAGAACATTTAAGGTTAAGGTTAAGGTTCTGTTCTTTGACCAATGAGCTGACAGCACACTCACACAATAGTATGACAATCTAGAATCACGCTCATCTCATTGGTGGAGGTGCTGTTGCTCGCGGAGAAGATACCGGAAGACAACAAAGCAGCATGGACGACAGTGACGTTGACAGTGCTTTACAGGTCTCGGGCGGTACACCTTCTAGTAGCAATGCAACTACTCCTCCGAGAAAAAAAAAGCAAATAACTCAAAAATACCGAGAGGAATGGCAAGAAGGAAACACGTGGGTGGAAAAAGTGCTCGATAACATCTATAAAGCGCACTGCACTGTGAGCCCGTGGACTTTTTCCAGCCCATGGTGGACTAACTGACCTAAAGCAACATGCTTCCAGTGGTGGGCACACATGAAACATAAGGGACACCAAAACTAGGGGAACCCTATACCAATTTATTGTCCACCAGGCAACGCCAGAGGCAGATATGGTATGTAAAAAATGATGTTTAACCCTCTGGTTAAGGTTAATATGGGAAGTACAATGAATGTCTGAATTGTATGGATAAATATATTATAATATTATTTTCTGTATAATAAACAAGTAAAATTGCTAGATGAGTACATTGAATAGATAAATAATACATAAAACTAATACATAGATGAATAATAAAGAATACACAGTATACTGTATAACCTTACACATATCTTACAAGTTCAGATAGAGAGATAGTTAGATATAACATGCATCATTTGTACTGTACAGGCAGTTGATATACTACACACAAACTATGCAGTAAAATTTTTTTTTTTTTAATTTACAGGTGACTGCTGCAGAGGTTGCCCATATCTACCACACTGTAAAACATGGCTTAAGCTACAACTCAGCTGATTGTGCTCTGAAGCTAACTGTCAGAGCACAATCAATGTTATTTATTTTCCATGTGTTCATATCACGCATCTAATTCAATTCAGGTTGGAGTCAAATAGCTAAAAAAATTGCTTCACACATACAAACAAGGGCTAAAAAGATTCACTACGCCAGGAAGGGTGAAGGCAATGGGGCTGGCCGGCCCTGCCAATGAGGTGTCCCTTATTTATTTTTCAGGGAGTTGGCAACCCTAAGTGAGGAGTTTGTATGCATGTGCGAATGGACATATACCGTAAGTTGGTTTAAAAATGATTGTTTAAGTGTGTTTTTTTTGCACGTTTGTTCGACTTAGTCACACGGCAAGTTACCGGTACTGAAGCAACAGACTCTTAGTGTGATGTGGAGCTCTTTACCCAAAGTTACCTGAGTTTCATTTTGAACTGGTTTATTACAGTGGAGCCGATGTTTGATTTATATTGTTATAAATGTGAAGTTGTTTGTCTCTAATGCTAATGTTTATGGCAGAAGTAGTTGGAGATCAGTGCTGACACTGCTGAGTGACACTCACAGATATTTCGAAGTAAAGGGTTAAGTAAGGGGGGAAGAGGGAAAAGGGGGGAGGGAGAAGTAGTAGGTTTTCCCAGAGCTCCACCAACATCCAAAATATGATCCAGATGAACGTTGCCAAATCAGATAGGTTAGGAACTATGATTGTATCATTTTAATGTTAGGGGACTTAACTCTGCATTCAAACGATCAAAGGTCCGAGACTTCCTACGTAGAAAAAAGATAGATATTGCGTTGATTCAGGAAATGCATCTCAAACCTGAGGATGTTTTCAGTACTAATGAGACGTAATATAAATCTAACAATAGAGAGATCCAGTTCCACGTTTGTTCAGGGTAAAAAACTTGCATTTATAAGCCTTTATGCCCCAACCATATTTGATACTGACTTATTTCCATCTGCCTTGTCTGAGCTATTGAAATTAAAGATCATATTGATAATATTTTTATTTAAATGAATTATTAAAAAATAAATACATCCACAGAGCTTTTAGAAAGGTGCGGAATCAAAATATCACTTCTCGTAAAAAAAAAAAGGTTTTGATTGTGAATTAATAATTTTGTTTTAATTTGACGGGTCCAAAATAAATGTATACCTGACACTGGGATATACTAGGACCAATATGGCTGGACACTATTAATTATGCTATTGAAAACGGCATGTTCCATAGAGATCTGAACTCTGCCTTAATCACAGACATTCCCAAACCTGGCGAGGACCCACTGGAATGCACCAGCCATTTACCAATATCTTTAATAAACGCTGACTTGAAGATATTCTCAAAGGTTTTGAGAAGATAATCAGCCCAGACCGAACAGGATTTATGATAATATTCGCAGAAGCTTACACGTAATTGGTGAAACCCATAAAATCCCACCCCCATGTGGACTGTTGTTTCTGGATGCGGAAAGGACATTTGATCAAAGAATGGCCATACCTCTGGAGAGTATTAAAATAATTTTAATTTGGAGATGGATTAATAAACATGATTAAAACATTAAACGCTAATCCCTCTGCTCGTGTTTATATAGGAGTTGGCTTTTCAGAACTATTTGACATAAAATGGGGAACTCGGCAGGGAGACCCTTTGTCCCACTTCATCTTTAATATCTCTATGGAACCACTCGCAGAATTTATGAGAAAATATCCTCAGATCTCACCAATCACCAATGGGCCGTTTAACAACCGTTTGCAGCTCAGCTTTGAATGTTGTCGGATTGAATTATCAAGTGGTCCAGCAGAATTCTGGATGCTGATTGGCTGCAGGGCTCCAATCATTCCTGATAATGGACCCCTTTAATCTGTCTGCTCACTGTTCTATAGGTGATGGCTACATGAAATTAAAAAACGAAACTCATTTGAATAACTAGATTGCTTCAGGGACAATGACGTGGCTTGGCTTACCTTACCATACTTTGAATCTTGCTAGTATAATGTTAGCTCTCTGGCTTGTAGCTGAGCCAAGTCATATTGTATCGGTCCGTCCTATTTGCTGGAGCAGTGAACAATGTTTCCATTGCATGACAACCTTTACTGGGTGGTAATGATTGTTCCAGGTATAAGGTGTTACCAGGGAAACGTAGTCATAATGGCTTGTGACAAAGTTTACATTTAATGGTCTTATAGAGTAATAGTGACAGTCCAAATATGGTCACTTCCTTGCTAAGAATCCAAGATGGTCACAGCCAAACTGCTGAACTCAAGCACGAAAACCATAGTCCACAAACCAATGGGAGACGTCACCATGACGACATCTATCTTTCATACACAGTCCAGTTTTTTTATTTGTGTGCTGTTGCGGGCTACAGCTGATTATATAACTGATCAGACCGACAGATCAATACTCAGCGTTTACTGAGTTCAGAGAAGATGAGCAGAAATGGAAAAAATGCTCTCTGCCTGCAGCAACGCTGCAGGCATCAACTGGTCAACTAAAACACAAAGCAATGTAGGACACGATCAATCAGTGACCCCCAACACACACAGACACACACGCTCACACTCACACACACACACACACTCACTCACACACACACACACACACACACACCAACACTCACACACATACACACACACTCACGCTCACACACACACACTCACACACACACTCACACCCATACACAGACAGACACACACACATACACACTCACACACACACCAACACTCACACACATACACACACACACACACACACACACACCAACACTCACACACATACACGCACACTCACACACACACTCACACTCACACACACACACACACACACACTCACTCACACACACACACACACACACACACCAACACTCACACACATACACACACTCACGCTCACACACACACACTCACACACACACTCACACCCATACACAGACAGACACACACACATACACACTCACACACACACCAACACTCACACACATACACACACACACACACACACACACACACCAACACTCACACACATACACGCACACTCACACACACACTCACACTCACACACACACACACACACACACACACACTCACACTCACACACACACACACACACACACACACTCACTCACACACACACACACACCAACACTCACACACATACACACACACTCACGCTCACACACACACACCACTCACACCCATACACAGACAGACACAAACACATACACACATATACACACACACACACATACACACACAGACCTCTGGGGGACCACAGACAGTCTCCGGTTTCTCTACATAGTCTGGTCTGTTCTGGTCTCTGGACTAATGTGAGCTACTATCGTAGACCTCTGAGGGACCACAGACAGTTTCTGGTTTTTCCACATAGTCTGGTCTGGTCTCTGGACTAATGTGAGCTACTATAGTCGACCTCTGAGCGACCACAGACACAGGATTTTCAATATCAAAGAAGCATTTTTTTCAGGATGCTACACCATCGAATCGCACCAGAGGACATTAGTCCAGGATGCTTCAATCCTACCGAGGACTGAGTCTTCATGATCCTAAAACACCCACAATCCTTTTGCGCATGATGCATGTCCTGTTGTCCGCATTGTAAACTGGAGGAAGCTATTAACCTTATTATTTCACCTGAGCAGTCAACAACTTCTGTTTCTGAGAACATTTTAGGTGAGCATATATTTACTGGATCTTCACAAGGCATCTTTTAAAAGATTGCTACGACATTCGTCTCACAGCGCTCAGCGAGCTATTAATATCGCTGAGGCCGACAATGAGAGAGACAGAGAGGGGGTGGGGGGGGGGTGGAGCAGAATGTTATCACATCTAAGTGGGAGCATTAAAGCTTTATTTAGACTAAACCAGAGTGATGGAAGTGGAAAGACAAGACCGTACCAGGACGGTTTCATGAGTTTTCTCATGAAGTTTGAATGAAGTTCCTATTGGCAAAGTAAGATGATGGTTTTGCTCAATGGAGTCTGGTAGGTTCAAGAGAAACTGTCTGTTTCTTCTCACATTTAACAGGATGAATAAAGGTTTTGCTGCCACCAATCCAGAGTTGGTGATGGTTGAAACAGGGAAAGAGTTTTATTATTCTGTTTTTCCAGTTCAGTCTGAGAACAAAACAGCTGATGAATTAATTGTTTATTTTGCCCATTTAGAGTTGGGGATAATTGCAACAGTGGAAAAAGCTAACCAAGCTAGTTCAAATGAAGCATGTTTTACAATGGAGTGGTGGCTTTGAGAAGAGCAACTGTTAAAATGTATTTTGTTTATTTATTCGTAGGCTTATATAATTTCAATCATTTTATACTGTTTTGGGAATGTAAAAACAATATTCCTACCAGAAATTGTGATGTACCGAATTATTCTATATGAAGACTTAATGGGGGCTGCACATGGTGTAGTGGAGAGCAGTGTCAGCAGCGCCTCACAGTGAGAGGGTCCTGGGTTCGATTCCTGTTTCTATAAAACGTCATCCAAATGTGCTTAGGAACTTCCTATTTTAAACAGACTGCCAAGATAATTAATGTAATATACCCCAATTAAAACCAGAGGTGTATGAATGCATCTGAACATCTGTAATGTCTCGTCTATTCATCAACACCTTACGTGCTGCAAGTTACCACTTAGTCAGAACATCTGTTGCCGTTAATATTTAATCCCACTTAGTGTATGGCCTCTGACAGGTGACATGATGAGTAGGTTCACCTTCCTCACACACACACTGGCCTCCATCTCCATGGTGCCCACTGATACAGGCATGGGGCAAGAAATACTAGGTAACTATGGAAACACGCTGCAGTGCTTCTCCAAGCAGGCGGCGCTTTGCTCTAGAGATCTTTAGTTAACAGGATTAGAAGGGATTCACAGAGGAGTCGGCTCGGCTTCGCTCTGATCTCCGCCGCCCAACGCAAACCTCCATCACCAGGATGTAGAGCAGTTCAGTGGAAGTGGTACTTAATAATTACCATGATAGTACTGTGGAAGAAAAACTCTTCAGGTCCAATTCTGTCGCTGGTTCAAATGAGTTTAATCACTGACAGTGGAGAAAAGAAATTCACAATGTATCCATGAAGATCCAGTCTCCTGAATGGCCTGGCCGAGGTGGATTTATACAGAACATTCGGGAGAACAAAAGGGAAGGCGTCATGAGTGATTTGCATTGAATCAACACATGTCTCTCTGCAGAGGAAGAGACATCTGTAGATGTCTACAAGGTGTGACTGTTCTCGGGACAGCAAGATGATGTCATTACAGGGGTCACCCATCGGGCCTTGATCAATGTATGTGAGACAAATGTTACGGAGACAGTTCAGGAAGAGGGAAAGATCAAAGAGTCTTTTCATCAAGACGGCAAGGGTTAAAACACAATAAAAACAGCTCAGCAGGACATTTGATGTTCCGAGAGAAAGGAATATTAGTATGAGATACAAATAAGAATTGTAAGGTAACACATTTTCTTCTACAATTCCCCATTTTGTCCTATAGGACAACACTAAATACATAAGAAAATGTTATCAAGTGAAATAAGAAAATTACAATACATCAATTCATCAAAAACATCATGAAAGGGTTCTTCAGGTAAGTGGGTAGTTCACTGAGCCATCATTTTAGCAGTCACCTTAGCTGTAGTAGTTTTGCATATTGTTCTTACATAAGTAAATGATAAGAGGTAATAATAAAAACAGATTATTCCAACATAACAACAAAAACATCTATTCTATATTCGTTTCCAATCATTCAAAAGTTTTGCTAATATTGCTGGTGTGCACCTCATCAGTATTGTGTTGAATGCGTGCAATGATAATCTGTCACATAAGTACAACATTCAACACAAATCACTGCACAAGTACCACCCTGAGATGCTAAAAAGATTGTCTAAAGCAGTAGGCAGGAGGCGAAGACGAGGTTGAAGTCCAAATTATTAAAGTCCTTGTTGGTCATGGAGGAAAGCACGAAGTGACAATTTGAAATTCATGTCATGTTCACTTCCGGTGCCTGTAATACACAATTCTAATGGTCCTGGAACTACACTAAGAGGGATGGTAGCAGGGGCATCCATGCACGCCTGACACTTGTTTATGGATATTTTGCAGGATAAAGTTCTAATTTCAGGTGAAAACTAGAGAAAGTTCATGGGTGTGAGATGTGTGTATTCCAGTGAAGTAAATGGCACATGTCACATTCGGAAATGGGCAGAGTCATCAGTGGGAAGAGTTCATCGGTATTATGTGGGATGAATCCACATGTTTAACCGTTGTTAGAATTGGAGCTTTGGTTAGCTATCATTCTAGGCAGGTTGATATAAGTGTTTGTAGAAATAATTTGGTCTTGTGTGAGAAATGTAGGAGGCGCGAGATATTGCTAATAGGGGTGTGACGATACACTCCGCTCACGAGACGAGACACGATATTGGATCCACGAGAACGAGACGAGACGAGATTTAAAGAAAACTACAATGACAAAATATATGACTGGACCAACAGACTTTATTTTAACAGAGTTGCACATGCATTTTGAAATATTTTATTATAACTCTTTACATGCATGATGTAAGCATGATCTCTTAATAAACTTCTTCTTTCACAAATTTAAACTGAAACTAAAATTTATAAAAGTTAAAATAAAATAAAAATATTTCTTTTTCCCAAGTGTAAATATGTGCAAAACCAAATAAAAGTTCTACTTTGTCAATACAGAGTGCAAAAAGTGCAAACGGAGCCTGACCAAGTATGTCATTAACAACATGCTGCAACTGCAGCATCTTCAGCATCGCAGCTGTCAAGGTATCAATGCTTCGGGAGTTTTGTCTCATCTCTGGGCTGGTGATGCTGCTATGGCAGCTTGCTTCTCAAGGTAACGAGCCAGCATATCCAACGTGCCCGTCATTAACTTGTGTGATGGCAATTGTAGCCGTTTCTGCTTGGACATTTTCACCGCAGTAGCCGCTGAACTACGATGAAAAAAAGCAGTCAAGGTACGTGTCCACAGGGGCGATTTTAAGGCGGCGAGTCGAGCCCGGCGCCTCTGATTAGCATAAAGTAGATTCGACTTCAACTTTAGGCAAATGAGGAGCGGCCACTCGCGCGCCGTCTCACGACATTCGCCGCGACGCTACCAGAATGCATTGCACAGCTTTTCACAGACAATGAATGGGACGCGGGGAAACACCGCTGCCTGTGGACACGCACCTTCGCACGTCTCACCCGCCCAAGTAAACGAGCGACGCGGGGAACAGCAAAGCCAGCTTGGGTTGCAAGATTTATAGTGTGCGCAAAACAGATGTGCGACTTCAATCCCGCGTTGCGCACGGCCACGTCCATATTACGTGCATTGACGGTAACAATAAGCGATGCCGTGGTTGGGTTTTTTAAGCTCCCAGTCAGTAACAGCTGTCTGTAAAACCTCAGCTCACAAATCTTGCGAGACGGATTTTTAACGCGACGGGAAATATCGTCGACTTTAATCTTGCAAGATCTCGTGGTACGAGACTTCGTCACACCCCTAATTGCTAATATGCTTTTTTTATTGGTGGATCCGTGGTTTCAGTATTAAGAGGGGGATCTTCCAAAGCAACCTTCTGTCCCCATTGGTTAATACTGGTACTGCCAAGGAGCCACAGAAGTGATAATCCGGTCACAAGCAACAGCAGATGCTGACGGAGGAGCAGCTGGGCTGTTGATCTTCACTGGTCCATGTTGGCTTCCCACTGAGCTGTTGATCTTCTGCATTGTGAAGAGTGGATCCATGTGCACAGTTCCTTGCAGAGTCCTCGTGTGATAGAGGAGTTGAAATGGGTGCCTTTGTCGCTGTTAATGCAGCACAGGATCCCAACCAGGCAGACAATGTCTCTGAGGAGCAGGGTAGTCACTGTTGTTGTGTCTGCTTTTCTGTTTGCAAAAACTTCAGTCTATGTTGAAAACATATGATTAAAAAAAACAATAACAATAGCATGTGAACATATGACTTTGTACAAAGTCAATCAGCATATTTACAAAAGAGTCCTCATAGGGGGAATGCGCTTCTTGATTTGTGTCGACAAAATTGTTTGAATTTAGGGACGTAACAGGAGCAACGTAAATCTGCTTATTGCAGCAAGTGTAGGGCTCTCTGTTTCCCACTATGCTAATAGACTGAAACGCAGAATCTGACAAGAATACCTGCAAAACGTGGAATTTCGTGGAATTTGTCAAAATCTGAAAATCAATGTTTTCTCGAAGAGTTTTATAAGAGTTTGTTACCAACTCTTGTTGTTTTTTTTTTTTTTGGGGGGGGGGGGGGGGGGCGTGGAGAGTCTCTATTGTGTTTCAGTGTAATCAACGGGAACACCGCCTCATCCAGCATGTCTGAAAAGTGAAAAGCGGCGAGTGGATCGACAAATACGCTGATTTTAGACACGGCGAAAGTCGGGGGCAGAGGGCTGCTAGAAATTTCTTTATTTTGATTTATCACCTACACGATTAGACACTATTTGATGGAAAAAATGCTATAAAATTAATAGCTTCCTCCAGTTTACAATAGAATTTCTATAAATGAAAACGGAAAACAGAATTTCAAAAATAAAAACGGAAAACAGAATTTAAAAAAATGAGAACGGAAAACAAAATTTAGAAACATTTAAACGAAAAACACAGAAGTCCGAAAAATGGAAAACAGAAACCATGGAATTTAGGAAAAAACAATAAAATGGAAAACACAGAATTTAGAAAAATTAAACAGAAACCGGGATTTAAAAAAATTAAAACGGAAAGTACAGAATTTGGGAAAAATTTAATGGGAAAACATGGAATTTAGAAAAATTAGAATGGAAATCAGAATTCAGAAAAATTAAAACGGAGAGCACGAAATTCTGGGAAAATAAATGGAATCTTGAAAAATCAGTCAAGTGCTCCAGTGGGAGAGCGGTATGAGCTACCATCTACAAACAAAATTAACTCAGGTTTTGCAAGTGGTTTGTCTAGTGGATCGGGACGGGGTGAGCATAATGATCAACTAAGATCAACTTTCACAACTATATGGCTTGCCATCAATTAGGAAAGGAAGGAGGGAAACAGAGTTAAGAGGTGATCAGTGCTCAATAGTAAGGTTAGGTTTGGAAAGAAGGGTGAACTCATAACAAGTCTGTCTAGAGGAGGAAAAATGTTGCGTTTCAGAGCGGAAGACAACATGGGAGACAGAGTGGGGGGCAAATAGTGTTTAGTGGAGATCCCAGTACCATGGAGGAGGTAGTTTCTACAGCATGACTGAAATAAAAAAAATACTGGGATCTGGGATGAACAGAACAGGAGGAGAGGATAGTGGTTGGATCGGGAACTACAGGAAAAATAGGGTTAACACAGTCATTAACTGCACTGAGGTCTTATAACTTGTCTTATTTGTTTTTTTTTTTGGTATGGGCAAAATGGAAGTGTTACAGAGGCTGGAGGTAGGTAGTATTATGCCTTGTTCTAACAGGGACTCGATCACAGGTGCAATTCCAAGTTCTGCGTCAAGTTTAAGGGGATACTGGCATTTCTTTGGGAGTGGTTTATCTGGGTTGACATTAATTTTTACACTAGAAGCAGAAAGAATCAGTCCCACATCATTAGGGTGGGAGGAACACAAAGCAGGAGGGATCTGGGATGAAGATGCAAGGAGGTTGTAGATGGAGAAATAGGCTGGGGGGGCTAGGTGTGGTTCTGTCTGTGACAGAGTTGAAAAGATAACAGGTTGTGGGTCAAAAGAAACACACAGGATGTACCCTAAAGAGCCAACCTTGTACGTTGGGTAACTGGCTACAGTATCACAAAATGTTTTGTCATTACAACATTGGAATAACTTTACCATCTTGACCAATTCCAAGGTGTCGCATTTGTTAGCAGTAGCTACTGCGATATGGGGAACACTATCATCCTTCTGAAACATAGGTTGTTGAGTGAGAGATAGTTTTAAATTGAGTGCAATCCCTGCATGACCAAAATATATATATCATTATCATGCAAGAGGGAGGTTGCTCTTTCATCTTGCTCAGCTTTTTGAGTATACTCAGAATTTGGAACTGCATCGTGATGAGCTAGAAAATGGAGTGAGGGAAACCAGAGCAAAGAGTCAGATATTTCAGAAATCAGCCAAGAAAGGAAAGGAGAAATGGGTTGTTTGGTTATATGGTCATAGATTGTTTGAAGTTTTAAAGAAAGTTGAGGAGAGGGCAACTGCCAAGCATAGGTCACTGATCGGGAAACCTGTTGTAGCATAGAAAACACAGTATTAACATTAGCATCAGGTACATCAAGATATACCCCATAAGGGGTGCATTAATGGTGCGGCCAAATTGACATAATAAATCACGACCCAGTAAGTTCAGAGGGGTATCAGCAGCTATTAGAAAGGCATGTTCTCTAGATAGGGGGCCTAATTCCACTGTCATTGGAGTACTTACTGGGTTTTGTTTAGTGATGCCGGAGACGCCTACTGTGTTAACAACCTCAGAGGACAATACAAGAGGACAAGTCTTTAGGATTGATGGCAAGTCATATAATTCAGTTAATTTATCCCTTTTTTTTTCCTTTTTTTTTAGAAGAGAGAAAAAAATAAAATAAAAATGTACAAGTGAAAATAATAATGAAACATTAATAAAGAATACAATGAAATAAAAATTAAAACCAACATAATTATTAATGATAATGATAATAGTACCCGACAAAAAAAAGAACTAATATAAACAAAAGGTAAAAATTAATTAATATAGACAAAACAACAAACTAGCTAAAGATAAACATTAAGGGCCTAGTTTCGTGCCGCAGCGCAGGGCGGCGCAGGGTGGAGGAGCCGGCGCAATGCAAGCTTTGACCCGCGCAGCCTTGCGCACCGTCAGTTTGGCAGTTTGGTGGATCGCCTGCACCAAGATGGGTGTGGCGGCGCAGCAGGGGGAGGCGTCACAGATTCAGCTTGGCGTAGCGGACGTTTCGTGGCAAAAAGCCTCGCCGAGACTGCGCTGAAAGCTCCAATCTGGTCTACTTTCAGCGCAAGGCGTAAATGAAGTCCATTCATTCAATGCGAATCACAGCTGGCGGAGTGGAAGTTTGGCTGACGGCGCGTAGTGTGCACACGTCACCGAGACCTCATAGGCAGGTTTCCACAGTTCCAGGCACATTTAAATGCAATAAATAATCACAACAAACACTATTTAATGCAACTAATTGAATCAACACGTGAATTTATATCTATATAGATTGTCCCGTCACATCTGACGTCAGATCAAAGGCGGATGGCACGCGTAACGGAAACACAGCCTCTCGGACCAAAACATCTCCCTCTCTCTCTCCTGTTTTTTATAATATCGGCATTGTTGTTATTATGATACGCACGCACAGCGCTTGATGCGCGTGGTGGGAGTGGCGGCGCTGATTCTGTCATTGGGTTGTCAAGTGACGGATCTTGCACTGAACCTCCCCTAACGCATTAAAGGTGAGGAAAAGAGCTCATTTGATTGGTGAAGATCTGAATCAGCTGTATTAATCCCAGTCCACGCCTTGTCTCCTCCTCGTCTCCCACTCACGCCTTCTTCTCCTCCCTCTTTCCCACTTGCGCGGTGCACGAAACTTGCAAAGTCCAGGCGGACACACCCCGCCGGCGTGGCACAGGTGCGCTGAAAGCTGACTGCGCCTGGTCTACGAAACTAGGGCCCTAACACTTAAAAGGACAAAGTACTAACAATATGTGTAACCTGAAATAATAAAATAGAAAAATAATGTTTTTACAAAAAAAAGAGACTAAAATAGCAACGGGTAGGTTGCGGGAAATGCATTAAAACAGACAGACAACCAACTAGTTAGAGAAGCAATACTACTAAACAGTGTTGTGCCTGAACCTGTTCATTGAACGATAGTTCATGAACTCGTTCATATTTTGGGCGAACGTGAACTGAACGTACTGTATTTCTGCCTGATGAATGCTACTGTGAATGCATTCATCCTGGTGTTTGTGAACGCTCTCTCAGTTAAACTCCGTTCAATAGGGTGCCAGATTTGTATAGAGCATTCCAGGCAAAAACCAGGCAAAAATAAAAATAATAATAAAGACAAAAATGAAATACAGTGAAAATTAAAAAAATAAAAACACAATTGAAACAAAAAATATTATAAATGATTAAATGAGAAAATAATAACAGTACTAAAAATTCAGAACAATATCCATCCATCCATTGTCTACCGCTTATCCTGTATTCAGGGTCACGGGGGGGGGGGGGCTGGAGCTGATCCCAGCTTTAGAACAATATCTTTACATATAATAAAACGGGGCAAATTAATTGATACAGAAACAACTGGCTCAAAAGAAATGACAATACTAGAGGGATAAGGTACAGTATTAGTTATGAGAAACAAGAAATCATAAAATTGAAAAAATGAAACATTTACAAAAAATACTAAAATAATAGAAGGTAGGTAGGGTGAAGTGAATTAAAAAAATAAAAAAATCAACAGGCTAAAGAGAAGCCAGAATACTAAAAGAACCAACAGTTTAACTATAGTAAAGAACAAAAGAGTAAATAACAAAGGGCAGGGTGGGGGAAACTAATTAAAACAGAGAGACAAACCAACTAGTTAGAGAAGGGAAAAAAGGGCAAGTTACTCACAGTCTTGACTAACAAGAAATAAAAAATGAGAATATAACGTATTTAAAAACAAAGTAGGTTGGGGGAAATTAATTAAAACAGACAAACACCCCAACTAGCTAAAGAAGCGATACTACTAAATAACAAAGGAACAGTGAAGAAAAATTTGAATTTACATGAAAAGAAAATACTACAGCAGTCGTGAATCATGGTGAACAAAAGATTATTAACTAACGGATAAGGAATTAGAGCTGGAATGTTGTGCTCAATTGTAACCTCCCGAACAACTACTCAATTCCAGCAATAATTTCTCACAGTAAGAAAACAACATATTTATGGCCGCAGCGGGCCTTAAATCACAGCAAAACACAAATACACAACATTGACAAACAAGACGTTACAATGAGCTCATACAACTGTCAAACCGGTTATAAACACCTCATTCATTCCATATAACAATCTTTTACAAAGAGAAACACTGAAATCCATAAGATCAAACAGAGTTTCACCATGAAAATCGTCATACTACAATAGGAATTATGATACTCTGTACGGTAGACTGGTTACTCCAATACACTAATATCCACCTCATATAAGAAACCGTTACACAGAGAAACTCTCAGACTCACAAGGTCACAGAGAATTCCCTCATGCAAAGTGTTCTCATACTACAATAGGAATTATGATACTCTGTACGGTAGACTGGTTACTCCAATACACTAATATCCACCTCATATAAGAAACCGTTTCACAGAGAAACTCTCAGACTCATAAGGTCACGGAGAATTCCACTATACAAAGTGTTCTCATACTACAATAGGAATTATGATACTCTGTATGGCAGACTGGTTACTCCATACACTAATATCCACCTCATATAAGAATCCGTTACACAGAGAAACTCTCAGACTCATAAGGTCACGGAGAATTCCACTATACAAAGTGTTCTCATACTACAATAGGAATTATGATACTCTGTATGGCAGACTGGTTACTCCATACACTAATATCCACCTCATATAAGAATCCGTTACACAGAGAAACTCTCAGACTCATAAGGTCACGGAGAATTCCACTATCCAAAGTGTTTTCATACTACAATAGGAATTATGATACTCTAGTGTCAGACTGATTCACTCCACTAATAATATCCACCTCATATAAGAATCCGTTACATGGAGAAACACTCAGACCCATAAGGTCACAGAGAATTCCACCATGCAAAGTGTTCATATACTACCAATAGGAATCACGATAATCTGTATGGTAGCCTGGTTACTCCAATATAATATTATCCACCGTTACACAGAGAAAAACTCAAACCCATAAGGTCACTTCATAGAGAATCGCACCATAATCCGTCATTATACTACAAAAGGCCTTTTTGCTTAAAACTCACCAGAACCGCCTGCAGTCAATCACTGCTATTTGTAATTGAAATCGCGTTACCTGGGTCTATGGAAGATCCGGACCTGAGACAGGGCATTGTGAATATCAGCAAAAGTTAGGAATTTTACAAGAGGCTTCCTTTACCCTTTGAATTTGGCGCCGATTGCTAATATTCAAAATCACTCCCTCCAGTCCAGACGTCCTCTAGCCCAGGGTTAGCGAGTTGCCGACAACGCCATATTGTGGAAGAAAAACTCTTCAGGTCCGATTCTGTGGCTGGTTCAAATGAGGTTTAATCACTGACAGTGGAGAAAAGAAATTCACAGTGTATCCATGAAGATCCAGTCTCTCGAATGGCCCGGCCAAGGTGGATTTATACAGAACATTCGGGAGAACAAAAGGGAAGGCGTCATGAATGATTTGCATTGAATCAACACATGTCTCTCTGCAGAGGAAGAGACATCTGTGGATGTCTACAAGGTGTGACTGTTCTCAGGACAGCAAGATGATGTCACTACAGGGGTCACTCATCGGGCCTTGATCAATGTATGTGAGGCAAATGTTACGGAGACTTCAGGAAGAGGGAAAGATCAAAGAGTCTTTTCATCAAGACGGCAAGGGTTAAACACAATAAAAACAGCTCAGCAGGACATTTGATGTTCCGAGAGAAAGGAATATTAGTATGAGATACAAATAAGAATTGTAAGGTAACACATTTTCTTCTACAGTACCAATCCCAGTACCTTTAAGTGATACTATATAAAGCACTTCATTCCATACTCATCGGGATACTGACGCTGTGTGTGTGTGTGTGTGTGTGTGTGTGTGTGTGTGTCACAGTGGCTAGCTAATTGCCACCGCCGGAAACATAACATCTACCCTTCAGGTCCCCTGTTAGCTCTGTCAGCACTGTTGCCATGGTTAGCCCATGGTTAGTTGGCTGCTAGCCACTGGCTCTGACTCTGTTCATAGCCGGTTGTTTGGGTTACAGCTGCTGCAGCAGTGAGCCAATCACGTTGCAAGATAAATAGTGACTTGGCGCTTGACCAAAGAAGTTTGGATGCTACTTGGTTGTACGTGATGGAACAGTGACACCCAGCCTACCGCTGTGGCTTCACCACGTCTACATCTACAGAACTACAGGAGGTTTGCCACGTTGTGTGAAGTATCTGTTGTTTAAATCTGTCAGTGTGATTTGCATACAGAGATGAGCACTACTTCAGTGTTGGCTGGCTCTCTGTGCTTGGCTGGAATGTGAGCCTGTAGAACACAGTAACAATAGCCAAGGATGAGGAAGCATACCAGATTCTTAGCTTGAACATGAGGGACGATGTGAGTCGTCCTGTTAATACCATCTGGAATAAAGGTTCACCCCAGGCCATGAAAATGTTCACACACCTCTGCAACCATTGCTCCAGAGATGAGCAGCAAATCAGATACATGGCAACATGCCGGTGTGTTGAACCCAATTCTGCACCATGTTGGTATGTTAAACCAGATTCTGCACCACTTTGGTATGTTGAACCAGATTCTGCACCATGTTGGAATGTTAAACCAGATTCTGCACCATGTTGGTATGTTGAACCAGATTCTGCACCATGTTGGTGTGTTGAACCAGATTCTGCACCATACTAGAATCAGTTCATACTAGAAGTGAGGATTTGTTGTTTAGATGCACTTTTACTTGCAGACAGTATCGTCCCCACAGATAACTGACTATAGCTGAACTGTGGCTACCATAGCAACAGAGGCAAAGATAAGTGAGTGGTGGAGATCACAGCCGCACCCATTACCGGAGCAACCAACCAGACTGGGACACCAGTAGAGACAGGGGAGGCACTCAGCTAGTGAATAATTATGAAGTCATGAAGCCAACACCTGGGGTCCGTTTCACAAAGCAGGTTTAGTGAAAACCTTGAGTTAGTTAACCCTGAGATGAGGGAAACTCTGGTTTTTCGGTTTCACAAAGCCAGTTCAGCATAAATCTGAGTCAGTTACCCGGGTAACATGCTCCGTGAAACTAACCTGCTCGCTAGCAGGTTTGCTTCAACAAACCCTGAGTTTCTCCCTACATGTCTCCGCCTTTTTCCGGAATCTGAACCAACTCTGAAAGAAATGTGCTGTCGTCAACCTTATCGATATGGAAATAAAAGTGATTCTAGCAGCTTTGCGTCGGGAGAGGATTTTGATTACCTTTCCTTTCAATCACATTAGATATTATCTAAACACTATTCTCCGACATTTTCAACATTTCATATCACGGACATAATCCGCAACCAGATTCTTTGCGGAGGTAGTGTTTTTGCGAACGGGAGATTTATGAAATGTTGAAATGTGAAATTTGATTAAAATCATATGCCTTCGTCAACGTATTTGCGCAATATTCTTCTGCTTAATTTTCAAATTAAGCCACTTTCTTTCTGTGCCCGGGGGGATTACACCCAATAAAAATAATGATTTATTTGTTGCGCTACTTTGTGAACTACGGGAAATCGAACCGCTGTCGCCTGCACCATAGGCAGCGTTGCTAACCATTACACCACAGTGTCGCTCTCCAAACCTGAAAATAAAGACTTATTACCTTTAGATCAATAGACTGTTTCATTCAGTTATACACATTAGACCGGGCAGTAAATGTCTGCCAACTATCGCTACTTTGCTGCAGTTACGGTGCTCTGCTTTCTCAGGATGAGCTCGTTTTCTACATAAACACTCGGTAATATCTAATGACGCTCTCCCGGTTGCCATGGTGAATCGTAGTATCGGAGATCCATTGATGATGGCTTTGTAGAGTCGGCAGGCACGTGCTTAACTCAGAGTTTACATACTCAGAGTTGACTGAACTAATTCAAAACCACTGTTCTGAAACCGAAAACTCAGAGTTTCCCATCTCAGAGTTGTTCAACTCAGAGTTCAGGGTTAGGTTCAGAGTTTGTTGAACCTGCTTTGTGAAACGGGCCCCTGATGTGGTTCAGCCAACCAGCTCTCTTCATGCTGAGGTGCTTCTTTGGTGTTGTTGTTGTGGCCAACAGCAAAAGGCAACACATGTTTATTGGCTGATCATGTTTTGATTTGAATGGCAGCATCCATCAATACTCGAAGCTGCGTTGTGCAGGTGTGCTACTCTGCTGTATGAGCTGGTTGTACACGTGAAATTTACTCAACACTGGAGGACCAACGATGATAACAAGGTCATACTCATTTAAAATCAGTTCAATCAATACTTGTGTGCATGCAGGTAAACATAGACGGTGTATAGCTGGAAATATTTCTAAATATTTTCTCTCTAATTTCACTTCAAACTGCTATATTCATTTTGAACTCAAGTTCTTAACTAAATGAGAAATGAGTCCCTACTTTTTATTCGTCAAGTATTAAATTCAAGCAGGAGTGTACAAAAGACTTTAGATGCATTATCTAGAACAAACATTTGTTAAAAATAACAAGATTATATTCAGAGCCTGACTGATTAATATATATTACAAAATGAAGTGCACTGTCACTTTAAATAGCCCCACAACGTAGTTAATACACCACGGTCTGTGGCAAAATAACAGCCAGTTCGCTGATGGTCAAAACTATAAACTAGTACAGAAATACCACCAGTATCAGGCTTTAGGCAGGCATGATTTCATTTAATTTTCATGACCTGGATCTACGTAAATATGTAAAGTGAGTTGCAAAAGCTGTCTCACTCACTATGGCTCACTATCGCTGGCTCACTATCATGGAAGAGAAGTGAAAAATATAACCACATTTTTGGTTATATTACTGGTGCATCCTAGCCAGAAACTTCATTTTTAACACATCACCATAAAGTTACAATTATTGCCCAAATCTATTTGTTACTGAATAAAGCCTGAGCGCTCATAATGTAACTCAATGCGACCTCCGTGAACGTGGTGAGCTGGCAGTTTTGTTATTTAATGCTCACATTGTGGATCGCAGACTAGAAAGAGTTAAAGCCAGCATTCAGATTTCATATCATTACTGAATGAATTGGTCGCTTCAGAGGGGTCTGGGTTCACATCCATGTATGCGCAAAAATGCTGAGTCATTGCTGAGATCATTTGTTGGGCTGAAATAGACCAAGTGTAAAAAGACCCTAAATGTTCTGTTGCTAATATAAAATAATGGTTGAATCTACACACTGGAAGAGGACCATTACTCAGAAATATGAACAACAAACTGATGACTATTATACTCACTACTAGTTCACTAGTCAGTTCTCCATGTGGTACTGCTGATGAGACCAGTGAGACACATACATGATAATGATATATTTACAGAGACGCTCACAAAGTACTTTGAATGTGCTGTACGACTGTTTACCAGAGGAAGTTAAAGGCAACTCAACAAATAGTTACTATGGCTGGTTCAACAGCTGCTGTTGGTGGGAGTGACATCAGCAGACCCATCTAACGGCAGAGCCGTCTAACTGCAGACCCGTCTAACGGCAGACCAGTCTAACGGCAGACCCGTCTACCTGTCTTAATGGCAGACCCATCTAACGGCAGACATGTCTAACGGCAGACCAG
Source organism: Chelidonichthys spinosus (assembly GCA_029853015.1). Taxonomy (NCBI): domain Eukaryota; kingdom Metazoa; phylum Chordata; class Actinopteri; order Perciformes; family Triglidae; genus Chelidonichthys; species Chelidonichthys spinosus. Next base: position 28,455,856 of record CM056829.1, on the reverse strand, counting down.
TCTAACCACAGACCCGTCTAACGGCAGATCCGTCTAACGGCAGATGCAACTCACAGCAGACCTGTCTAACGGCAGACCCGTCTAACTGCAGACCCGTCTCACCAACATCTTGACCATGTTGTTTCAGCAGCATTTTAAATCCTTGTTTGATAAGACGACAGAAGTTTCAGCACATAGTTTATGCCGTTTATTAACAGCTGACTAGCTGCTCCTGTTATTACTGTATAGCTACACCTTCATAGTCCCATTATGGAGCACTGGTCAATCATTGAGTTCATCCCCAGGAGAGAAGGGCTGGAGGTATAGAGTGGTGAGGGAGGGAGTAGTGTGTGCGTGTGTGTGTGTGTGTGTGTGTGTGAGAGCATGCACATGGTAGACCAACATGATATGTGTCTTCCTCTCGAGGTGGAGCCACAGGAACCTCTCCTTTTATTGCTCCCTCCCTCTCCTCTACATCCCTCTCTCTCCTCTCCCCCTCTCTCTCCTCTCCCTCCCTTTCCTCTCCCTCCCTCTCTCTCCTCTCCCCGTCTCTCTCTCCTCTCCCTCTCTCTCCCTTTCTCTCCTCTCCCTCTCTCTCCCTTTCTCTCCTGTCCCTCTCTCTCCCTCCTCTCCATCTGTCTCCCGTCTTCAGCATCTCCATTCTCCGTCAGCATGCTGATCCTCTACAACTGTTTCCTCTCCCTCCTAGAGTCGATCTACCGCCGAGGGGCCAGAAGATGGAGGAAACTCTACCGAGTCAACGGACACCTCTTCCAGGCCAAGCGCTTTAACAGGGTGAGTGTTATACCTCGCCCAACAGCTTCTTCGCCATCCAGAAGAATTTTTGAGGTGTTTGGTGCTCATTAGAATTCAATGGCAGCAAGTTTAGTTTAGCATTAATGTGAGCATCATGAAACAATGTAGGGAAGCTCTGAATGAAGAAGAGGCTTCAGTCTGTTTGCTCTGATAACCGACTGTGACATCATACATGCGTTTCTCTTGAGGATTATTTCACCTGCAATGACCTCATCCACACGTTTCTATTTGCAATTGATTCCCGCCGTACCCCGGGAGACAACCTCCTGTTTGAAGGTCCTTAAAGCTGAATTATCTCTGCCGGCCACCAGGGGGCGACTCCTCAATGATTGTATAAAAGTCTATGAGAAAATGGTCCTACTTCTCTCTTGATGTATTATCTCAGTCAACATTGTAAACATGAGTTTATGGTCTCAATCTCTAGTTTCAAATCTTCTGTAAAGTTGACCTTGAATCATGAAGCTAACTTTGTTAGCAGATTCACACCAGAATCCAGATGGATCCAGATCCAGTAAGGGTGCTCATCCACCCGTCGCTCCTCCACACTGCAAATATGAACTCAAGATGGTGATGACCAAAATGCCGAACTTGAGGCTTCTAAACTGGAGTCTACGAACCAACGGCAGCAGCTTCACACCAGAATCCAGATGGATTCAGATCCATATCTATCTGCAGTAGATATGCAGATTCTATTTCAGCTGTGGTTCACCAGCTCCTCTAGTCGTATCTAGTGTTTGAGCAGCATCTGTTATCTAATAAACCGGTTATGCTTGTTTCATTGATGCAGATCTCTTTCCTCCAGCTGCTACCTTCAACTCCAAACCCATTCTGTAGTTCGCAACGGCAGAAGAAACACATTAATGCTATTTCAATAAGCCTTAAGTACCTAATGTGTTTTATCTGAAGGGGGAAACAGGCAATCCAGTACTGCCACTTCATGTTAGTATTCTAGCATATGTCAGATGGAGCCAGATCATATAATCATAAGTACCATACAGTGGATGGATGTGTTGATGGTCGATCTATGTTCCAGAAGCATCTAGTTGAGTCCAGCTGATAAAGGTTTTAACATCAGCTCTGGTGGATGAGGAGGTTTCATCTTGCCTGCTAACGTCCAATAAAGCGTCAGAGTGGATGTCTCCACCAGGAAGTGGATGAGCTCACTGGCATCTCGCTGACTCAACACTTTGCTGGGGGGTTGGCTAGGTTAGTGTGCAGAACGGAGGTCACATGACCATCGTGTTGTTGGGTTTCGTCTAACAAAAGACTTAAAGTGAAACTGCTTGTGTTGGTTTATTTGTTGAAATCTGCCAGATACAGTCAGCTGTTTATTGTTTGTTTTTATCGCCCTACAATAAAACCCAACATGGTCCCTAATTGTCATATAGTATATAATCCATGTGGATGTACTGGAGGAGACAGGGTTGTTAATGGTTGTTAGCTGTGAGTGTTTGTTGCCAGACTGGGTTTATTCCTCTGCCAGCTTCCAGCTCCTGGTTGGCTCCCAGTGTCATCCTCAGCATAGAAATAAGCCCAGAGAAGTAGGTCACATTTCCCTCCCTCCTTCTCCTTCCTCTCACTCTATGTCTGCCTCCCTCCCCACCATGTGTGGACTGTGGAGGAGTGATCTTTCTAAATGTTACAGCTAAATGTTAGTCATCTTAGTAGCTTACTGCATTGGTAGCATGGTACATTTACATTAACATTTAGGGCATTTAGCAGATGCTGATGTAACCCCTATAAAAATACAGGCTTACTAAATGTATTTGTTATGGATTAATGTTCAACAGTGCTTTATGCATGCTAGGAAACACAGGCTAGAATTTCTCCGACATGGAAACTGCCGTGAAAAATTGCAGAGCAAGATTGTGGATGTGTTGTGAAAGAGTACGGTTTTATTTTCACAGTACGACTGCACGTTTTTTTTATGTTTTCCCGAGGAAGTGCCCGCACGACTGTAGCCGGAGCAGATGCTTTGTTTTGTATTTTCTAACCGAGGACTCCGTGCTGGATCTGCGTCGTTATCAACGGTGATTTCAACCGGGTTTTCCAACCAAGGCCTGCCGGGGTTGAAGGGGATACCACATCCTTCACCTTCATCGCTGCATGAAGAGTCGCATGTACTTGGAGCCTGAGCAGCGCAGCAACCATCCATTACACACATACTACCCGGGTAGAACACACACACATACACTGAAAAGACTTGGAGTGACACAAATACGGATTCGCCTTAACTTTTGACTGGACACATTGAACTTTACCATCAGAACAGCTACAAGCTGAGAGGACAATTTATTTTATTTTTGTTTATTATTTTTGATTCCATTGGGGATTTTGAATCTCAACTGTTCTCAACTTGATTTTGATGTTTCGAGAATAAATATACTTGTGTTTACTACATACTTACCTTCCCTGGCTCATTGAGACGAATTAGAACACAGTGTTCATCTTAAGTGATCTTAGTGAATCATAGAGGGTTACACTTTTATCCAAAGCGACTTACAATAGGTACATTAGTGTGAAGAAAGTGCAACAGTATATCTCTTTCAGTACAGTAAGGATTTCACAAGAACAAGTTTCAAGCAGTTAACCAATAGCTGGTATACAACAGAGATACAACGTGCAACATACTAGTCAGCGCCAGTACATACAAACAAGCAATGAGTACTATGTTTTTTGGGGGGGTTTTTTTGGGGGGGGAGGGGCGTGTAGTAGAGGGAGGAGGCTAAGCAGAGTCCAGGTGAACTCTGAACAACATGGTCTTGAGTCTCTTACAGAAGATAGGGAGGGACTCTGCGGCCCTCACATCAGCAGGGAGATCATTCCACCATTGCGGCATCAGAACAGAGTAGTTGTGACTTGGCTTTGCAACCTTTACTTGCTCTTAGTGACGTTGGTACCAGCCGGCCAGCCGAGGTGTTTGAGCAGAGTGCTCTAGCTGGGGCGTGGGTTCTGATTAGAGCTTGGAGGTTGGTCGGGGCGGTTCCGTTGACAGCCTTGTAGGTCAGTACCATCGTCCTGAATCTGATGCGAGCTGCTCGTCGTGCTGCCGTGTTCTGGATACGCTGCAGAGTGCAAGTGCTTGGACCAAGAGCTGTGCTGCTTGCCTTGTGAGAAAAGTCCAGATCCAGTGGATGTTGTAGAGGGCAAATCTGCAGGATCGGGTTAACATAGTGATGTTGGTAGTGCAGCACAGTCAGTCGTCCAGTATCATGTCAAGGTTCTTCGCAGTTGATGAAGGACATCTTGCAGCGTTCCTCTACAGTGACCAGGAGGCCCATGGCAGGACAGTCCTTCCCCGGCACGAAGAGAAGCTCAGTCTTGTTGCCTGGTTGCGACCTGTCAATCAGCAGGTAGCCCCGCCCCCTAAAGCATCCCCTGCTTTCTGGTCTGTTGGACTCTAAATGGACCATAATGTACTAAATGAACATCATTCTGGATTGAAGAAGACTTGAAACTAGAGATTGAGACCATAAACTCATGTTAACAATGTTTACTGAGATAATACATCAAGAGAGAAGTAGGGTCATTTTCTCATAGTCTTCTATAAAATCAGAGGAGTTGCCCCCTGGTGGCCGGCAGAGAGAATGCAGCTTTAAGGACTTCAGCTGTGGCTTCACTGTTCAGAACCGGAGGTTGCTGCCTGGTGGGTGAGGGTGAGTAGAGGCAGAGCAGGCAGGTGAGGGATGGCGGGAAAGTCCGAGGCCATCTGGTGGATGGATAGGAGATTGTAGGTCCATGGGAACAGGGACTGAGTCACCGACTGTGACAGATGTAGCTCGGTGATGGGACGTTTCGGTTTCCTTTGATCATTTTGGTGATGGCCCAGTCTATTTGCTGACCAGGAGCCTCAATTTTTGTATCCTGTTGACCTGATTTCACTGCATGGATTCTGTAGAAGCCATTGGTCAGTTTGTTCTGATGAGTTTTCTTGGTCGGGGTGAATAAAGCACCACATCAATTCCCAGCATGTTAGACCAGCCAGTTTCCAGGCACTCATATTATCTGTAATGATGTCTGTTGGCTGTAGGGACGACTGTAAATCAATAAAAGCTTTTCTCATCTACTCATCCTTTATTCCTGAGCTGTAGGCGGCTGAAGGATTCTGGACCACCACTGCTCTGCTTCCACATGACAGATATCTAGGAGCAGCTAATTCCAGTCTGACTGTTTGACAGTTTCCCCCAAAATATAATGCGGAAATTATGTTCTTCCTATTTATCTATGCTGGTGGATGCTTCAGTTGGTTCCATGTCCTCAAAAACGTTTTTTTGTTGCGAAATCTGGTTCTGGTCAGACTGAAATAGTGCTGCATTTAACATCATGTAGACATCTCTTGATATGAATATGTGGTAAATCCTGGAAATAACTATCCCAGAGCATATCTGGGATTACTTCCACCCCCCCTGCAGCACTGAGCAGATACCCAGCTGAAGAACTATTGATTCCCTACAATAGAGGTACTGCAGGTTTATTTGTTAAATATGAGAACAAAAGAATAGAAAGAACAAGATAATAAGAAATTTGCTATTAACAAACTTGTAAATAATATGGTTTAGTTATTCCAACAGTAGTCTGGCTTTGCCAGCAGCTTCAGGGTCTGGCTACAGAATATCGCATTGCCGGGATCGGGGGAAAAAAACACTCTGGCTGGTTTGTATTTCTTTCAACCAATCACAATGGTCTTGGGCGGTGCTAAGCTTGGGAAGCTGCTGTGGTGCGGCAGCAAAATAGTGTCGGAAGGAAACTTGTTTGGATGGAACGTCGAGCCCCGTCATTAACATATCTGATTCCCCACAAAAGAACACCTTGCATAAAACCTTAAAACACGCATGTGGACTTTGTGACGAGAACAAAATCATCACTTGATGGTCGGTGACCCGGCGGTGAAGTCCGTCTATACTTAAGCTCACTGGACTCATTAAAAACACCAACCTTTTGCTGGCTGTTTGTAGCTCTTAAACCAATATCAGGAAACTCATGTGAAGTGGAACGGATCGGTACATCGGTCAAGTCAACGTCACTGGAGCATGCTCCTGCCAGAGTTTAGAGATGAACCAAAACAACTCTAGCTGATGACGGCCGTGTCAGAACACGGGTCAACATCAGGCAGAAGTAGAAGTTGCTAGCTCTGAGGTTTCTGATGTTGTTTCCCGATTGGAAAGGAGTTTGAGAACGGAAACACAGAAAGGGGAAGGGGAGAAGTCAAGTCTGACTTCCCTCCCCTTGGTGTTGATTCCGAGCCTCCACTTCCTTATATAGACCATTCTGACTGTGTTGACCACTAGGTGGAGTTCAAACAAGTTTTAGCTGTTAAAATCCATATAATTGAAGCTTCTAACTTGCTGCTTGTCCATGTAGATAGAAAGAAACTGGATCCTGGGCTGCCAACTTTCACCAAAAGTTGTGAGTGAGATTACGTGTTTTGGGGGCGGAGCCACTCAAATGTTTGTGTGTTTTGGCAGCGGCGCCCCCCCCTTCCCTATCAATTTTTCAAAGTTAAAAACCCTCTCCTGTAATTGTTCGTCATCGACCAGAACAAGTAGAAACATATGTTTCATGTAAATGGCCGAAGCCTGACTGTCCCCGGGCATAAAAGCATTATTGAAACATGAAATTATTAACAATGAGACTTGAGAGATGAGAGTTGTCTGAATGATAATAAATGTGAAGAATTAGTCTTAATTAAAGTAATTACTGTGCAAGAGTGCTGAAGAATGAGACTACCTACCAGGTAGGGGTGGGGTGGGTTCTAAAGGGGCGTTCACACAGAATCCTCCTCATGTCATCTCTCCTCAGTGAATCAGTTATGGAGGCAACACAGCATAGCGGTCTGTCCATCTTACGTTTCATACAGAATCCAGAGCCGTGACGCTAGTCCTCAGTAGTCCAGCAGAGTCCTCAAAGGTCATGTTCCCTTTGGGAGGGGGGGGACCAAAGCTTGTGATTCCTCTAAATGTACTCAGACCAGTGATGATGCCACCAAACGCGATTTGCTTTGCTTAAACAAACAGACCAGGGGTTCTGACCGGGAAAGACCAGGCCCCGGACCCCCAGGTCTGTTTGCTTAAACAAACAGACCAGGGGTTCTGACCGGGAAAGACCAGCCCCTGGACCCCCATATAGCGTCAGCCTCTGGCAAGGACCCCCTGTTGAAAAATTCATAATCAATTTTGTATACATTATGATGGCAAAAATGAAACATACAGTTTTTTATGTAGTTTCCTTATTTTTACTCAATTTTATTTATAGTGTCATATCACAACAGAAGGGGGGCATTAGCTCAGGAGGTATAGCGAGTTGGCTGGTAACCGCAAGATTGATGTTTGTTCCCCGGCTCCTCCTAGCTGAGTGCCTGGTGTCCCTGAGCAAGACACCTCACCCTAATTGCTCCTGACGAGCTGGCTGTTGCCCTGCGTGGTTGACACCGCCTTCGGTGTGTGAATGTGTGTGCGAATGGGTGTATGTCAGTCATTACTGTAAAACGCTTTGGATAAAAGCACTATATAAATGAGGACCATTTACCAAGTAATCTCAGGACACTTAACACATTGAGCAGGACTAGAATACGCTCAAAATCTCCAGAGTCAATACAATTTCAAAGTCCCAACATCACCCAGGGGTAAGCAGTACAGCGACAGTCTTAATAGGCTTTTAGGCAGAAATCTCGTGCAGCCCAGGCCCTTGGGTTCCAACTGCTTTTGGTGTTGGTAGTAGTATAGTAGTAGTAGCATTAACAGTAGTGGTGGCATTAACAGAAGCAATAGTATCAACAGTTTTATTAATGAAGAATCATCAGTCTTCTGTGTTAAACATGCCTTATCATTTCTGTCTTAATATTCAACAGTAATATTAACAGAAACACATTTTCCTTTGTTTTCATTCATTACATTCAGTGTCTCCTGTTATAAACATTCTGTCATTCTTGAAATACGTTTCATTGGCCCCATTAAAGTAACCAGCACATTACACAGTCTAATATCAGACGTTTAATATTAAATAATGTAATTTATGTATTGTTATAAAAGACTATCATTAGAATATGCCATTATTTATTTTTAGACAACTAATAACAGATGTATAATATGCACATTTATAATGTATTATTATTAGTAATATAATGCAAGTTAGATGTGTAATAATGTATGACCCCATCTAGTAAGAGTTCCGCTTCGCTGTACGTCAATCATACCTGCATCACTGGTGAGCTTTGATGAAGCCTTGATGAAGATGAGCAGTGAGTGTGAATGCTAACCTGTCCTTGTTTGTCTTGCAGAAAGCCTCCTGTGGCCACTGTAGTGAGCGGATATGGGGGCTGGGCAGGCAGGGCTACAAGTGTATCAACTGCAAATTGCTGGTCCATAAGCGCTGTCACAGACTCCTCCCTCAGACCTGCCAAAGGCTTATGGTGAGTATGTCGTCATGAAGCAGCAGCCGGGTCACATGTTGTCCACATCAATGAGGAAGATAAAAAGTTTAACCCATTTAGATGTAGATAATAATCTGTTTCCCAGATTCGATCGTTCTTAAAGACTTAAGAAGGCTCTTAAGAAGGGTTCGGCTAAGAAGGAGTGCTAAGATACGGGTGTTTCCCAGACGCGTTCTTAAAGTGATGGTTCGGAGTAAAATGCACCCTAGGAAATTTCCCAGCTGTTTCCGTGACGCGAGTTACACGCGAGAGCATGAAAAAGTTTAGCTGATTTTTTATAAATGCTTGTATTATCATGTCAACACTTGTCAACACGGAACTTGTCACGGAAACAGCTGGGTAAACGGCGACTGCCATTAAACACCAACGAAGAAGAAGCTGGGTAAACACGGAAGTGCCGTCTACGCAACAGCGTAGCTTTAGCAGTAGAAGCTATCAGGCAAGTGTTCTTTTAAATAAACTCCTGGTGTACTTACAAACTTTCAAATGCCTCATTTTGTGAGTACAGACCCTATGTGTACTACTGCAGAAGTTTGGTAACCTTCCATGCATTATTAGTGGGGTAATTTACGAGATATACACTATGCACCATCGCGCTATTACTAAGCCATTCGGCTGATAGCCCTATCTTGAAATGATTCCAAGGGGGTGTTGGCTGGATGTCATGGTGGAAATTACCTAGGGTGCATTTTACTCCGAACCATCACTTTAACTGCCTTCTTAGGAGAACCTTAAGATCAAGCCAAAGAAGCTCCTTAAGAAGCTCTTAGTGAGAGCTGTCCACCGTGGTGGGGCTGAATCTGAATCAATCGATGCCAGGCAAATTGATCACCCACCTCTTTATCAGCGCATAAGTCACACACAGCGCCCCCGTGGTCCCGTGGTGTGGGGGGGGGGGGGGGGTGTGGGTACGTGTGTGTGTGCCAACAAGTGTATCCAAGTAGTAATCAAGCCCATTAGCGCATATATACCCCCGTGGATATAGGGACACACAAGTGAGAATGGAATGAGGGTGCCATCCATGGGCATCTTTATGTGGGTCCAGGCATGGTGCAGGAGAATTGGTGTCACAGCTGCCACACTCCGTGACACCGATGCCTTGCTGAGGTCAGTGCCGTCCCCCAGAAACTCGAGGAAGATCCCCACTGTGTAAAAACGCTACGCAGCCAGGAGCTGCACCTCCGGGCTGAGGGCAAAATTGCAGCGGGTTGCTCTCTGGAGACACCAGAGTGATCAGCCGTTTTTTTTTACATTTACATTTACATTTAGGTCATTTAGCAGACGCTTTTGTCCAAAGCGACTTACAAAAAGTACATTTGTCAAAAGAAGGAAGCAAAGAAACCACGACGTATCATTGCCGATAAAGTAAGAGCTAAAAATAGAACAAGTGTTAGGTCCTCATCTGAGTAAAGTAGTACTTCAAGAGCAACAGTGCTAAGATCAGAATGCTATAGGTAAGGTTTTTTTTTTTTTTTTTGGGGGGGGGGGGGGGTGTCGAGGGAGGGTGCTAGTGGGTCCTGCTATGTAGAGTCAAGGTGAAGTCTGAACAGGTGAGTCTTGAGCCTTTTTCGGAAGATGGCAAATGACTCTGCTGTCCTGACATTGGTCGGGAGTTCGTTCCACCACTGAGGCGCCAGAACAGAGAAGAGTCTGAACTTTGCTGAGCGACATTTGCTTGATTTCAGCGATGGTGGTACCAGCCGGCCAGCTGAAGTAGAAGAGCGAAGTGCTCACTTCGGGGCATGAGGTTTGACCAGTGTTTGAAGGTAGAAGGGTGCCGTTCCATTGATGGCCCTGAAGGCCAGTGTCATCGTCTTGAATTGGATGCGTGCTGCAACAGGGAGCCAGTGGAGGTCACGGAGGAGGGGGGTCACGTGGGAGAATTTGGGTAGATTGAAGATAAGTCGTGCTGCGGCATTCTGGATATGCTGTAATGGTTTAATCGCAGAGGCCGGGAGTCCGGCCAGGAGAGAGTTGCAGTAGTCAAGGCGGGAGATGACCAGTGCTTGGACCAAGAGCTGCGTTGCATCCTTTGTGAGGAGGGTCCAAATCCTGCGGATATTGTAGAGGGCGAATCTGCAGGATCGGGCCACAGCAGTGATGTTGGGGGTGCAGGATAGTTGGTCATCGAGGATTACACCCAGGTTCCTTGCAGTTGAGGAAGGTAATACTGTGATGCCCTCGACAGTGACCGACAGGTCCATGCGAGGGCAGTCTTTCCCTGGGATGAAGAGGAGTTCGGTTTTGTTCAGGTTGAGCTTGAGGTGATGTGCAGTTGTCCAGACAGAGATGTCAGCTAGACAGTTTGAGATGCGAGTTGCAATGTGAGCGTCAGAGGACGGGGGAAAAGAGAGGAACAGCTGGGTGTCATCTGCGTAGCAATGGTAGGAGAATCCATGCGATGTGATAACAGAACCTAGTGATCTGGTGTATAGTGAGAACAGAAGCGGTCCTAATACTGAGCCTTAAGGGACGCCCGTGTCCAGAGAGCAGGGTTTGGACATAGAGCCATTCCATGTGACCTGGAAGGTGCGGTTTGTCAGGTATGATGTAAACCAGGCGAGAGCAGAGTCAGTTATGCCAAGTTCAGCCAGAGTGGAGAGGAGGATTTGGTGGTTGACTGTGTCGAATGCAGCAGATAGATCGAGGAGAATGAGAACGGAGGAGTGGGACGAGGCTCTGGCGTCTCGCAGGGACTCGGTCACTGTGAGGAGGGCCGTCTCAGTGGAGTGAGCAGTCCTGAATCCTGATTGATTAGGGTCTAGGAGGTTTTTCCGCAAGAGATAAGATGACAGTTGGTTGTAGGAGGCACGTTCCAAGGTTTTAGAGAGGAATGAAAGAAGAGATACAGGTCTGTAGCTTTGAATGTCAGTAGCGTCTAGGGTGGGTTTTTTAAGGAGAGGCTTCACGATAGCGGTCTTAAAATCCGCTGGAATGACACCTGAGGTGAGGGAGGAGTTGATCAGGGTGGTGAGGAATGGCAAGATGTCGTGTGAGATGTCCTGGAGAAGAGAGGAGGGAATCGGGTCAAGGGAGCAGGTGGTGGCGCGGTTAGATGTAACAAGTGCGTGGACGTCCTCAGAGCTGAGGGGGCTAAAGCTGGTAAGACCATCCGAGTTGAGAGTTGGGGGAGATGTCTTCTGGGAGGGAATAGGCGTGAATGAGGAGCTGATGTCATGTACTTTCTTGGTAAAGTAAGTTGCAAAGTCATCGGCAGTAAGGGAGGAAGGGGGGGTAGGGGCAGGAGGGGTGAGGAGGGAAGAGAACACGGAGAAGAGTTTCCTGGGGTTGGAGGCAGAAGAGTTGATCTTAGCCAGGTAGAAGGCAGATTTGGCTGCCGAAACAGTTGAGGTGAAGTCAGAGAGGAGGAGGTGGTAGTGAGCAAGGTCCTCGTGCTTTTTATGTGTAGTACGTAGTACTATAAACTCATATATGCAGATGTGTGTGGAAAACTTAAACATGTAATTCAATAAAAAAAAACAGTGGTCCGCAGCTATGAGCGCATTTCAACATTGAGCATTGTTTTATTATTTCGAAAAGTGGGGGATATAAATTTCCCTGACGCGGCTTGATCACTGAGCATTTGGTCGCTAAGAAGGCTGTTGAGAGTGGGTCAGCTCGAGCTTACGTTTCCTTTTTAGTGAAGAATCTTCTTAAGCTAAGAGCGACTCTGGGAAATGCATCCTTCTTTCACAGCGTTGTTAAGACCGTCCTAAGAAGATCTTAGCACTTAAGAGCTTCTTAACGAATCTGGGAAACGCGGCCAAGGTCAGTAGGTCAGAAGAGGAAGTGAGTCTGTAAACTACAGTCCTTCAATCAAAACCATGAGGTTTACATGGATCTAACTAAGCTGAAGAATATGAACCCATTAGGAAAAAACAAACCATTACCATTCAAGAGAAAATGGAGAAGAAATTAAGAATGACTGACAACATTAAAATCAAGATCCCGCAGACAACAATGATACAACTCAATGCCGTCTACTCCTCTTTGTCATCACCTGTCAGTGATTTGGATGAAAAGACACTAAATTACAGCGTTTATGACAATTTATAAAGTTGTTCTAAGATCTTTACCGGGAGTTTTGCTTCAAAACATTTATTAGTTCCATAAAGCCATAACAACCCAACATGAATCTCTTGCCATGTACATTTAAGATGGTTCAATTGGAGCGGTTGCGTTTAGACGGGGATTCGACTTGGTTAGAGAGGGTTATAGAGGGTTAGAGAGGGCTAGAGATGGTTAGACTTGGTTAGAGAGGGTTATAGAAGGCTAGAGAGGGTTAGACTTGGTTAGAGAGGATTATAGAGGGTTAGAGAGGGCTAGAGATGGTTAGACTTGGTTAGAGAGGGTTATAGAAGGCTAGAGAGGGTTAGACTTGGTTAGAGAGGGTTATAGAAGGCTAGAGAGGGTTAGACTTGGTTAGAGAGGGTTAGAGAGGGTTAGAGAGGGCTAGAGATGGTTAGACTTGGTTAGAGAGGGTTATAGAAGGCTAGAGAGGGTTAGACTTGGTTAGAGAGGGTTATAGAAGGCTAGAGAGGGTTAGACTTGGTTAGAGAGGGTTATAGAGGGTTAGAGAGAGCTAGAGATGGTTAGACTTGGTTAGAGAGGGTTATAGAGGGCTAGAGATGGTTAGACTTGGTTAGAGAGGGTTATAGAAGGCTAGAGAGGGTAAGACTTGGTTAGAGAGGGTTATAGAAGGCTAGAGAGGGTTAGACTTGGTTAGAGAGGGTTATATAGGGTTAGAGAGAGCTAGAGATGGTTAGACTTGGTTAGAGAGGGTTATAGAAGGCTAGAGAGGGTTAGACTTGGTTAGAGAGGGTTATCGAAGGCTAGAGAGGGTTAGACTTGGTTAGAGAGGATTATAGAGGGTTAGAGAGGGCTAGAGATGGTTAGACTTGGTTAGAGAGGGTTATAGAAGGCTAGAGAGGGTTAGACTTGGTTAGAGAGGGCTAGAGAGGGTTAGACTTGGTTAGAGAGGGTTATAGAAGGCTAGAGAGGGTTAGACTTGGTTCGAGAGGGTTAGAGAGGGTTAGAGAGGGCTAGAGATGGTTAGACTTGGTTAGAGAGGGTTATAGAAGGCTAGAGAGGGTTAGACTTGGTTAGAGAGGGTTATAGAAGGCTAGAGAGGGTTAGACTTGGTTCGAGAGGGTTAGAGAGGGTTAGAGAGGGCTAGAGATGGTTAGACTTGGTTAGAGAGGGTTATAGAAGGCTAGAGAGGGTTAGACTTGGTTAGAGAGGGTTATAGAAGGCTAGAGAGGGTTAGACTTGGTTAGAGAGGGTTATAGAGGGTTAGAGAGAGCTAGAGATGGTTAGACTTGGTTAGAGAGGGTTATAGAGGGCTAGAGATGGTTAGACTTGGTTAGAGAGGGTTATAGAAGGCTAGAGAGGGTTAGACTTGGTTAGAGAGGGTTATAGAAGGCTAGAGAGGGTTAGACTTGGTTAGAGAGGGTTATAGAGGGTTAGAGAGAGCTAGAGATGGTTAGACTTGGTTAGAGAGGGTTATAGAAGGCTAGAGAGGGTTAGACTTGGTTAGAGAGGGTTATCGAAGGCTAGAGAGGGTTAGACTTGGTTAGAGAGGATTATAGAGGGTTAGAGAGGGCTAGAGATGGTTAGACTTGGTTAGAGAGGGTTATAGAAGGCTAGAGAGGGTTAGACTTGGTTAGAGAGGGCTAGAGAGGGTTAGACTTGGTTAGAGAGGGTTATAGAAGGCTAGAGAGGGTTAGACTTGGTTAGACTTGGTTAGAGAGGACTAGAGATGGTTAGAGAGGGCTAGAGATGGTTACACTTGGTTAGAGAGGACTAGAGATGGTTAGAGAGGGCTAGAGATGGTTACACTTGGTTAGAGAGGACTCGAGATGGTTAGAGAGGGCTAGAGATGGTTAGACTTGGTTAGAGAGGACTAGAGATCGTTAGAGAGGGCTAGAGATGGTTAGAGAGGGTTAGAGAGGGCTAGAGATGGTTAGAGAGGGCTAGAGATGGTTAGAGAGGGTTTGAGAGGGTAAGAGAGGGCTAGAGATGGTTAGAGAGGGTTTGAGAGGGTAAGAGAGGGCTAGAGATGGTTAGAGAGGGTTAGAGAGGGTAAGAGAGGGCTAGAGATGGTTAGAGAGGGCTAGAGATGTTTAGAGAGGGTTCAAGAGGGTAAGAGAGGGCTAGAGATGGTTAGAGAGGGCTAGAGATGGTTACAGTAGGGGTGTCACGATACCAAAAATTCAGTAGTCGGTACCAATACCAGTAAAATTACACGATTCTCGATGCCAATTTCGATACCACAGTAAAAAAATGATTTTCCAAGATTCCATGAACTTTAAACATGCATTTCTTTATTAAAAATATCAAAATGTCAAAAGACATACAAAACTCAGTACAAGAGCACAGAACAACATAATAAAGTGCAATGTAGTGCAACAACTATTGTCCATACACACATTCCAAACTTCCAGAACTTTCAACTTTCAAAGGTGCTGTGCAGAAACAAAACAGTGAATGTAACAGTGCAGCCATTCAGTTAACAAAATGCACATGCAATTGTTCACAGCATTCTACACCTTTTTTGTGCTAGTTCGAGGTTTTTGGAGAGGAAAACTAACATGTCAACATGGTCTTGGGTAAGTCGTGAACGTCTTGGGCTGACAATGATTCCTGAGGCACTGAAGACCCTTTCGGAAGCACAGCTTGAAGCCGCAATGCAGAGATACCTCTTCGCGAATTCTGCAAGTTGAGGTACTGCGCCTCCATTCATTTTCCACCAGATGAGGGGATCTTCATCTGCACTCAGTTCTGGCATGTTGCTATATACCAGGAACTCACCATTTAACTTATCTTGGGTGGAGAGCCCTGCCTGAGATGATGTGGCATCACAGCCCCTCTTCTCTCCTTGAATGGCTGAAAGCAGATGCTTCAAATCAGCCTTTGACTTTTTTGATGGCCTGCTTTGGCTTGACGCCTCTGCTCCTGTTGCCATGGGGGTCTGAGATGCACCAGCTCCATCATCAGCATTCCCCGCTTGCTCCAGGAGACTTTGCTTCACGTCACCCTCCAGAGCAACAAAACTGTCCTTAAATCTCGGATCTAGGTAGGTGGCAGTGTTTAGCAGAAGCTTCACCTCCGGATCCACATAACGACGTTTGATGTCTTCCCTTACAACTTTCTTCAACTCTCCAGTAAGTAGAGTGTCATCCTCCTCATCACTGAGACAAGAGAGCATCTTCCACATCAGCGGTAAGACAGAGGAGAGAGTAGTTTGTTTCTCACCACTGAGTGCATCTGTAAAAGGACTCAGTGGCTCAAGGACTTCTTTCAGTGTTTCTAGGATTGTGATGTCACTGTCTCTTGGCATCAGGTGCCATTTTTTTCTGTCCTCTGCCAGGACTGCACACAGAGCTTGCTGCTGCTCCACGAATCTCTCCACCATATCGTATGAGGAATTCCAACGGGTGGGTGCATCGTGTATCAAATGGTGTTCTGGGAGTGCAAGTAGTTTTTGTTTTGCTTTGAGTTGTCGCAACAGCTTTGCTGACCTGGTGAAGCCAGATATGGTTTTTCGCAGCTTCGACAGGGCTGCAGATACCCTGTCAATGTTGATGGCCTTGCTAACGGCCAGGTGCAAGTTGTGGCCAAAGCAAGGGATCCATGTGTAGTCATCTTTAAAGGCCTTTTGGTTGTTGGATGCGTTGTCTGTTGTGATGCCTGCTAGTTTTACAATGTCCAACTTCCACTCCTCAGTAACTACTTCGTCAAATGCCTCCCTCAAACTGTCACCTGTGTGGTCTGAGTCCAGGCCACTACAGCCTAAACACCAGGAGTGCAACTCCCATGACTCTGTTATGTATTGTATGGTAATGGCCATGTATGCGTCTACAGCTCTGCTTGTCCACAGATCAGTTGTGCATGCATAGAATGACTTTTTTTTTAGGTAGTGTGAGACGAGGTCCCTTGTTTCACTGTAGATTCTTGGTATTTCTGTGTACATGAAATAATTCCTACTTGGAAGTTGATATCTGGGATTGAATGCATGGAGCATTTGCTGAAATCCTGTTTTTTCAACAACGCAGACAGGGACTTGGTCCATACATATGAACTCTGCTACACTTGTATCCAATCTCCTGGCCTCATTTGAATTTCTCTCGTATTTCCTTTGCTTCTCTAGAGCCTCAGTTATGGTTGGCTGAGTTGGCTGAGATGTCTCCAGGACGTCATCCCCTGCATGAAACTGGAAAAGGGAAATTGATATTTCAGTTCATATAGTTAATTGACAAAAGAAAGAGCACAGGTATAAAGCACAAGCACCTGCCCTGCCCTGCACATTGGCTGCAGCCCGCTTGCACACATACACACCTAATAGTAGATGAAGTCACAGACAGGTGGTGGCAGGTAGTTCATTTTAAAGCATTAACATAAAAATCAGGGCTGTCAAAAAACAGCAGCAGAGCACTTGTTTTCAATTGCAAATGTAAATTCAAATGTACTATATATACTAAATGTACTATAATTAGGAAGCAATATTCAGTGTTGTCACGGCGGAATTGCAGCTGTCACTCGCAAATCGTCTTTTATTTATTTATTTATTTTGGGGTGGGGGCGTGGCGGTTATACGTTGCATATCCATCTGTTACTATATTAAACCAAGATATTCAGTAAATTTAGCTAGTTGTTACAAGATACTTGCCAGAGACATGCTCTTTCTCTCCGTCTAACTTAGGCTGCATAACTACGAGGTAGCTAGTGCTATAGTGCTAGGCTAATGTTAAAAGTACGGCATAAGCTACGTACATAACATAAGCCATAACAAATGTGCCCACCCTCCCGAATATCATGTAACGTTAACGTGTATTTCAGTATGGCAGATAAAAAAATCCTTTCATCCTTTTCATCCTTTGGATGTCGTTAATATGAATCAGAACTCACCTTGAATTCTTTGAATAAATCTGGATGACGGTCTTTCAGGTGCTTCGCCAAATTCAAAGTATTTCCTCCTTTGGTCTGAAGACCACGGTAGCACCGTTTGCATACTGGCTTCTGCGGGTTCATTATTTCGCCACGGTCATCTGCCTCAAAACCGAAATATTTCCATACCCGACTCTTTGTGCCTTTTTTATCGACGAGTCGCGGTGGAGCCGTAGCCGCAGTTGCCATCTTTCACGTGTTTTTGTTTTGTAGCTCCACTTCTTCGTGAACTAATACTTCTGATGTAAGTATCGACAGGAGGCGTATACTGCCCCCAACAATTCCGGAAGGATAATGATACCGATGCCAACACTGGAATCGGTGCGATCGGTACTTAAAAAAACGGGCATCGTCGGTGTTTTGACATTTTAGAATCGAAAGGTACCGTAAGTATCGGTTCTCGTGACATCCCTAGGTTAGAGAGGACTAGAGATGGTTAGAGAGGGTTAGACTTGGTTAGAGAGGGTTAGAGTTTAGACAGGGTTAAAGGTAAGAGAGGGTTACATTTACATTGTATGGTCATTTAGCAGACGCTTTTGTCCAAAGCGACTTACAATAAGTTTGTAAATTTGTCAAAAGAAGGAAACAAAGAAACCACAACGTATCATTGCCGATGAAGTAAGAGCTAAAAATAGAACAAGTGTTAGTTCCTCATCTGAGTAAAGTAGTGCTTCAAGAGCAACAGTGCTATGATCAGAGTGCTATAGGTAAGCTTTTTTTTTTTTTGGGGGGGGGGGGGGGGGGGGGTTAGTGGGTCCTGCTATGTAGAGTTGAGGTGAAGTCTGAACAGGTGAGTCTTGAGCCTTTTTCGGAAGATGGCAAATGACTCTGCTGTCCTGACATTAGTATTAGAACAACATTAGAACAGAGAAGAGTCTGGACTTTGCTGAGCGACATTTGTTTGATTTCAGCGATGGTGGTACCAGCCGGCCAGCTGAAGTAGAGGAGCGAAGTGCTCGCTTCGGGGCATGAGGTTTGACCAGTGTTTGAAGGTAGATGGGTGCCGTTCCATTGATGGCCCTGAAGGCCAGTGTCATCGTCTTGAATTAGATGCATGCTGCAACAGGGAGCCAGTGGAGGTCACGGAGGAGGGGGGTCACATGGGAGAATTTGGGTAGATTGAAGATAAGGCGTGCTGCAGCGTTCTGGATATGCTGCAATGGTTTAATCGCAGAGGCCAGGGGTTAGAGGCATAAGAGACACAATGACGTCCAGTGTTGTGCATGAACGAGTTCAAAAGAACAGGTTTTTCTGTGAACTTTGAACTGAACTCAAGTACTCTAGTATCTCTTATATAAGTTCAGCAAATCACTTGGATTTCTTCACAGAGTTTGTGTGCGCGCACACCGGGCTTGCGCAGCGCTCCTCTCCACATCTCGGGTTCACACCGGCCGCCGAAGCGCCACAAAGCGGCACGCCCACGAAAATCGCGCACGATCCACTGCCCCCCAGTTCAGACCAGACACATATTTCTCCATGACGGTTGACAAGCGCTTTTGCTTAGCTGTTCATTCAGAGCTATTTTTTTCATCATGGGCAAGTAAATTACCTCATAAAATTAATATACCATGTTTCTGTAACCAAGAAGTTTGTACACTTCCTTTGTTTATCCGTTGTCTCTCTTTCTCTCTCTGAGAGAAATGTCATTTCTTTTGAAATGACACATCAGGTTTGGTGAGAGCGAACCAGTGAGCTCCATGTTATCAGACTATTTGACCACAAAGGAAGCATCTGATCCCAAATTCAGCCCCCGAAGACCAAAAACGTGACTACAGCCAATGTGGTTCTGGGCTCTACGTCCCCCATCGGTACTGACTGCACCCCCTCTTGATCAAAGCTTTATCTTCAGTACCAGATTGGTGACTTTGAGAATTTTGTAAAAGCCCACATTGTCACTTGAGTCTGGGAGCAACAGCATGGGCCCTAGTTTCGTGGCACAGTGCAGGGTGGCAGAGCCGGAGTAATGCAAGTTTCGACCCGCGCAGCCTTGCGCACGGTCAGTTTGGCAGTTTGGTGGATCGCCTACGCCAAGATGGGTGTGGCGGCGCAGCAGGGGGAGGCGTCACAGATTCAGCTTGGTGTAGCGGAAGTTTCGTGGCAAAAAGCCTCGCCGAGACTGCGCTGAAAGCTCGCCAGCTCCAACCTGGTCTACTCTTGGCGTAAGGCGAATTACAGCTGGCGGAGTGGCAGTTTGGCTCACCGGCGCGCAGTGCGCACACGTCACCAACAGTGTTGGGAGTAACGCGTTATAAAAGTAATGCAATACTGTAGCACTGGTCCCCTCAGCTATTTCATAGCTGTAGGGGCCAGTGCTCGGTGCGATTGCACTGTGGCTCTAATAATGCATTACGCTTTTGAAGTAACACTGGTCACCAAGACCTCACAGGCAGGTTTCCACAGTTCCAGGCACATTTAAATGCAATAAATAATCACAACACACACTATTTAATGCAACTAATTTAATCAACACGTGAATTTTATATTCAAACTAAGCCTGACTGAATTAACACAGCTGAAACTTGGCCCTCTTGGACCAAAACATCTCCCTCTCTCTCTCCTGTTTTTCTTATCTATCCACTGCTAATAAAATGCTATGCCTGAAAAAATCTTTAAAAAAAATACAGCAGATCATGCCTGGTCTCGTGCCTCGGCAGCCTGTTGTGTCCGTGGAGAGACACGCAACTTTGCCGTGAGCTGGATTACAGGGAACGTCTACAGGGAAATGTACCTGCTGTTTTGACTTTCTTTGTCCAGGATCCAGTCATGCCATCACAGGAGCCCCCTTCAGATGCCAAGAGTGAGGAAGTGGACCTTCAACCCGATGAAACCGATGGAAGTAAGACCAGCTTTCTGTTTGGAACGCTGCCTCGTTATTGGGTCCAGTTTTTTATTTTGTCTTAGCATGTATTATGTACAATATTTGTGTGACATCTTAAACATGATGCACTTCTGAGGAAACCTAAAAAAAACTAGTAAGAGATACAAGGCAACAGTGAATCTCAGTCTCTTTCTCTTTCTGCGTACAACAGTTCATGGTGTTGATTTCTTTCCTACCTGAAGAATTCCACAGTTACAGGATGTTTTACTGTGAAGCGTCAGGTTAATAAAACATAAGTAGCATAAAACACCTGCAGCAGAGCCGTCGGCCTTCAGACACCGAGTTTCAGCTGGAAAACTGCTCACTTTCCTAAAAAGTGTTGGAAAATGGAGGAGAAGATGGTTTTGGTTTTGGTTTTGGTCTGTCATACATACCAAAACATATGTCATACATACATAAAGAAGACCATGAGCCCTTAATGGGAGCTCACAAGCTCATACCAAGTATGACACAATCATCCCAATACATACGGATCAGAGTAGGATGGCTAACATCTTTATTTTAGTGAAACTATCTGCAATAGACTGACCCATGAGCTTAGAGACTCTCTCAGTAGTTCATCATTAGTGGTGAACTGTACATACATAGTTCTATATACATATATATATATATATATATCCATCCATCCATTTTCTACCGCTTATCCTGTATTTAGGGCCACAGGGATATATATATATATATATATATAGTTGTAACCCCAGGAAAATGAATACTTTGTTCAAGTAGTTTCAGCATCACTGTCACCACTTCTGTACCTTCTCTGTGGCTCCCAGAGAAGCTAAATCCTGTTAGACGGGGGTCTGTTTGGGGGACCCTGATATGATGGCCTGACCTACTGTAGTTCTCATTCTGTGTGACCAGCTGGACTCGATGCTACTCTGCCTCCCTCTGTTGGCCATAACCAAGAACAACATGTTAAACCTGCAGATTCAGGTTCCCGTTATAAACCGTGTGTGTGTGTGTGTGTGTGTGTGTGTGTGTGTGTGTGTTGCAGTAGCGTTTTTACCACACAACTGTACGGTGGATAACACAGAAAATGCAGATACAGAGGTGAGAACAAAGTTTCCTCTCATTTTATAGAGTTTTCATGTATATGCTTTCATGGTGTGTAGGTACTAATGTTAATACACATACAGAATCCGTCTTCGATCTTAACACTTGAACATAAAAGCATTCAAACCTAACTTCTACCATGTTCATGCTCATCCTGCCCTCCACCACCTGCAGGACATTAAAGCTGTCGTGGACGGCATTGATGGCATTAAGCTGTCCCAGGGTCTGGTTCTGGGCCTGGTGGACTTTGACCTGATCCGGGTGATCGGCCGCGGCAGCTACGCCAAGGTCCTGCTGGTCCGGCTAAAGAAGAACAAGCAGGTGTACGCCATGAAGGTGGTGAAGAAGGAGCTAGTCCACGATGATGAGGTGAGACTGGCATGTCTAGCATGTGAGAGAGGTACATGACAGACTGACTGACATTTAATGACCCAAGCAACAAATGACTCACCTTCTCTGCTGTTGTCTCACAATGATGTTCGTCAAGATGTTTTGGCAGGTAATTCTGTCAGGATCATCTTTCTGTGTTTGTTGTAATACTCATTGTGACCACAAGAGGTTGATGTGCACCACTGCTTCATGCTCTAAAGAGGACTAAAAGCATCCATGTTTTAATTTCTACGTAAATTCGAAACACATGGCACATATATTAGATTTATGTCAAATAAAACTAACATGGAAGAAAATAAATATTGTGACAAAAATAATCACCTGCCAACATTTGTGAAAAATGTATGTCATAAACTATGGAGCTAGAACAGTCTCATAATTCACAAATGCACACAGAAATTCACAAATGCACAAAAAAGATTCACAAATGCACACAGAAATTCACAAATGCACACAGAAATTCACAAATGCACAAAAAGATTTACAAATGCACACAGAAATTCACAAATGCACAAAAAAGATTCACAAATGCACACAGAAATTCACAAATGCACACAGAAATTCACAAATGCACACAAAGATTTACAAATGCACACAGAAATTCACAAATGCACAAAAAAGATTTACAAAGTGCTTTTCATTTGTAAACCTCCCTGCATTTGTGTGTGAAACTTTTGAGACTCCCCTGACGTGACTCTGATCCACAAATGCGTTTTTTCTAAGGGGAGGTTGTCTGTAGCCAATCAGATGTCTCCCTCCTTTACAGCCAATCACGTGAGTGTCTCCCCTCCTCGGGGGCGGCGTCATCGGCCGTAGCTTACGGCTCCGCTAACGTTCATCTTTCCTCTGTCCTGTGTACTGCGAAGCCAGTTTAGTGGGTTAGCGAGGTATGTTGAGTCTGTACTACAAGTCAGTCAGTCAGGCTGTACTACAAAGGTGGCTCTCTTTTAGATCACCACGGTAACTACCGTGGCACTAAACTGGCTTCGCAGTACACAGGACAGAGGAAAGATGAACGTTAGCGGAGCCGTAAACTACGGCCGATGACGCCGCTGCGTGAATGACTCCTGACACTTAAACCTAACTTGCTTCTGTAATGCTAACTCTAACATGTCAAACTGTATGATGTGTTTGAGGACTAATTTATCTAACTAACCAGCATACGGTAGCACCCGAAATGGTAAACACAGCCGATAAACAACCAAACAAAAAATACAGCTGAATGCAGGAGGAGGGGAGACACTCACGTGATTGGCTGTAAAGGAGGGAGACATCTGATTGGCTACAGACAACCTCCCCTTAGAAAAAACGCATTTGTGGATCAGAGTCACGTCAGAGGAGTCTCAAAAGTTTCACACACAAATGCAGGGAGGTTTACAAATGAAAAGCACTTTGTAAATCTTTTTTGTGCATTTGTGAATTTCTGTGTGCATTTGTAAATCTTTTTGTGCATTTGTGAATTTCTGTGTGCATTTGTGAATTTCTGTGTGCATTTGTGAATCTTTTTGTGCATTTGTGAATTTCTGTGTGCATTTGTAAATCTTTTTTGTGCATTTGTGAATTTCTGTGTGCATTTGTGAATTTCTGTGTGCATTTGTAAATCTTTTTTGTGCATTTGTGAATTTCTGTGTGCATTTGTGAATCTTTTTTGTGCATTTGTGAATTTCTGTGTGCATTTGTGAATTTCTGTGTGCATTTGTGAATTATGAGACTGTTCTAGCTCCATAATAAACACATGAGAGAAAATAATTAAGATCAGACCATTTTATATGAAGGTAAACGTGATAACCAGATGAAAAGGATGCTGAAATAACTCCATAATGATGGTAATCAGTAAAATGCTTTGTCATGCTTTGTTTGTCTGTCTGCAAGACCACAAGCTAACCACTTTTAAAACGCTGGTTTTCTGAATGGAGTCTGGTTGATGGGTTCTAGGCTAGGTTAACATTGTTAACATTCCTCCACATGGTCTGGTCTGGTCTCTGGACTAATGTGAGCTACTATCTAGACCTCTGGGGAACCACAGACAGTCTCTGGTTTCACTTCCTTCTCCCATGTTGATGAGTGTATTCTGTCAGTGCAACAAAACAAGTTAAGAATAAAATGTCACCAAATTGATGGGAGCTACCGGCCACAGCATATACATATGCTGCCGTTGCCCAGGGGAACGGATATAAGGCCTGATTACAGATCAGCAGTGATGTCAGTGAGTCAGATGCCTTTCATGGATGAGGAGATTTAGAAACTGTTGTTAGACCTGGAGTCTTATGTAATTGCTTTTACAAGCATCCCACAATGTGAATCTGTCCATGATTAGCAGGACAGGATGTGGTTTTGTGTGTGTGTGTGTGTGTGTGTGTGTGTAGTACAGAACTGGTTAGCATAGCTGAGAAAACAGACTGAAGCAGGTGGAAGCAGCCACTAGCACACCTACTCGGCCACTAGCTCACTGATTAGCATGTTGTTTCATCCATACACAAACAGAAGTGTGTGTTTTACATGCTGTTATTACCCATGGAGCCCCGCTGGATGGAGGCACATGTGGCCCACATAGTCAGTTCAGGTCTGGGTTCTCGTCTCTGCAGAGACACAATGGCACAAGGCTGCTGCCTCTGCTTCTGAAAAGTGATGCTAATGTTAAACCCAACACCGCCCAACATCTGTACAACTGATCCAGGACAGTAACCACGTCACAGGCTGCGTGCCACTACCTCTCTTATCAACTTATGGTTTCTTTTCCACACATGAATTCATATTAAAACCCAATGTTGAAATTCTCAGAGACGGTTGTAATGTTGCCCTAATAAAGAGGCTTTAATGAAACATGGAGTCCTCCTAATGTTTCATTTATTCATGGCTCTATTCAGGCTCGTCACTTTAATAATTCATGTCTCTAGTAGCATGTTGGCTGACATCAAAGCTCTCTCAGACAGACTGCAAACTCTGAAGGAGCCCAAATGACCAATACGAGACGTGAAGTTTACGACATATTCTGCATAATTATAACTTCATCAAGTAATAATGTTGACCAGGAGGAATTTGGTATTGAATGTCATAAATTAACCATCTGGTGCAGCTCAGCATGGGAACTCAACATGTAGACACATTCTATTGTAAATCACATAAAATATTAACCATCATCAACCTAATGACACTTTAAACCGCTATGAAACCGTCCTGCCTCAGGCTGACGCTCACCGATGACAGCAGCTTCATCAATAAACATACTCTGGTTTCTACAGTGGCGCTCTGATGCTGGCGCTCGTCAGACCCGCCGCTCCTCCGCAGTCCAAATATGGTCACTTCCTCCACTGGAAACTTTAGGCTTCACACCGCATGATGCCGACCCCCCTGTGTGTGAGCCTGAGGGGGAGCCGGGTCACATGATGGCCTTAGGCAGAACACTGCTGCTGGATCAGCTCATTGACTCCACCCACCTTTAATGTACCAAAGCACCGGATACGGGTTACATAGGAGACTGCTGCCTGTTACCGTCTCTTTACCGCTCCATTACAGAGCCGTTACCGCCCCGTTACAGATCCGTTACTGACCCGTTACAGACCAGTTACAGACCCATTACCGCCCTGTTACAGATCTGTTACTGCCCCGTTACCACCCCGTTACAGACCCGTTTCTGACCCGTTATAGACCCGTTACCGCCCTGTTACAGATCAGTTACTGACCCGTTACCGCCCTGTTACAGATCTGTTACTGACCTGTTACTAACCCGTTACTGACCCGTTATTGACCTGTTACCGCCCTGTTACGGATCAGTTACTGACCCGTTACCGCCCCGTTACAGACCTGTTACTGACCTGTTACTAACCTGTTACTAACCCGTTGCAGACCCGTTACTGACCCTTTACCGCCCAGTTACAGACCTGTTACTGAGCCGTTACCACCCTGTTACTGGCCCGTTACCAACCTGTTACTGACCCATTACCGCCCTGTCACCGACCAGTTACCACACCGCTAGGGTTGCACGGTATACCGGTACTAATTTGGTACCGGGGTACTGAGGCATTTAAAACGGTACTATATTGCATTTGGACGGGACCGGTACTTGCAGCGCCGCCGGCAGCGCCGCAACAGCGCGGCGAACTTGCCACGTGACGTCACCGCGTTGTAACTACAGCTGAGAGGAGCGAGGAGCGAGCCGCAGTTTGGAGAGATAAAAAGAAAAAGCAAGCAAGCCGGAGGAAACCGCTAGCAAGTTAGCGAGCAGCGTGGATGGTAGCAACAAACGGAGCAGGAGGAAAGCTTGGAGAGAGCAGAGAGCGCGAGCGAGAGAAGCACGGAGAGGAGAATGGCTGCTGCAGCCGTCACCACGCCGCAACTTGCGCACAAACCAGCGCCGCGAAGTGCGATATGGCAATACTTTAGCTTAAAACAAATGTGCAAAGCGAGGCAGTTAACGCTGACGCACCACTGTGTAAACGGTGTTTAAAACATGCATGGCTTACGGCGGAAACACTTCCGACTTAGCCAAACACTTAAAGGACAAGAACCCAGACCTGCACACTGAGCTCAGGGAACGACAGGTCATTTACTCAGGAAGAAAAGTCACATTCAGTGCTAAAAGCAAGCGCCACCACCCTTCACTCTTAACAAAAGTAGCTCTGGCAGAAAAAAAATAGAGCTGGTTTATTTATATTATTATATTTTATATTATATTATTGTATTTATATTTTAACATTTTTAAAATTGTGTGCATTAGAAAAGCTTGTCTTTGTGGTATTTTATTTTATTTGCTGATTAATATGTTATTGTTCTAAGATTTTCTATTAAAATAAAGTCAGTAATGACATTTTTTGCGTTCACTTTTATTTGAAAAAAGTATCGAAAAGTACCGAAAAGTACCGAAACACATGTTGGTACCGGTACCGGTACCAAAATGTAGGTATCGTGACAACACTACACACCGCTAATGACCCGTTACCAACCCGTTACTGACCCATTACCGCCCTGTTACCAACCCGTTTCCGACCCGTAACTGACCCGTTACCGACCTGTTACCGACCAGTAACCGACCCGTTACCAACACATAACTGACCCATTACCGGTTACCGACCAATCCATCTGGATTCTGGTGTGAAGCTGCTTACAAAGCAGAGTTTCAGAAGGTTTCATTCCACAAACCTCATCACACCAACCTCATGGCCTTTTTTTCCATCTACTTCTGCTGTAACAACCTTAAACGGG
Source organism: Chelidonichthys spinosus (assembly GCA_029853015.1). NCBI lineage: Eukaryota > Metazoa > Chordata > Actinopteri > Perciformes > Triglidae > Chelidonichthys > Chelidonichthys spinosus. The sequence continues at coordinate 28,429,163 of CM056829.1, read as the reverse complement.
AACTGGATTTTTCACATCTTTCATACGTTGAATCAGAGGAGTTATTTACATTTTTATTGCTTTTATCTGCTACAGTCTTTAGTATGCAGACAGACAGAATGATAGATGTGTAGATTTATAGATAGACAACATTTTTCATTGACTATTTGCTTGATCGTTTTTTTTGGACTCCCATCCAAGATCCACCCCTAACCCGTTTCAGAGCCATCCTGAGTGTGAGGATTGTTCTCCAGACCGACTGCATCTTTGATGAGGACATGGTGTATCTCCTCTGTCTGTTTAACCACAGATAATGCCTAATGATCAGACACATTGATTGTTAATTAATTCCCTTCATGCCATCTCTGTCTCCGTCTGTCTCCATCCGTCCCTCCAGGACATTGACTGGGTGCAGACGGAGAAGCACGTGTTCGAGCAGGCATCCACCAACCCATTCCTCGTCGGCCTCCACTCCTGTTTCCAGACAGAAAGTCGGTAAGATCATCAGAACACTGACTCTCTATCCTACTTTATATTATACTTATACTATATTATACTTATACTATACTTTGTATTCAAAGCCAATACATTGCAGTTGCAGCTCATGGTTCACTGATGATGGTCTGTTATTCAGTAAAAGTCTGAAGTTAATGTTATTATTTCATGTTCTGTCAAAATACAGAGAAAAGCTCCACAGACACAAGATGAACATCAGCATTCTGTGTGTTTTAACTTCATTATATTAAATGAAATGTATTCTATTTATAGTGTCATATTACAACAGAAGTTATCTCAGGACACTTAACACATTGAGCAGGACTAGAATATGCTCATGATTTTCAGAGTCCAATTTCAGAGTTCCAACATCAACACAGGAGCAAGCGTTACAGCGACAGTGGCGATAAACTGCCTTAATAGGCTTTTAGGCAGAAATCTGGAGCAGACCAGGATCTTGTGTTCCATAGGTCTACATTTAGGTGTTGGTAGTAGTATCAACTGTAGTAGTAATATTAACAGAAGCAAAAGTATCAAAAGTGGTAGTATTAACAGTAGTCGTAGTATAAACAGTAGTAGTAGTAGTATCAACAGTAGTAGTAGTGGTAGTATCAGCAGTAGTAGTTGTAGTAGTATCAACAGTCGTAGTAGTACCAACAGTAGTAGTAGTATCAACAGTAGTAGTAGTAGTAGTAGTAGTATCAACAGTAGTAGTAGTATATAGTAGATTTAAGAGATTCATTAGAACAGCCTGATAATAAGGAATAACAATAGTCCAGCCTTGAGGTAACAAATGCATGTACTAGTTTTTCTGCATCTTTTTGAGACAGCATAATTTTAGTAATGTTACACAGGTGAAAGTAGGCTGTCCTTGTTGTTTGTTTAAACTCCAAGGTTTCTTATGGTAGTATTTGAGGTGATGGTGATACCATAGCTATATCTTTAGACAGCGAGCTTCGGAGGAGTTTAGGCCCAAGTAACTTCCGTTTTATCTAAGTTTATCATCAAGAAATAACAGGTCATCCAGGATTTTATATCATCAACACATGCTTGGAGTTTAACTAGCTGATTGGTTTCTTTTTGATTGATACACTTGAGTATCATCTGCATAGCAATGGAATTGTATAGTGTCTTCTTATCACAGGGCTGTGTTGGACCCAAAAGCAGTCCAGAAAAACTCCACACAGCAAAAGTCTCTGAGGCAAAACCACCGGAGCAAGAATCCAGAAAATCACTGTGAACAGGTGGCATAGAAAAATGCCAGGCAGCCGAGTGAATCGGCAGACAGAAACCAGGAAACACACAGGCAGGAAACTTGGTCAGGAACATCAGGCTAGATATAGATAGAGACGAGGAGTGTGAAGCAGGGTCGAAACCGGGAGATCAATCCAAGGGTAAGTGCGTGAAGGTCTTGCATCAAAGCAAAGAACAATGTGCTGATGAGGTGGGAGTGGCTGGCTGAGCAGAGTTGAGTGAGTGGAAAATTATTGGTGTAGGGAGGAGAGTAGACTGTGAACCTTCTAATGATATTGCCTAACGGAAGCATATTAGAATTTTAGAATTAGTTTATTTAAAAGGGGACAGTGCAATTTCATAAAACACATGGTTACACATGGTTAAAAAAGCCAGAAGGCTAGTTTTCATCTGTAGTCCCCTGGCCATGATGTAAAAAAGGCAATAAATTGACATTTAAAAAAAAATAAAATAAAATAAAATACATATGCAAACACTTACTATACAATAAAGAAAAAATACAAACACATTTTATCATAACATAAAAACATCACAACAGGCTTATCTTTCAGTGTTGGCAGCTATAGGTGTTGATAAGCCACATTTTAAATTTTTTTGTGAAGGCCTTGTATGTTGTGAGCAGTTTAACCTCCTCAGTTACTGAGTTCCACACACTTGCACTCCTTACTCGACCAGGCCGACTTACTGAAAGTGCTCCTACGCAATTTAAAATACTGTATTTTTTAAAAATTGCACAGTGATGATAGTGTCCAGGTTTAATACTAAACTTTAATTGCTTGTTTGTAAAAGATTTCCAATGGTTTTTATTTTAACTCTGACCAGCCTGGGACCAGCTGGTTAGGCAATAGTTGAAGTGACTGAAAATCATCGAATGCAAGTACATTTTTGCGGCTTCAGTTGACATTTCATTTCGAATTGCATGAAAATTTGTGAGATTTAACTTGATTTTTTTACAGAATTTGTCAATAATATATGTCAAGGAAAGCTCTGAATCTGAAATTGACAAATCTGACAATTTGTATTTTTTCCCCATTAGCATGTATGTCGGGGTCAGGGGATACTCTATGTGTTTTAGTGAAATACATGCATAATGAGTTTAGCGGAAACAGTGTCTTCGGTGTGACCATGAACAAAGAAAACCGTGTTGTCTGCATACATTGAGCATTTCAGCCTCAGGACAAATAGTGGGCAAATCATTAATACAAAGACTAAATAGAAGGGGGCCTAATATTGACCCCTGAGGGACTCCGGAGGTTAGCCTAAGAGAGTCAGATCTGCAGTTGTTAACTGATACAGATTGTGTTCGATCATGCAGATATGATTCAATCCAGTTCACAGCATTTTGAGAGAAGTTACATTTTGAGAGCTTGGTAAGAAGAACAGAATGATTTACTGTGTCAAATGCTTTCCTGAGGTCCAAAAACACTGCCCCTATAACTCCACCCTTATCAAGAAAAAAATATATTTTCTCGATAAAGAGGCATGTAGCCATTTCAGTGGAATGCTTGGATCTGAAACCAAACTGCATGGTGTGGAGAGAGGGGGAGCTGCTGTTTAAGTGATGGACAATCTGCTGTGCCACCATTTTTTCTGCGATTTTGGAAATGGCCGGAAGAATGCTTATTGGGCGGTAGTTATGCAGAGAAGTTGAGTCACCGGATTTAAAGACAGGGGTAACAATAGCAGATTTCCAGGCCTTTGTAAAGTGACCCGATAAAATTGAAAGATTAATAATTGAGGCAATAGGAGTGGCGAGAGCTGAACCTAGATCTTTGAGCATGTTCGGGTCCATTCCAAAAACATCCTTTGCTTTAGATGGTTTGAGTGATCGAATTAAATCGATAACTTTAGTCTCAGTAATATTTGTAATGGTAAAGGACTGCATTGCAGACAATGCAGGGTATTCCCTCCTTTGTTTTACTGTAAACTTATCAGAAATGTCTGACACAGACTCAATAATGTAGTTGTTGAAATCATCAGCCATCACTTGAGGTTCTGTCAAGATATTTCCATTTAATTTGCATTATTTTTTGTTTTTGTTTTTTTGGGAATCACCCAATAGTTTTTTAATATAATTCCAGATTATCTTAGAATCCCCCCTTGCACTATTCAGGGCAGTAAGGAAAAAGCCAGTTTTCGATTTTCTTATTTCTTTCACTACCCTATTTCTCAACTAAATAAATTGGTGTCTGTTGTGTCCTAATTTGATTGACAACTTCAAAGAGTGATCTCGTTTTTTCATGAGTTTCAGAATAAATTTGTTTAACCAGGGAAGGCCATTCTTTCTAGCTTTTAGTTTAATTATCCGTGTAAATTGTATAATAATTTGTTGTATTTTGTTGGCCATATTAGAACAATCCATATCTCGATTTTTGCCAGTGAGCAATTCATCCCAGTTTACATCTTTGATTGAATCTTGGAAGTTTTGTTGTTCCTGTTTTGGTATCCTATAGAGTTCAGTGGCGGCCAAAGGTTTGAAGCGCTTCTTATTTAATTTTCTTGTGACCATTATAAGATTGTGATCAGACATTCCTGTGAGCATATTGTATGACTTCAAGATCCTTTCTGGCCTATTAGTAAAAGGTAAATCAATCTGGGTGCTGGTGGAGTTTGTAATTCTTCCAATTAATTCTCCATTAATTACCTGAGTCATATTCCTATCATCCATAAGCTTTTTCAATATTTTCCTAACTTTGTTAACTTCCCAATTAACAATTAAGTCACCCATTATTATCACCTCTTTTGCAAGATTGAGTTGTTTCAATAAAAATCCACATTTGAAGAAGGAGGCCTATAAATAACTACAAGAACAAGAGACATTTGCTGTGACAAGGAAACAGTTAGTCCAAAAAATTCTAATCCATTCTCATCTGTGACATGTATCTCATTACAGTTGAAAGTGTCCTTGGCATAAATCATAACACCTCCTCCCTTGGAACCCTGTCTGTCTTTTCTGAAAATGTTATAACCATGTACAGATAGTATTGCTGAAGGCGAAGATTCACGAAGCCAGTTCTCAGATAGGCAAAGGAGGTCAATATTAGATTCAGTAAGAAGGTGATGGACCTGATCACTTTTTGTTAGAATACTTCGTATATTTAAGTGTGCACAAATAATGCCTTTTGGTTTATGTGTTGAATCCCATATTAGTTAAGAGTTATTAACGGTTTGAAACACCCTGTATTTCTAGTGTTTTAATATTGTGGGGTTTGGCAGCCTCCTGTTTCTTTTATTGGCACTGTTTACATGTGGCTTTACACTGCTAGCTTCCACATCAGCCAAAAGACCTCCACCTACTGTTGGCCCAGTTAACAGAGGCGGAGGCCCAGCTAACGGTGGTGTGGGCCCAGGTAGCAAAGGTGGAGACCCAGCTGGCAGAGGTGGAGGCCCAGCTAACGGTGGTGTGGGCCCAGCTAGCAAAGGTGGAGGCCCAACAGGCAGTGGTGAGGGCCCAGCTAGCAGTGGTGAAGGCCCAGCTAGCAGAGGTGGAGGCCCAGCTATCAGAAGTGGAGGCCCAGCTAGCAGTGGTGAAGGCCCAGCTAGCAGTGGTGAAGGCCCAGCTAGCAGAGTTGGAGGCCCAGCTAGCAGAGGTGGAGGCCCAGCTAGCAGAGGTGGAGGCCCAGCTAGCAGTAGTGTTGGCCCAGGTAGCAGTAGTGTTGGCCCAGGTAGCAGTAGTGTTGGCCCAGCTAGCAGTGGTGGAGGTCCAGTGGTGTTGGCCCAGCTAGCAGAGATAAGGGCCCAGCTAGCAGTGATATTGGTTGAGCTAGCAGTGTTGTTAGCCCGGCTGCCCGAGGTGAAGGCCCCGTTAGCAGTGATGTTGGTTTGCCTGTAACAGCCTTTTCCTGCTGGGGTGGCCTAGCATTGCCATAGTCCAGTACCCGTGTGAATAACGTGTGTCCCTTTTTCTTGGACAAGTTGAACTTAACAGAAGATAGAGAGTTATCCAAGCAACAGAGGAATACATTGATAGTTCAATCCAAGGTCCAATTTGTTTTTTGGATGACTTTTTAGGCAAACACTCAGGACTTCCCCAACTGTGTGTCTTCACCCTGGCAGCCATCTTGGATATCTTCCACCCAAGATACAATGGGTTCATCATAAGTTGAAAAGAATTGGTCCGCGCACAGAACCTTGAGGATCACCGTATCTAACTTCTGTGCACATAGAGGATAAGTACAGAAACCAGCCATTATCAGAAGCAGTTAGAAGGTCATTTATAATTTTCACCAGTGCTCTGTGCTACGATGTACTCTAAATCCTGACTGGAAGTCCTCAAGTAGACTGTTGTTATTTAGAAAGTCACATAACCTGCTAATAAAGACACATTGATCATATCTAGTAACGACGTGCTAACTAAGGGTAAGGCTTCTTTTAGTAGCCTAGTTGGTATCGGATCTAGGAGACAGGTAGAAGGTTTAGAAGAAAGATCATTGACGTTAGTTGGTTAAGGTAGATTGGAGGAAAGCAGTCTAAATATATATCAGGTCTTAATGCTGTTTCTATTTCTAAGATTCCTGAGTTTGAGGGTAACGTGGTTCCAATTGAAGGCAAGACGTGAATAATTTTGTCTTTGATAGCTAAAATGTTATCATTAAAAAAGTTCATAAAGTCATTACTGTTATGTCTGAAAACGTTCCGTATTGGGCCTGTTGGACTGCGTTATGTTATGCACTGTTAGTGACATGTTACTGTGCCTTTAAGGTTTACAGCGTTAATGTATGGAGTGTCGTAAAATGTATGTTATACGGCAGTGAAGTAAAGTTACACGAACGGAGCTACACGGTGTGGTTATTGAGTCCTACACAAACATAATATTTGGCGAACGAGGATGTCTGAACTCGTCTTACCACCACCACCACCTTTCCTACATGTTCTCGGCGACCCAGCTGTTCCCTGGGATCGATGGCTGACGTCGTTTGAGGATTACCTGCTGGCTTTGGGACACACGGACCTAGCGGAGGCGAGGAAGTGCGCGTTGCTGCGCCATTGTCTCGGGCAGGAGGGACAGCGAATCTTCGCCACGCTCACCTTATCTGATGATAAGTACGTCACAGCCACGGCCGCCTTGAAGGCTCATTTCAGCTCCGGAAGAAGCCGGCGGATGCACCGTTTTGAGTTTCGTCAGAGAACCCAAAAGCCCGGTGAGACCGTTGCCCACTATGTATCAGCATTACGTGAGCTAGCTAGACTTTGTGGTTTCGGGACTTTGGAGGATGGACTTATAGTTGACCAGTTAATAGAGAAAACGTCATGTAACCAACTGAGGGAGAGACTTTTACTAGAGCCAGACTCCATGTCACTAGCGGACGCTCTTGTAATTGGAAAGCAGTTGGAAACAGCCCTAACGGAGGCGCGCAAGTTCGGTCGCGCTGTGCACGAGCCTGTGACGTCATCACCACCAACGGTTCAGCACACAGAGACCGCAGAGGCAGCTTACAGGGCGAGTGACAGTCTGGATGTACAGAGAGTGGACAGGGGGCCCAGGGAGAGTGGGAACAAGAGCTGTAGCAACTGTGGCTCCCCTAAACATGCAACCAGAGATCAGTCATGCCCTGCCCAGGGAAAACGTTGTCGTAATTGCAACAAGTTGAACCATTTTGCACGCTGCTGTCGCTCCTCCCCTGCTTGCCATGACACTGCTGCAGTCCCCATAAACACGGTACAGACCTCACAGCCTTCATTCAAGCTCTGCACATGCCGTGTGGACACAGCTCTCATTCCGCTCCTTGTGGACACAGGGGCTAAAGTGTCAATCCTGAACAAAACCACATACGACCGCTTCTTCAGTCACGTGCCTCTGGAAGCAGCAGCTAAACCCCTGTTAGGTTACGGCCATTTTCCCATCTCCACTCTGGGTGTTGCCTGCCTCCCTGTCCGATATGATCAACAATGTGCACCTGCCACTAAGTTCTGCATCACCCAAAAGGGAGCTAACATTATGGGCCTAGACTTGTTCCTTGCCCTGGGTTTTACTGTGAGTGATGCTAGGGGCCTGCATGTCCTGCAGGTCGCCACCTCCTGGCCTGACCGCTACCCACAACTGTTCAACGGGCTGGGCCGCATGACTGGATTTGTACACCAGCCTACTGTTGACCCGTCAGTCCGCCCTGTTATCCAGCCCCTACGACGCATTCCCCTGGCTCTCCGTGACGCGGTGGAGGCCGAACTGCAGCGCCTGGTGGAGGCGGATGTCATAGATCCCATTGACGCCTCACCGTGGGTGTCAAACCTGGTGATAGCCAAGAAAAAGGGGGGCGGACTGCGGCTGTGTGTCGACCTCACAGATGTGAACAAAGCCATCATCCCTGATAAGTACCCACTACCTACGGCTGAGGAGCTCACTAGCCATTTCCACGGCTCCACTGTCTTCAGTAAGATGGACTTACGAAACGGCTACCTGCAGGTCCCTCTGGCACAGGCAAGCATGGACCTTACAGCGTTTGTCACGCACGTGGGGGTTCTCAGATTTAAACGTATGGCATTTGGACTGTCATCGGCCCCGAGCTGTTTTCAGAAGATAATGTCACTCATACTGGCTGGTATCCAGGGTGTCTCCATCTACCTTGATGACGTGGTGGTGCATGCGTCCTCCACCACACTGCACGACGCTCGTCTGGAGCAGGTCTTCCAGCGTTTCGAACGGCATGGGGTCACACTGAACTCTGAGAAGTGCATGTTCGGGGTTGGGGAGGTCGAGTTCCTGGGCTTCAGGCTCTCGAAGGAGGGCATCGCCCCTATTATGTCCCACACTGAGGCCATTCTGTCCCTGCCAGACCCGCAGTCGGCGTCCCAGCTGTCTTCCTTCCTGGGGATGGCCGCCTACTACCTCAGATTCATGCCACACTACTCTGACTCAACGTCCCCCCTGCGCCGGCTGCTCAGGAAGGATGTTACCTGGGACTGGACCCCAGCTTGCCACGAAGCTGTACGCATCATCAAACGGCAGCTCACGTCCCCGCCCACGCTGACCCACTTCAGCCTGACCGCACCCACCATGGTCACCTGTGACGCCTCTGGGGTGGCGCTGGGTGCGGTGCTCTCCCAGACTCAAGAGGGGGTGGAACGCCCGGTGGCTTTCGCCTCACGGGCTCTCACTCCAGGAGAGCAAAAGTATTCGGTGGGAGAGAGGGAGGCTCTGGCCTGCCTGTGGGCATGCGAACGCTGGCATGTTTACCTATATGGAAGGCGTTTCACCATTCGCACAGACCACCAAGCACTGACTGCACTCCTGGCGACTCAAGGCACGGGACACAGGCCTATGAGACTGCTGCGGTGGGCTGACAGGCTGAACCAGTACAACTTCAGTCTGGAGTTTATGCCTGGGCGGGCCAACACGGTGGCCAACCTCCTGTCTAGAGCTGTTTCGGTGACGAAGGAGACAAGCGGGGTGACATCAGACACGGAAAGCGATGACGACTGGGTCCACATCCTGCACGGGCCCCTCAGTACAGTGGTCACCCTGGCAGAGCTGCAGCAGGCCTCAGCTGCTGATGAGGCCCTCACAACTCTCCGCACATACGTCCAGGATGGCTGGCCTGCCAAAGTGGATGACAGGCTGCTTCCTTACTACCGCTTCCGCAACGAGCTCTCCTGCTGGGGGGGCGGTGTGCCTAGCTCGTGGCCACCGAGCGGTCGTTCCCGAGGTTCTCAGGTCAAGAATACTGCACATGGCGCATGAGGGGCACCTGGGGGTGGTCAAGGTGAAACAGCGCTGTCGTGACACAGTGTGGTGGCCCCACATAGACTCTGATGTTGAGGAGCTGGTACGTAACTGCGCCTGCTGCCTCCTGAGTGGGAAAACTGGTCAGCCTGCTACAGCCCCTCTCACCCCGACCCCTTGGCCGACTTCACCCTGGGAACATATTCAGGTCGATCTCTGTGGAGAACTTCACGGGGCACCTGCTCACGCTCGCTATCTGCTGGTTGTGCACGATCTTCATTCAAAGTGGCCAGAGGTTTTTCAGCTGAGCTCCATCACTGCACACTCCATTATCGACTGCCTGGACAACTTGTTTGGGCGTTGGGGACTCCCCAGTGTAGTCACAACGGATAACGGGCCCCAATTTGTGTCAGCGGAGTTCACAGAGTTTCTCGCGATACGGTCCATCAAGCACATCAGGACGGCAGTGTATCACCCAGAGAGTAACAGGGGGGTGGAAAGACTGAATAAGACTCTCAAAAACGGAATCCGAGCCTGTCTGGAGGAAGGGAAAACCTTCAGCGACGCACTCAACCAAACTCTCCTGACCATCCGGGCATCCAAGCATTCCACCACAGGAGAGTCACCTGCATTGCTCATGATTGGGCGTGAACTAAAGCAACCGCTGGACCGCTTGAGAGCTGAGCCAGGTTGTACACATGGGAGCCCAGGGCTCCAGAGAGCCAAAGCTCAGGTGAAAGGTTCGCAGGCTCGGATGAAAGAGAGATTTGATGCCACGCACAGAGTGCAGACCCCCTCACTTTCTGCAGGGGATTGGGTCAGGGTCAAACACCTCCACCGCCAAAATAAGTTGCAGTCATACTGGTCAGAGCCTCTGCGGGTGACTAAGCAGCTGGGGCCGGCCACCTACAGACTGGAGAATGGGACTCGGTGGCACTCAAACCGCCTGCACAGAGTCACAGCCCCCACAGCACCTGCATCACCTCTGTCCCCAGCAGCAGCTCTGGGTTGGCAGCCCAGGCCAAGAGCTAACCGGGGGGGGGGGTAACCCACCAGCACCGCCTGACACAGCTTCACAGCCAGCACGCCCTCAGAGAATGAGGGTCCCGCCCATCTGGCATGGGGACTATGTGACGGGGTGATAGTTACACTGGGGAATGTGGGCTGGATGTTATGTTTCAGTCTCCAGGGGGTGGGGGGGGGAAATGTTATGTCTGAAAACGTTCCGTATTGGGCCTGTTGGACTCCGTTATGTTATGCACTGTTAGTGACATGTTACTGTGCCTTTAAGGTTTACAGCGTTAATGTACGGAGAGTCGTAAAATGTATGTTATACGGCAGTGAAGTAAAGTTACACGAACGGAGCTACACGGTGTGGTTATTGAGTCCTACACAAACATAATAATTACTACTAAGATCTCTAGGAATACATGGATCAGTAGAGCTTAGACTCTGTCAGCCTGGCTTCAGTACTGAAAACAAATCTAGGGTTGTTTTTATTTTCCTCTATTAAAGATGAGTAGTAGGCTACTCTGGCATTACGGAGAGCCTTCTTATACGTTTTAAGAGACTGTCTTACCAGATTAGGTGGGATTCTTTCAGTTTGGTGGAGCGCGAGATGATTTCCAGATTACGCAATTTTTGTTTTAATTTACGAGTTTGGGAGTTATACCAGGGAGCTAATTTTCTTGGTTTTATAGTTTTCTGTTTTAGATGAGCAACAGAGTCGAGAGTCGTTCTCAGTAGGCTTCCAGATTCATCTATAAGAGAATCGATCTGGGAGGGATTAAGATTAACATAGAAGTCCTCCGTTTCATCAGGACATGGAAGTGAACTCAAGATTCCTTAAGAGATCACTTCCTTAAACTTAGCTCCAGCTCTATCCGGTAGACACTGAGAGTAGTAGCTTTTTCCTAGAGGAGTGAAGTCCAGCAGCAATAATTCATCAAGTAATGGTCAAATAAAGAAGAATTTTGAGGAATGATTATTAAGTTTTCGATTTCAACGCCTCAAAATAAGATGAGGTCGAGAGTGTGGCTATGACAGAAGCCAATAGAATCTATTAATGAAGTAAACGTCCACATGGACATTAAAATCCCCCACAATAATAACTTTATCTGATTTAAGGAATAAACTTGATAGAAACTCAGAGAATTCAGATAAGACTTCAGAATATAGACCGGGAGCGCGATACACTGTAAGAAACAGAATTGGCTGTGTTGTTTTCCCGTTGAATGGGTGTGAATGATTAAGAATTAGGATTAAGAAAAAGGATTAATAATAATTTAATTTTAATTATTCTGAACTCATGATTGCCTTTCTACCATGATTCACCCTCAGTTGCATTTACATGGAAAAGCTCTATTCGATGACAGAATAGGTTTTTGTCAAACATTTTCCCTGATGAAGGTCAGGTGAACAAACGCTTGGCTTCATTGTTTAATACTTGAATGGGAATAGTGCCAATCCTTCTTCTATCCGTAGTCGATGTTTTTGGCCATCTTGCTCGACAGCAGAGGATCTTGTGAGAGATGTTTCAACAGCATTCATACTAAACCAGAGACTAAACGTGACCAGAACCAATCCAATACCAGTGAAAAATGTTTCCAAATTGCTTTTCGTTAGGTCTGGCTCACGGTTCAGTCTCTATGTAGAAATGAATATTGATGTTGAATAAATCACAGTGATGATGTACTTTCTTCTGTCTGATACTATGATGACATTTTACCACCTCGTTATATTCTTGTGTTGAACTGATGATCTCCTCATAACGCTCTGCTTTCAGGTTGTTTCTGGTGATTGAATATGTGAATGGCGGGGACTTGATGTTTCATATGCAACGACAGAGGAAGCTCCCTGAAGAACATGCCAGGTAAACATCGGGTTTGTGTGTAGATGCTTCCATCTACTACCTTAGTGTGCTACGCATTCAACGTTAAACGTATCAACTCTACTTTATTATACGTAATAAAAGGTAATGATAACAGGGCACCACCCTGGGATCAGGGACCAATAACGCAACCATTCATTTTGTCTCAAAACCGTGAAGGCAGAGCCAAACTCTGACTCTGAATCGGGTTTCATTACATGATTCACACATCAACAAACAGACAGCAGCCTTTTACAGAAACCAGCACAATGTATTTCACTGTAGCAACATCAACCAGCGATCAATAAGCTGCTATTCTACGAGTACGCTACTCACACTTGCAAAGTGTGTGTGTGTGAGTGAGAAAGGTGGAAGGGGAGGAGCTACAGGGCAAGATGGCAGACGTGGTCTCGTAAGTAAGAGCTCTGAATGGTGGCCCAGGAAGGAAGAAGGTGTTCGGTGTGACGTTACTTGTCTGGAAGCTGGAAGCAAGTGGCGTGGCGGTGAAAGAGGAGGATCCTTGTCCACGGTGAGACTCGGGGCGTGTCACCAAACTCTCCTGAGCTCCGTCCGACTTCATCCAATAGGAGCTCAGGGTTCGGTTCAACCTGAAACTTCACACTCAAGCCTTCTGGAATCGGGCAGATTTCTGGTTTTCCCGATTGTCCAGGCCTCCTCATGAGGGTTAGGCATCACACTTAGGCATCAGCCTGACGAACCCGTCAGCCCTTTCTCTTCCAACATGGTGACGGCCAAACAGCAGACGCAGTAAAGAGCTAACTGGAACAACTTAGTAAGAACCGATTAACATGAAAATGCAGGCAACCAAATAAAATCCACAAAATGAGAACCGAAGGTTATTCACGAAGCGAATCACACAGGAGCACAAGGCAACATGAACCCGGACCAGTAACCAGGACGACCTGACAAAGACCCATAGGAATCACCCAAGGGAAGTAGGAAACAAGACAAAGGTGAGCATGCTGGAGAAGAAAAGCCTTCAGTGTGCTTCTTTGCTCTTCTTCCAACAAAGAAACATCCTCCAGGTCTGACAGAATGGACAATATAACTGCAGCTACTCCAGGCCCGGCCCTAACCAATCTGGAGCCCTAGGCAAGATTTTAGGTGGCGCCCCCCTTGCATCGGCAGTATAGTGTATATACTCACAAGAAACCGAATAGCTTTGACTTTGACCTTTTTTTTACTTAAAGAAAGCAAATTCACAATCAGAATTGTTAACAAGATAAAAAAAACTAGAAAATTCCCCCGCCGGGAAATTTTGAAAGGGCCACGGGGGCTACTGCCGGAGTTTATATACTTTACGATGAGATTCTTCGAGATTTCAAACGAGACGGAGTTGTTTTAGAGGCAAATACAACTACAAATACTTCGCACTCAACTGTTTGCCAGTACATGTCACCGAACTCAGCTGTCACTCAGGTACTACTAAGTACTACTGAGTACTACCGAGTACTACTGATTACTACCGAGTACTACTGAGTACTAATGAGTACTACTGAGACTCAAGTACTGAGAACTACTAGGTACAATGTATTGTCAAACAGTTGAGTGGGAAGCACTCAACTGTTTGCCAGTACTTGTGTCTCATTTTAAAGTTTAAATGGAGTTTCTAGGTGAAAGTATGGCTGAGCTGAAGTCGTTTTACTAAAAAAAACTACATTTCCCATTACTAAATGTAGTTTTGAGTACATTCCTGTCCACCAATCAGAGCCCACCACTCGAATCTCCATTTTAAAGTTTAAATGGAGTTTCTAGGTGAAAGTATGGCTGAGCTGAAGACGTTTGACTAAAAAAACTACATTTCCCACTATTAAATGTAGTTTTTAGTACATTCCTGTCCAACAATCAGAGCACACCACTCGTCTCTCCATTTTAAAGTTCAAATGGAGTTTCTAGGTGAAAGTCTGCCCGAGCAGAAGAAGTTTGACTAAAAAAAACTACATTTCCCACTACTAAATGTAGTTTTTAGTACATTCCTGTCCACCAATCAGAGCACACCACTCGTCTCTCCATTTTAAAGTTTAAACGGACTTTCTAGGTGAAAGTATGCCCGAGCAGAAGACATTTGACTGAAAAAACTACATTACCCACTACTAAATGTAGTTTTTAGTCCCACTGACTGCTCCTTCCTGTCCACCAATCAGAGCACACCACTCGTGTCTCCATTTTAAAGTTTTAAAGTCACTCCCTACTCCCTATATAGTGCACTATATAGGGAGTTCGCCATTTTGTAGGGGTGTCCGAATGTGTAGTGAGCATTACTATTCCCTATATAGTCCACTCAAAGTTTCCCACAATGCATCGTGAAAAGTAGTGTACAGCCGATGGTCACTAGCCGAGCAAATTTTACCATCATGCATTGCGCAGAAAGACAAATCGCGAAGGGACGGGAGGAGAGAGAGCAGGAAAAAGCGGAGGAAATATGAATAATCGTACAATAATAAATGTTAATATTTAATATATGTATTGCAGAGCAGAACAAGACGACACAAACGGCCAAAGTGTGATGTTTTCCTTTATTTACTTAAAAAAAAAAAAACGCGATATATATTACTTATTTATATGAGACGTTGGGCGTGCGGCGGCCGGCCGGCGCCCGGCGACAGGCGGCAGGGGCCGGTAACAGTTGGCTGGTGGCCGGCGATAGGCGGCGGCAGTTGGCGGTGGCCGTGGCGGCCGGCCGGCCGGCGATAAGTTGCAGTGGCCGGCGACAGGCTGCGGTGGCCGGCCGGCCGACGAGAGGCGGCGGCGGGGTCTTCGTCCGTCAAAAACCGTCACTCAAGTCAAAGCGCCGTATGACAGTCTGAAAACTATAAAGATGCGGAGATGAGGGACAGATTGTGGCGAGCGATCGCTGAGGAGTTTGGGATCGGGGACGGACTGCAGCCTGTTCAGGTCTGGTGGATCGCGGAGATGTGGGGTGCCGGTAGTGCTGCAACCTGGTCCTGAAGTCCACCTGGATCCGATCGGGATCGTTGAAAATAAAAATATCAATGAGGACGATGTAGCCTAGTGATCGTCTCATTATTGGAAATTATTTTTTTCTCAAGAAATGAGACGGCCACGGAATCCCCCTCCTGCTGGAGGACTCGTTCTTTTGGTTTTGTGAATTTTCGCAACGAATATGTATTAAAAAAATAATTATCCTGGTAATTTCTCTGCGTGAGACTTAAATGCCGTTGGCGGAATCTGACACGTATTAATTATGCGTCAGGACAACGTCATCAACGGCGCCGAAAGAAATCCCCCGAGTAGTGTCCGAAAGTGTTTTTTCATTTTGCCTTTGAGTCCACTATATAGTGCCCTCCATAGAACTACCCTATATAGGGAGTAGGGAGTAGGGAATGATTTCGGACACAGCCTTGGTGAAAGTATGCCCGAGCTGAAGGCGTTTGACTGAAAAAACTACATTACCCACTAGTAAATGTAGTTTTTAGTCCCACTGACTGCTCCTTCCTGTCCACCAATCAGAGCACACCTGCTGTCAGTCATGAAGATCAGAGCCACAGAGTGCTGTCTCCATAGCAACGGCCCTTGGTGCATGAGTGTGACTGCTGTAGAGCCTCTCTCTGCTTCTTTCTATCGCTCCATTCCCCCTTTGTGGAGGCTCCGAACAAAAGCTTGCCACGCTCACACCGAAACTCCTATCGCCACAATTTTCGCACCGTTAGCGCCACAAGACTCGGCTGAAGACAGTGATGACTTTTATTTTTTCCTAGTGTCAGTAATGTGGACGCTAGGGCGAGTTAGAAATGCTGTTCATTTCAGGTTTCTTTGAAAATCTGCTTCTAAATTAACATTAGAGCGGATGAGGAAAAAAATGGACTTGGCCGCGCTTAGAGGTTGCTAGTTCAAATTCTGTAAAACTCACAGAGATTTTGAGCACATTGTGAGAGACAGGACAAGTTTGTCTACAAAATTGGAGAATATCACGTCTGTAGAGTGAAGATTGTGGCCGGGAGGAGTTTGGAAACGAAAAGGTTCTGAGAAGCCCTCACACTCTAAGCGATGATGTCACGCACTCTAGCCCAGAAGGTTCCGCGCAATACACACCCATTATAATCTCATGATTTCTCCCAAAACGATCATGGTCATTGAACAGTGATTGGTCAAAAACTATATGACCTATTGAAACGTGGATTGACACACCAGGACACAAGACTTGTGTCTACGTTTTAAAGTTTAAATGGACTTTCTCAGTGAAAGTATGCCTGAGCAGCAGGCGTTTGAAAAGCTACGATTTCTGCTTTTTTTTTTCCGCTCGTCCCATTCAAGTCAATTCGCCCCGAGCACTGGTCCCTTCAGCTTATAGCTGTAGGGGCCAGTGCTCGGTGCGATTGCCCCGTGGCCCTAATTATGAATAAATATTATGAATATATAAAATACAATCATTTTTACATACATTCATAAATAGTCTTAAGTATAAGATCTAACTAAACACAAAATAAAACGTGTCAACAAGTTGCATAAAATAAATTAAAAATACAATATAAATAAGGCACTGCACAAAACAAGATATTAAAGGTGGGGGCAACAGGAAGACCGCTTGATGATGCTGCATCATGGCTGGGTTGTGCTGCTGATGCTGCATCACTGGTGGGTTGTGCTGCTGAGGTGGAGGCAGCAGTGGTAGATGTGGTAGATGGCCCAGGGGTGGGATTTAGAAACTTCAACAGCGCATCTGAAGAGAGGAGTATGTGACACCATTGAGTATTACGGTCTAATAATAAAAACATATGATTCCAGGAATAAAATGAAATTATATAATATAAATGAAAAACCAAAGAGATATATGTATGTTAACTGATATGCAAATTAGATTAGATTCAATTTATTGTCATCATTACAGTGAAATGCTGAATAGCAGAATGCAAAGTAGCAGTAATATATATGAGAATGTTATGTTATGATTATCTTTGACCGAATCACAGCAGTGCTCATTTTCTCATTCTCTCTCATGTGATATTGCTTAATTAACATTAATGATGTGCACTGAGCTACTCTGATCTCTTCAGGAGCTGCCATGTTGTTCACCTGTTTTTTCTCACTAAGCCATGCCCCTCACTGCTAGCAGCTCCTCGCTGGTTGCTGATTGGTCTCTGGTTTTCGGGACACAACCCATCACTTGAAGCCTGACAAGATGGAACTTTTTTGAGATTCTCACGTGATCTCTTGATCTGGCGGGATCCACCTACACAGTAAACGGTGTTGGCCTACTCCTCTTATGGATCCCACACACAGTGATGTTGTTGTTTAGACATGGGACAGTGCAAACACTTATTATCCTGCCGAAGGAATTGTGATCCACGATATCATCCCAATACTCGTCAAAACATGCTTCAAACTGGCAGCAAAAATTATTAGAATCACTTTACATTTAATCAAGAAACAATTTGTGTTGCGTCACAGATAAGACACACGTTTAATGAAAAACAATCAAATAAATTACCAGATAAACTTATCATAAATCATAAGTTGCATAAAAAATGGTTACATACATTTACAAATGTACTTTTCTATCCTGTATGTTTTAAATCAGGCTCTATGTTTACTTCTCTACGGTGATAAACAGCTACGATACTTACCATCATCCTGATGACGGAAATGTGTTTTTACTGCGACACTTGAATCCTGGAGAGGGCAGGTGTGTTCTGGTGAGAACACATGCCGTCAGGTTCATGATGCGTCTTCGCACCGTAGGACAGCGAGAATGTGTGTGTTTGGTTGAGGATGCATGATGGGATGTTATAGCTGCTCTTTATGAACGTAGCCATGTTGCCAAAATACAACACTTATTTTTCCACCTCGAAGGAAGATAATGAGCACCCATAATTCATTGTGCCTCTGTACTCGCGGGGCATTCCATCTGCGGCTCTGATAAATGCTGGATCAAAGGCTGGGTAATTTAGATGCACCATTGGGCCCCAATCGGCCCCTGCAATCTGTATTCTGGAGACAGTGGCTGTACATATGCAAAGCAGCATGTTAATCACTCATAATGCCACGTTGCCGGTGCTGGGGGAAGGCGGGCCGGTGGGCGAAGGGTGCTGCTGCTGATAGGACGCAGCTTCTATCAGTCGGATGCCAACGGGGCACAATGGAGGCTGTCACGCAGAGGACTCTTTGAATCTTGAATCTCTGTGAGAGGACAGCTCATTGTTCTCTCTCCTCCCTCATAGATTTTATGCTGCTGAAATCTGTATCGCTCTGAACTTCCTGCATGAAAAGGGCATCATCTACCGAGACCTGAAGCTGGACAATGTTCTCCTGGACCATGAGGGACACATCAAGCTCACAGACTATGGCATGTGTAAGGTAAGACCCACGTGGATCTGGTTTCTGTCTGCTGTGTGGACGGCTATCTAGTGCTCATCAATAATGCAGTAGATCTGAATCAACTGGATTACTGACAGTGTCTTTGTTTTTCTGGCCACCCTTCATCAAATCTGTCATCACTGCAACCACTTCCTCCTCCTCCCCCTCCTCTCCCTCCTCTCCCTCCTCCTTCTCCACATCCCCCAGGAGGGCATCAGACCAGGGGACACCACCAGTACCTTCTGTGGAACACCCAACTACATTGCACCGGAGATCCTCAGAGGAGAAGACTACGGTGAGTACAGGACCCGCTCTGGGTCAGATCAGTTCAGGTCCAAATCCTGATCCCAACTAATAAGAGTTTTGCTTCTAAGCTACTAATGGTGCTCTTAGAGTGGGATTACAATGAAGTCGGTCTCAGACGATGATGTCCCCACAATCAGGGGACATCCAAATGAAGCCAATGCCCCTTAAACTTGTATTCTCTATGCATTGATAGTAGTAGTACAATATAATTATTATTATTATTGTTATTGTTATTATTATTATTATTATTATTATTAGTAGTAGTATTAACAGTATTATTATTATTATTATTAGTAGTAGTAGTAGTAGAAGTACCGTAGTAGTAGAAGTAATAGTAGTAGTAGTAATAGTAGTAGTAACAGTATTATTATAATAATAATAATTATCATTATCATTATTATTATTATCATTATAAGTAGTATTTACAGTCATAATATTAGTAGTAGTAGTAGTAGTATTAACAGTATCAGTAGTATTAATATAATTAGTAACAGTAGTAGTTGTGGTAGTAACTGTAGTAGTAATAGTAACAATAGTAGGAGGAGTAACAACAGTAGTAGTACTAACAAAAGTAGTAGTAGTAACATTAGTAGTAGTAGTAGTAGTAGTAACAGTAGTAGTAACATTAGTAGTAGTAATAACAGCAGTAGAAGTAGTAAGAATAGTAGAAGTAACAATCGTAGCATTAGTACTAGTAGTAACAGTAGAAGTCGTAGTAGTAGTAGAAGTAACAGTAGTAGTAACATTAGTAGTAGTAGTAACAGTGGTAGAAGTAGTAATACTAGTAGAAGTAACATTCGTAGCATTAGTACTAGTAGTAACAGTAGAAGTCGTAGTAGTAGTAACAACAGTAGTAACAGTAGTAGTAGAAGTAACAGTAGTTGTAGTAGCAACAGTAGTAGTAGTAGTAACAACAGTAGTAGTAGTAGTATTAGTATTAGTAGGAGTTGTTGTAACAGTAGTAGTAGTATTAACAGTAGTAGCGGTAGTAGTATTAACAATGATAGTAGTAGTAGTAACAGTAGCAGTAACAGTAGTAGTAGTAATAGTAACAGTAATAATATTAGTAGAAGTAATTGTAGTAGTAACAACAGTAGTAGTATTCATAGTAGTAACAGTAGTAGTGGTAACAGTACTAGTATAACTAGTAGTAACAGTAGTAGTATTTGTAGTAGTAACAGTAGTAGTGGCAACAGTAGTAGTAGTAACAGTAGTAGTAGTATTAGTAGTAACAGTAGTATTATTTGTAGTAGTAACAGTAGTAGTGGCAACAGTAGTAATATTAGTAGTAACAGTAGTAACAGTAGTATTATTAGTAGTAGTAACAGTAGTATTATTAGTAGTAGTAACAGTAGTAGTATTTGTAGTAGTAACAGAGGTAGTAGTAGTAGTAGTAACAATAGTTGTAGTAACAGTGGCAGTAGGAGTAGTAGTAGAAGTACTCGTAGTAGTAGTAGTAACAATAATAGTACTAGTAAAAGCAACAGTAGTAGTAGTAGTGGTAACATTAGTTGAAATAATAGTTGTAGTAGTAGTTATAGTAACAGTAGTAGTAGTAGTAGTATTAACAGTAACAGGAGTAGTAGTAACAAATATAGATATGAAGGATGTCCTGTCTCCTTGTGTCCCCCTAGGCTTTAGTGTAGACTGGTGGGCTCTGGGGGTGCTGATGTTTGAGATGATGGCTGGGAGATCCCCATTCGACATCATTACAGACAATCCTGACATGAACACAGAGGAGTACCTCTTTCAAGGTGAGTCCTGTACGACACACTGTTAGAGGAGTTTCCATGGCAACACTCTCTGGGGAGTTATATTGTTGATCCTGACCGCCCTCAGCTTGGTCAAGACTAAGCCTGGACAGGACTAAGACTGGTCAGGACTAAGCCTGGACAGGACTAAGACTGGTCAAGACTAAGCCTGGACAGGACTAAGACTGGACAGGACTAAGACTTGTCAGCACTAAGACTGGTCAGACTAAGACTTCACCAAAGTAGGACCAAATACTGACATTGAGAGAGAAGGGCTTTGAAGTAGGAAAGAGTTGCAAAGTGACAACTTTGCATCGATCTTCAACGTTTTTCAGGCCAAGGACCCCTTATTGGCTTATAGTGATTATATTACAATTTGACAACATAACATTTAACCAATAGGAAGATTTATATTTGCTTATTGTAGGTTGAATTCATGTTAATGTGTATGTTTGGAAGGAAAAAAGGTATAGGATCAAATACCCCCCCCCACCAGCAGTAACTCTGCGGACCCCCTGTTGAAGATCTCTGCTTTAGTGAACAGTAAACTGTAAACCTTACTGTTGTTTTATAATTTTGAAATGTTTTAGATTTTAACGGTATATGGAGACAGATGAAGAAAAGTAATGGCCAGAAATGTACTTGGAAAGCCTTGTGCTGCTCCCTTTATTTAAGCACAGGCTGTAATGTAGCATGTGTTAAAGCTCTGGGCCCGGTTTCCCGAAGCCTTCTTAAAGCCTTCTTAACGCTACGTCATTCGTAACCCCTACTTAGAGTTCCTACTTAACATTTTGCGTGTTTCCCGAAACATTCTTTGCTACAAATCTCTTTCGTACATCATACGTTGGTAAGGTTGGTCTGGAGCACTCTTAGAGCCTTCTTAGCTCTACCGTAGTGATGTTTCAGCTCCTGACGCTAGTCGCCGCCACTGTACAGTAACCCAGAAATCCCCGCTGCGTATGGAACTGCACTTTGCCAGTGTTGTGTTTCACCAATGGTTTTAAGTCATTCATGAATAAAATCAAAATAAAATGTACACATTTCATCACAAGGCTAAGCTTTACCACAACCTCAGAAGTAGCCTAGGTATATTACATTGTCATTTAATTGGCCCATTAGGCCTAGTCAATGTCAAGGCATGCACAATTCTGCAAGCAATTTGGGAAATTGGTACATCGTCAAACAATTAGGGTCTGAGTGGCTAGACTGTCATAAATGGACGGTCGGTTTCTCTGTTTGAAACTTTGTAACTTACTGTATGCTTTCATATCTTCTTAATATCAAAGAGATTTTCAACGTTATCCCCAACACAAAACTACTGTCATCAAAGCAGGTCATGAAAGAAAAATGCAAAATACTCTGGTTGATAAAAAAAATCTATACATAAAAAAGGGAGTGGCCGAAAAGTTCAAGGCAACGTGTCACCACCCAGCAATGCCCCGGTTGGTCAATCACACATCCCTGCTACTTGAAAACTTGAAAATAAATGTGGAAATCTTTGTCAAAGGTTGCAAGGATAATAGGATCTTTCCATTACAACGTCTCTGTCGGTCCAACCTTATAATATTAGATATCACTGTACATTTGGTAAACTCAGTCCTTGCGCCGTACAAAAATGTGTCAATGCCATCCACACTCAAGCAAAGCAGCACTTTTGGCTCCTTGGAAAAGCCCATGGCTTCTGTACTTGGTCTAATTCTTCTGTCTGAAGCGTGTGTGTGTGTGTGTGTGTGTGTGTGTGTGTGTGCGTATGTGTGTGAGTGTCAAATGATGAGGCAATATAATATAAAAATCCTGCATATGCATGCATAAAACTCAACACAATGAAGGGTGTTCAGCCATATGTGTCCGCCCTTGCACATGACCCAAAGGCTGGAACAAACTGTATTCTCCAGGCTGCAGGTAAACATGAATGAGGGTCATTTGGTGTTTTTTTTAACACGTGTAGAGATTTTTCTTTTTGTATTTTGAAGCTGCCTCCCGACTGGAATCAAACACAGGTCTGCACAGAGTAGAGATGAGATTTCAGGGGTGTGCAGGTCTGTACAGAGTAGAGATGAGATTTCGGGGGTGTGCACATCCACCCATGAGCAACAGAACAGCCTTCTGGGTGCGATCACACCAGGGTATAGAAACCTCTATCATATCTATCCCATTTGTGTTCATCCAGCCATATGGTACCCTTACATAGCACACCCCTTTACCTCCCCTCCCTCAGCCACCCACACAGGAACATACATTCCTCCATACAACAGTAGCCTCGCGTGACACATCATGTCTCTGCAGTGACTGTCAGGAGCATTGCATGGCACCGGGGCTAGCATCTGCCACCAGTACTGTCCTCCTGGCCGTCTTACTGGTAGAGCAGCAGGTTCCTGGATGAATTGCTGCCAACGGAAACCAACCCTTCCACTATAGGATCCACCCAGCCATATGCCGCCTAGCTAGACACCGTGCCAGGCCCTGCTTTGGGTATGACTGCTCCACATGCAAACCCAGACAGACAGCTGTGATTCAGTGGGCACAAGGTGGTGTTCATGCTTGAACATGTACAATGTTAATAACTGAAATATATTGGGAAATGCCTTCAATGGTCATTCTTGCCCTTGGAAACAGTAGTTTGAAAATTAACCCCCGTTGGTCACATTGCTTTCTTGTGGCAGCAGAAAGCAATTGGCCATTAGAAACCTGGTCTAAAGTCAAAGTACTGTTTAAATGGAACATTATTCAGATAGTAAGATGTGCCTACATTTGCAGCTTCACAATGGAAATTCTGAGCATCAAATATTGAGTCGCAGCATTCATCTTGCTGTCTGCATTCAGGGTCTCTGCTACTTTCAAGATCATTCTCCCCCATAAATGGCAGCAATTTTAAGGCTGCTTCCTCCGTGCATTACCCACCATCTCTCTGGCAGTGCCAGCTTTCAGGTTCAGTGCCCCCTGTCAATGGACAGCAACAAAGTCAACAGCGTGCCCCCCTGATCAGTAAGCCGAATATACAGGGGGTGCAGAATTATTAGGAAAGTTGTATTTTTGAGGATTAATTTTATTATTGACCAACAACTATGTTCTCTATCAACCCAAAAGACTCATAATATCAAAGCTGAATATTTCTGGAAGTTGGCGTGGGGCTTTTTTAGTTTTGGCTATCTTAGGAGGCTTAGTGTGTGTTCAGGTAACTTTTACTGTGCAGAATTATTAGGCAACTGAATAAAAACCAAATATATACCCATCTCACTTATTTCACCAGGTAAACCAATATAACAACTCAAAATATACAAATAAACATTTCTGACATTCAAAAACAAAACAAAAACAATTCAGTGACCAATATAGCCACCTTTCTTTACGAGGACACTCAAAAGCCTTCCATCCATTGATTCTGTCAGTTTCTTCAACATTGCGCGCAGCAGCAACCATAGCCTCCCAGACACTGTTCAAATCTCACGTTTTATGAGGGACCACAGGACCTCTGTGGGGTTCAGATCAGGTGAACAAGGGGGACATGTCATTAATTTTTCTTCTTTTAGTCCTTTACTGGCCAGCCACGCTGTGGTGTATTTGGATGCATGTGATGGAGCATTGTCCTGCATGAAAATCATGGTCTTCTTGAAAGATGCCGACTTCTTCCTGTACCACTGCTTGAAGAAGGTGTCTTCCAGAAACTGGCAGTAGGACTGGGAGTTGAGTTTGACTCCATCCTCAACCCGAAAAGGTCCCACAAGCTCATCTTTGATGATACCAGCCCATACCAGTACCCCACCTGGCTGGCATCTGAATCGGAGTGGAGCTCTCTGCCCTTTACTGATCTAGCCACTGGCCCATCCATCTGGCCCATCAAGACTCACTCTCGTTTCATCAGACCATAAAACCTTAGAAAAATCAGTCTTAAGATATTTCTTGGCCCAGTCTTGACGTTTTATCTTGTGTTTCTTGTTCAATGGTGGTCGTTTTTCAGCAGTCCTTACCTTGGCCATGTGCCTGAGTATTGCACACCTTGTGCTTTTTGACACTCCAGTAACGTTGCAACTCTGAAATATGGCAAAACTGGTGGCAAGTGGCATCTTGGCAGCTTCACGCTTGATTTTCCTCAATTCACGGGCAGTTACTTTGCGCCTTTTTTCTTTCAACACGCTTCTTGCGACCCTGTTGGCTATTTGCCATGAAACGCTTGATTGTTCTGTGATCACGCCTCAAAAGCTTGCTAATTTCAAGACTGCTGCATCCCTCTGCAAGACATCTCACAATTTTAGACTTTTCAGAGTCCCTCAAATCTCTCTTCTGACCCATTTTGCCAGAGGAAAGGAAGTTGCCTAATAATTATGCACACCTGATATAGGGTGTTGATGTCATTAGACCACACCTCTTCTCATTACACAGATGCACATCACCTGATATACTTAGTTGGTAGTAGGCTTTCAAGCCTATACAGCTTGGAGTAGGACAGCATGCATAAAAAGGATGGTGGTCAAAATACTCATCTGCCTAATAATTGTATATACTGTGTAAAACCCATCAATACAGTTGCAGGGCCTAATAGTCGGAAGCTTCAGAGCTTCATTCAAGATGACGTTGAATTCTAAATCAACACTGGAATGATGGACTGCTTCCAGGTACACCTGGGTTTAAAGGGAGATGACCCTCATTCAAACACACCTGTGACTCATTAAAAGACTAGATACAACCCCTTAGCCCATTGGGCCTTACTTTGCGGATTATTTAACGAGCAAAAGTGGAGTTGAACCCTAAACATCAGATTGGAGCATCCTCTGTGTGAAAACAGCCACGCACCTCCAAAGGGGGTCATTCCCTGCACTGTTTGAAACCAAAAGCCAACACTGACTTATTTGAAGTCAGGTTACTATGTAGCTTACCTAGGTTACTTTATCTAACATTACTCTGTGCCTTGCGTAACCAGACTTAATTTAACCAAAACCCGACCTTTTCCTAAACCTAGCATGGGGGTTTTGTTGGAAATTGACACATGCAAAATGGACATTAGAGGGCAATGTCGAGCCTCAGTCACTGTTTTAGATTTTATTATCTTTACTACAAAAACCATAATGAGTCCGTATTCTGGACTTTCGTGTTCTCCTGTTTTCCTTGTTATACACTTCCCTAAACAACCTCCACCAAGAAGATATGGCTGCCTGCAGAAAACAACATTATCCACCTGAGTAAAAACAACCAATAATATATATTCTTGTGTTTTTCTCTTAATCATGATTGGAGGCAAAAAAAACAACCCTCTGGTCACCTCAGTGTGAAGCACTAATGTGTGAGGCAGCACTAATCATTATATTTAGATTGTGAGAAACTATTTTTCAAAGAGTTTTGTTCTTGTTAGTGTGACATAGTTGAGCTGTGGGAGTCTCAAGGCTGTTTGTGGACCATCAGAAGTGAGAAAAGAGTGTCCTCTGTATCTCCTCCATTCCTTTGACTCCCACTCAGCAGACATGGTCACCCACAGGCAGGTTGGACTGTGAATCATCCTCCTCCCTACTCACGATTGTCCTTTTCCTTCTCCCTCCCTCCCTCCCTCCCTCCCTCCCTCCCTCCCTCTCTCTCTGTGCTGCTGTCCTTCTTTCTTTTTGCCAACAGTTATTCTTGAGAAGCCCATTCGCATCCCAAGGTCTCTGTCGGTGAAAGCTGCCAGCGTGCTCAAGGGCTTTCTAAACAAGGTGAGAGCGGTCCACTTCCAATCAGCTCCCTCTCTTTGTGTGCACTGTTGCTCCATCAAACCCCCTGTGTGGGATCATCAGGCCTCTTTATTCCACTCAGTGTGAGACTTTAACGATAGCTCTCAGGGAGATAGGAGAGAAATATCAAACAGGCTGTGTGATTATCTTTGCATGTTTCAGCAGTCGCATTCAGATGGACGGTTTAGGCCATGGTGGGGCATGGGTAGGAGCCTGAGTGGGACATGGGTGGGGCCTGGGTGGAGTGAGGGTGGGGTCTGGATGGAGTGTGGGTGGGACCTGGGTTGAGTGTGTGTGGAGCCTGGGTTGAGTGTGGGCGGAGCCTGAGTTGAGTGTGCAGGAGGTAATCCCAAACCTCTGAGTGGTTGTTGTCCCAAACTGTTCAACACACAGTACAGTAACTAGTCCCAAACACAACACCACTTCACAGATCATGTTGTTTGAAAACTACAGAGACCAACTGAGGAGCATATATATAACCAAATATAACCTTTCTGGCTGGTTTTAGATTTGACAGTATAGAAGCAACACTATAGACACATTGTTTGGGTGCTTACATGGAATTCGTGGACAAAAGAAAAGTCATTTGAATGAAGTGATGGAAGAGAATTGCCTGAAACAGAATACGGTGGTGTGGCCCTTTAATACACGATGACTACAGATTGTGCTGGTTTAGTTATGTTTTTTGCAACGAGGTTTCACGTGTGTGATGTCATCGTGTTGCTTTGATGCACAAGGCTGCTCCGTACAAGCAGGCAGCCTTTCACATGCACTTTATGTCCGTGGGTCATCACCATAATTGTAGTGATGAAAAGAGCACAGTCTGAGTTAAGCTGTTGGGGGGGTGGGTGAAAACATGTGTGGCCAGCATTATGACTAATTGTCCACATTGGTTCATTCTGTTGAAACTGCATAACAACATCTGAAATGTAATAAGAGGACTGCTCTGGACCCCCTGGACTTAATTAGGGTCCACATACTGTACACTAGAGCCCACCTGACACCAAGCCTGCACTTGTCTGCATCCGCATTATGAAGAATTATCTCACATTGCATGAATTACAGTTGCTCCTGGTTGTGTTGCTGACCAGCTGTGTTGGTCCCAACAGGATCCCAAGGAGCGGCTGGGTTGCCAGGTCCAGACGGGCTTCACAGATATCAAGGCACACACATTTTTCCGCAGTATAGACTGGGAGCAGGTAAGAGCAGAGTGAGTGAGGGGAGAAACATCACGCCACCATTTATTCAGTCATCGTTTATTTCTTTGAATATTCAACACACAACGAAACTGCTGTTTCTCACGTTATACACTTTGCCACGTACACCTGACATAGTCCTGCTAGATCTTCTGCCATGACAATATCCTCATGCCACACAACCATCATAATCAGCTGCTGGGGAGTTCACACACATCAACTGTTCAACACATGGTCTGGTGATGAGAGACTAAAGGATCTTCACATCCGATATGATTTTACTGAATCTTGGTCGACAACAACTGGCAGCTGATCAGGCAGGGCTTCTGGAATGGCAAGCAGAGAGGGCCAAACCACATCAGAGGGCCAACTCGTCCTCAGATCAGAAAGAGGAGAGAGGAGAGAAGGTGATCAAGGATGATGTCATCACTCAGTTCAAACAGATACATTATGAGGTGGAAGGTGATGAGCAGAGTTCACCGTTTGTGAGATCAGGTATGTGTTACTTCCTGACAGACAGCCGATCTGAGGTCTGTCACAACTAATGCAACAACAAACAGAGAACACTGCACGCCCCCGTTTACTGCAAATCAGATCTGAGAACAGCTTTCATTTCACAGTCACACGCCTGCATATAACTAATGTACACATCAGAGAACCCCTCCTATGTGTGTGTGTTTTTTTTTTTTTTTTTTACATTTTTGTCATTTAGTCTTGTCTAGATAGCTTGTTGTTTAAATTCTTGTAAAGCTGATCTTACTGAGTGGGCAATTACCTAGTTTCAGCCAGCTCAGCTGTAGTGAATAGACTTGATTGGAGGAAGGGGCCCGAGTCAACAGATAAAGGACAGCCCGTGAAACTTCTTGTCAACTACATTTTTGTCTGGAGAAAGAAAGGAAGCTGCTTTGTATCTTGTTGGTAAGTCAGAAACTAATTGTAGATTTGGGTTTAGGCATTCTGTGAGTAGAGCGAGTTGTAACATTTAGTCTTGTCTAGATAGCTCGTTGTTTAAATTCTTGTAAAGCTGATCTTACTGAGTGAGCAATTACCTAGTTTCAGCCAGCTCAGCTGTAGTCAATAGACTTGATTGGAGGGAGGGGCCTCAGTCTGCGCATGAGGTAAACCGAGCACTTAAGAGCTTGTCACTACAGCGCCAGCTGCAGCGTCAGGACAGCCGAACAAAGACAGACGAACAAAGACAAGGGAGTATATCTGCGGGAGTCTTTGGGAAGAGAGCTGAACAAAGACAAGGGAGTCTATCTGCGGGAGTCTGTGGGAAGACAGCTGAACAAAGACAAGGGAGTCTATCTGCGGGACTCTGTGGGAAGACAGCTGAACAAAGACAAGGGAGTCTAGCTATGGGACTTCATCGAGGAAATCCATTCAGGTAGGCATAACATCTCAACCACCTCCCATCGCAGCCATGTGTCCTATCCCAGTCAGGACATCAAACTGGAGAAGATTTCGTCAGAGACCCATCGCTCGAGGCTGCCACCCACCATTCTCCACCGGTACGGAACTTGAAGTACTAGGGGGAACTGACAGTCTGCAGTCAAGAAGGCGGACACTATCTCAGCATATGCCTCCCTGCAGACTCTCCACTTCCTGGCCATTACATAGACCTGGATCACCCCAGAAAACACTGCCACTCCAGCTGCTCTTTCAACTGCCTACTCGTTTTCACACGCCGTCTCTGTCACCCGCTCAACATCATCTATCTATCGCCCACCCGGTCCTCTCTGTGACTTTTTAGATCAGATGGATGCCCTCCTAAGCTGCTCCCCTGATGATGGCACACCACTTGTCGTCCTCGGTGACTTCAACATCCACCCGGGAAAGCTGCACTCATCTGAATTCATTGACTTCTTCTCCGCATTTGACCTCACACTCTCCCCCTCTCCACCCACTCACCGGACTGGGAACCAACTTGACCTTGTCTTCACAAGATCCTGTGGCATCTCTGCATTATCTGTTACCCCGCTCACCGTGTCCGACCACCACTTTGTGACTTTCTCCCTCCCCCTGAAGTCCACCACATCCCTCCCCTCTACGCCTCAAACTGTCACCAGCCGCCGCAACCTGAAATCCCTCACTCCCTCCGCTCTCTCCTCAACTGTTCTTTCCTCACTTCCATCCACAGCACAATTCTCCTTAATGCCTACTGAGGAAGCCTCCTCCATCCTGATGTCCTCACTCTCCTCTTCTTTGGACAGTCTCTGTCCACCCATCTCACGACCAGTGCGATCCTCTCCCTCCCCTTCCCTGGCTGTCCGAACCTCTGCGAACCAACAGATCTTCTTGGCGAACGGCTGAGAGAAAATGGAAGAAATCGGGCCAGTACGAGGACCTTGCTCACTACCACCACCTCCTCTCTGACTTCACCTCAACTGGTTCAACAGTTAAATCTGCCTTCTACCTGGCAAAGATCAACTCAAAAGATCAACGCCTCAGAACCCCAGGAAACTCTTCTCCATGTTCTCCTCCCTCCTCACCCCTCCTACCCCTCTCCCTCCTTCCTCCCTTACTGCTGATGACTTTGCAACTTACTTTACCAAGAAAGTAAATGACATCAGCTGCTCATTCACTCCTATAACCTCCCAGAAAACATCTCCACTAATTCTAAACTCTGATGGCCTTACCAGCTTTAGCCCCTTCACCTCTGAAGATGTTCACAAACTTGTTACATCTAACCATGCCACCACATGCTCCCTTGACCCGATTCCCTCCTCTCTTCTCCAAGACATCTCACACGACATCTTGCCATTCCTCACCACCCTGATCAACTCCTCCCTCACCTCAGGTGTCATTCCAGATGGCTACACTGAAGCCCCTCCTTAAAAAACCCACCCTAGACGCTACTGACATCCAAAGCGACAGACCTGTATCTCTTCTTTCATTCCTCTCTAAAACCCTGGAACGTGCCACCTACAACCAACTGTCATCCTATCTCTTGCAGAACAACCTCCTTGACCCTAATCAATCAGGATTCAGGACTGCTCACTCTACTGAGACGGCCCTCCTCACAGTGACCGAGTCCCTGCGAGACACCAGAGATGCCACTCCTCCATTCTCATTCTCCTCGACCTATCTGCTGCATTCGACACAGTCAACCACCAAATCCTCCTCTCCACCCTGGCTGAACTTGAAATCACTGACTCTGCTCTAACCTGGTTTGCATCATACCTGACAAATCGCACCTTTCAGGTCACATGGAATGGCTCTATGTCCAAACCCTGTTCTCTGGACACGGGTGTCCCTCAAGGCTCAGTATTAGGACCGCTTCTGTTCTCATTATACACCAGATCACTGTGCTCTGTAATCACATCACATGGATTCTCTTAACCATTGTTATGCAGATGACACCCAGCTATTCCTCTCTTTTCCCCCGTCCTCCGACACTCACATTGCAACTCGCATCTCGGATTGTCTGGCAGACATCTCTGTCTGGACAACTGCACATCACCTCAAGCTTAAAAACCGAAAACCGAACTCCTCTTCATCCTGGGGAAAGACTGCTCTTGCATAGACCTGTCGGTCACTGTCGAGGGCATCACAGTATTACCTTCCTCAACTGCGAGGAACCTGGGTGTAATCCTCGATGACCAACTATCCTGCACCCCCAACATCACTGCTGTGGCCCGATCCTGCAGATTTGCCCTCTACAATATCCGCAGGATTCGGACTTTCCTCACAAAGGATGCAACGCAACTCCTGGTCCAAACACTGGTCATCTTCCGCCTTGACTACTGCAACTCTTTCCTGGCAGGACTCCCGGCCTCAGCGACTAAACCATTGTAGCGTATCCAGAACGCTGCAGCACGCCTTGTCTTCAATCTACCCAAATTCTCCCACGTGACCCCCCTCCTCCGTGACCTCCACTGGCTCCCTGTTGCAGCACGCATCCAATTCAAGACGATGGCACTGGCCTTCAAGGCCATCAATGGCCTACCTTCAAACACTGCTCAAACCACACGCCCCGAAGCGAGCACTTCGCTCCTTTACTTCAGCTGGTCGGCTAGCCATCGCTGAAATCAAACAAATGTCGCTCAGCAAAGTCCAGACTCTTCTCTGTTCTGGCGCCTCAGTGGTGGAATGAACTCCCGACCAATGTCAGGACATCAGAGTCATTTGCCATCTTCCGAAAAAGGCTCAAGACTCACCTGTTTATGACCCACTAACACCCCCCCCCCCCCCCCCCACAAAAAAAAAAAAAACAGCACTGTTGTTCTTAAGGTATGTTTACTGAACAGCTACTACTTTACTCAGACGAGGACCTAACACTTGTTATATTTTTAGCTCTTACTTAATTGGCAAAGATATGTTGTGGTTTCTTTGTTTCTTTCTTTTGACAAATGTACTTGTACTGTAATAAAGCTTAATTTGCAGTCGCAAAGTCAATGCAGAGACCTGAATCAACGTGAAGCGGATGGTGCGAATACGCAAAATCTGTGTTTCAAAAGGCTCTCAGCATTGAGATTGTCCTCCTGTCGTTCTGACATCCCTGAATCCTAAATGGAAGAAACAAATGTTCACAGACCAGACCAGACTATGTAGAGAAACCAGAGACTGTCTGTGGTCCCCCAGGGGTCTACAATAGTAGCTCACAGTCCAGAGACCAGACCAGACTATGTGGAGAAACCAGAGACCGTCTATGGTCCCCCAGAGTTCTACTATAGTAGCTCACATTAGTTCAGAGACCAGACCAGACCATGTGGAGAAACCAGAGACTGTCTGTGGTCCCCCAGAGGTCTACGATAGTAGCTCACATTAGTCCAGAGACCAGACCAGACTATGTGGTGAAACTAGACACTGTGTCTGTGGTCCAAACAACAAGATCTCTGAAGTATTTATGTCTAGATGACCTTATTTGGAGTGTTGATGGAGCAGCTACAATGTTAGCATAGCCTAGCAGCATCAACCAGACTCCATTCAGAAAACCATCATTTTAAAAGTAGTTAGCTTGGGTCTTGCAGACAGACCTAACAAACACCTTTATTTCAGCATCCTTTTCCGTTGTTTATATGAAATCACAGATAAATAGTTTATTCTGGTTCCTCCAGCTGTGGTGAACCAGCCCACATAGTCTTGCTAGATCCAGTGAATCCAGCTTGGCGGAACCCACCGAGCACCTCTGAATGATGTCATGAACCCACACAGGACAGGGTCTAGGTTCCTGGTGGATCTGGGACTTCAACATGTACAAAGCAGCAATAGTGGTGATTTCAGCCTCTGTGAGACCTGGCTGGGGTCTACGTGGAGGGAAGCCCCGCCTCCTCTCCGTGACATCTAGTGCAAGGGACACAAATGAACACAAATGATCTCACAGTTACGTACAACTGAACACATGATCTCCCCCCAGAGGTAGGATTAAAATCATACTTTACAGCTGTGATGCTAGATGTTGTATTTTAATTTATTTTAAACATTATGCAAAATAAAGCAGTTATCTTCTGAACGCTACATCCTTTGCAAGTGGCCTTGTTCCCGATTACATGGACTCTGCTCTGCTAACAGACGTTAGTGTGAATGCTAATTAAAGAGGACTAAGGGCCACGTCCCTCACCTCGTCGTTGCCGGCTCCCCCATGGGACGATTAGGTGGGGTGGCAGGTCCTCAGTAGGCATGAAAGAGGTGGAAAACAATGTGAAGAGTGTGTTAATGAGTGCTGCCTCGGTGCTGTGAAGTTCACACCAAAGGGAACGGGAGATATCAAAGCAAGCCCAGCCACAGAGCTGCATGCAGCATGGAGGGAAAACATGTCGACAAAGCTCTGACGCTCTCTGCCCTCCAACTCCAAACCTGTCTCCAGACCTGACAGGCCTGGCACGCCGCGACTGTTGTTACCACATATTAATATTCATTAGACCCACTTCTCTCTGAAGAGATGATACGTTTGAATATCATTTACCTGCCATCGTCTTTCATGCCCTTGCCAGATCCACCACTCTTCGCTGCCAGAGAACTGTCGGCTGAAACAAGCGGATTTCACTGTTTTTCACTGACACTGAGATCACATCCAGGCAGGAAACCAGGTCTCAGTGTCCCGGTCTCAGACCAGGATCTCGCTCTGTAATAATAGCAGCATTCTTCTCAACACAGATGTTTCTAAATAAAGGCAATATTAGCAGTTTGAGGTTTGAGATAGGGTGATTTTCTCATAGAATTCTATATTTTGATGGACAGAATGGAAAGTGTGGAGTAATATGAATAATAATGAAGTGTTAATGAAAGTTAACAGAGGCTTTATTCCCCTTGGAGCTGCTAAATGGCTGAATGAGAAACGTCTGTACAGGAAGTGATGGCTTTCCTTGACAGGTAAACAGCACACTGGCAGCCACCCAAATGAATTGATGAATGAAAACTCTTTGTGTTAAAGGAAAGTGGCAGCAGCAGCTTGTTGAGGGTTACTCTGGTTGTAGATGTGGAACTACATGTTATTATAATTACGTATGTTAAGTAAAGAGGTCATTTAAACTGATCTGACGAGAGGTCATGTTTAACAAACACATCAGTTTTCTTCCTTCAAACACGACTCATTGCACTCCGCTCATAATCCAACATAATTAATTTCATGGATATTTTCAAGTCTTTACTTTAAACACAAATCGATACTGCGTGTGTGTGTATGTGTGTGTGATAAGATCACTCCTACTAACCAACGCTGACATCACATCTATCAGACTGCAACCCCCCCCCCCCCCTCTTTTTTTGCACCTACCTTTGCCCCTGTCAGTTTCAGACCCTTAGATCCTGTCTCCATCATTCCTCACACACACTA
Organism: Chelidonichthys spinosus; assembly: GCA_029853015.1. Taxonomy (NCBI): domain Eukaryota; kingdom Metazoa; phylum Chordata; class Actinopteri; order Perciformes; family Triglidae; genus Chelidonichthys; species Chelidonichthys spinosus. The sequence goes on along the minus strand of CM056829.1, from coordinate 28,394,840 downwards.
GGGGAGTATCAGGGCACATGAAAGAGGTAAAGTCTAAAGCCAATGGCGATCCATGGGTTCCCAGATCAGAGCACCTGTGTATGTGTGTATATGTGTGTGTGTGTGTGTGTGTGTGTGGGGGTGGGTGGGTGTGTGTGTGTGTGTGTGTGTGTGTGTGGGTGTGCGTGTGTGTGAAAGAGAAAATTTCAGAGGCATTAATGCTTTCAGGATTGGACTACGTGACGATCGGCCTTATCTGAGCCATTAATGTGTCGTTGCAACTGAAATACCAGTTTAGTCTAGTGCAGGTGAGAGTTGGCAATGAAATACCAGTAGACATAATATCCAAATCTGAAGATCTTTAAATGCTGCAGCATGAGCCATCCCCAGTGCGACGCAGGAATGACTGAAGAGTCACTGTTTCTGTTGGCACTTATAATGCAGTTGAATTTACATATAGGTCTGACATCCTGCAGCCCCCGTTCCAGGTGTCCCCAGATGTTGTGTTTGATCAAAGGGTCATTGTCTTATCCTGCATCAATGGGCTTGTCTGGCGATGCCCCTGGTGACAAATGGTCCTGCAATACGCAATGAGGACAGACAGCCATTTGCCCACAGAAATACATGATTAAATAGGAATTTCCCTCACAAATGTGACCACAGTCAACCGATGTGAAGCGACCAATCAGAGCAGAGCGTATGTCCGCTGTCCTCCCCAGCGATCTGGTTCCTCACTGTGGAGTTACACATCACAGACAGCAACCTCAGCTTGTGAACAGTGAAGCCAAAGCTGAAGGTCTTAAAGCTGCATTCCCTCTGCTGGCCACCAGGGGCAACTCCTCTCTGATTGTATAGAAGTCTATGCGAAAATGGTCCTACTTCTCTGTTGATGTATCTCAGTAAATATTGAAAACATGAGTTTATGGTCTTCTTCAAGTCTTCAGTCCAGCATGATGTTCATTTAGTAGTGTTAATCATTTCACGGCTCGCAAACATCAACGGTAAAATATTACTAGGGCCCTTGATTCATCAACAACATGATTAGACACCATTTGATGAGGAAAAAATGCTCTAAAAAAAAAATAAAAGGCATTTCATAGGGCTCCAAATAATAGCTGGATGCATTACATGTATACTGTAGGTTGATGACAAATAAGTAAGCAGATATGCTTAGTTGGAGATGGCTTTTGGTATTTTGAAGTTGAGGTGGCTCTGCTGTGTACTTTGTGTTGTAAGTGTGGCTCTACTGGAAAAAATAGTGAGGATCACTGATTTAGTACATTGTGGTCCATTCAGAGTCCAACAGACCAGAAAGCAGGGGATGCTGTAGGGGCGGGGCTACCTGCTGATTGACGGGTCAAGGAGGAAGTCAGCCGATTTGGTAGAATGAGTGAACCGTGTTGACAGGATGCTTCCAGCTGCAAACATGGCCAGTTATTACTCACTGTCATGTGCATTTTTAAGCTATAGGGTTTCATCTGTAAAAACAAATTCATAAAAGTGCTAGAAAACTCATATTTCTCTTAATCTGATGGGATTAACGCCACTAAACAACCCAAAAGTATCACCCTGATTAGGTGCCATCTATCCAAACACAGGACTTTCAGCCAGGAGACTGCTGTTCACGTCCTGCATGAAAACAAATGTTAGTATAGTTATTTCTATGCACGTTACGTAACAAACGTAAGGACATTGTCCTTGCAGTCTGGCAGCATTAAGCATTAGAAACATTCATAATGGGCTAACATGATATGTAGCCTTCTGGTATTAAAATTATTTGACTGAAGATTGAATATTTATCAGACAGCACCTGGATCAGCCTTCCAAAAACATATTGATTGCTATCTATTTTCAGATTCCCATAAACGTGCTTGAAACTGTTTTGTTTTTTTAATTTAAATGTGCATATTCTTACATTTAGGAAACAACCAAAACCACAGCGCAGACCATTGTACCTCTGACTTCTTTATGTTCTCAACAAATGTGAACAGGATGAGGGATGTGAAACCATGGAAACCAGAACAGAAACTCTGCCGGCTGAATCACACACAGGGCCCTAGTTTTGTGGCGCAGCGCAGAGCAGCACAGGGCGGCGCAGGGTGGCAGAGCCGGCGCAATGCAAGTTTCGACCCGCGCAGCCTTGCACAAGGTCAGTTTGGCAGTTTGGTGGATCGCCTGCGCCAAGATGGGTGTGGCGGCGCAGCAGGGGGAGGCATCACAGATTCAGCTTGGCGTAGCGGAAGTTTCGTGGCAAAAAGCCTCGCCGAGACTGCGCTGAAAGCTCGCCAGCTCCAACCTGGTCTACTTTCGGCATAAGGCGTAAATGATGCCCATTCATTCAATGCAAATCACAGCTGGCGCAGTGGAAGTTTGGCTGACGGCGCGCAGTGCGCACACGTCACCTAGACCTCACAGGCAGGTTTCCACAGTTCCAGGCACATTTAAATGCAATAAATAATCACAACAAACACTATTTAATGCAACTAATTGAATCAACACGTGAATTTATATCTATATAGATTGTCCCGTCACATCTGACGTCAGATCAAAGGCGGATGGCACGCGTAACGGAAACTCAGCCTCTCGGACCAAAACATCTCCCTCTCTCTCTCCTGTTTTTTATAACATCGAAATTGTTATTATTATGATACGCACGCACAGCGTGATGCGCGTGGTTGGAGCGCCGGCGCTGCTTCTGTCATCGGGTTGTCAAGTGACGGAACTTGCACTGAACCTCCCCTAACGCATTAAAGGTGAGGAGAGGAGCTCATTTGATTGGTGAAGATCTGAATCGGCTGTATTAATCCCAGTCCACACCTCGTCTCCTCCTCTTCTCCCACTCACGCCTTCTTCCCCTCCCTCTTTCCCACTTGCGCGGGTGGGCGAGACGGGAGGAGTGCCTGCGCGTGCCTGCGCGAAGCCTGCGCGAGCCTGCGCGGTGCACGAAACTTGCAAAGTCCAGGCGGACACACCCCGTCGGCGCAGGTGCGCTGAGAGCTGACTGCGCCTGGTCTACGAAACTAGGGCCCACTGGGTTATTGGCTCGGTGATGGGGTGCCAGCTTCCTTTCCTCTTATTTTTCAGACATTCTTATAATGTCAATGGGATAATAATAATCGTCATTGAGTCAGATGAAGCGTTTGACATCCAGCATTGTGTTTTCATGGCAGATCCTGTTCAGTAAAGTCAGTTTGACTTGTATTGCACATAATCACACAGTGTCATCAGCGCTAATGCCAAAACCAACAAAGTGTTGGAGCGGTCATCCCCTCCTCGTCTTGTGTCTGTAATGGGACACTATGACATCCTCTCCGTACGTGACCCAAAATGCTGTTGGTGTGGAGGCAGGAACACAAACTGCACTTTCAACCAGAAAGTTTCTCAGTGCACCAGTTGTCGGCTGTAGCTGCTTTAGCCTGGTTAGTTGTTTAGCCTGGTTAGCTGGTTAACCTGTTTAACTGGTTTGCCTGGTAAGATGCTGCTGGTGCACTAGCAGGAGCAGTTATTCATATATAATTATTAATATCAATACAATTATTGATATGCATAGGATTATTGATATAATTCATATAAACAGGACACCACCCTGAAACCAGGGGAGGATAACCAAACCTGTACTCAGTCTCTATATAAAGGGGTTTGTACTCAAATCCCAATCATTAATAACTATTAGCATATGAGGAATTGTATATTGTTTGTAGAGAAAAGGTTGATATCATTCATTCTTATGCAACATTAATAAACAGCAGTATGTTCAGAAAGGGGCTGCAAGGTGGTGTAGTGGGTTGCATTGTCGCCTCACAGCGAGGGTTTGATTTCCGGTTGGGTTCCTTCTGTGTGGAGTTTGCATGTTCTCCTTGTGTCAGCGTGGGTTCTCTCCGGTTCTTCGGCTTCCTCCCACAGTCCAAAGACATGCAGGATGGACCTGTCTGTCTCTACATGTCAGCCCTGTGAAAAAACTGGTTACCTGTCTGTCTCTACATGTCAGCCCTGTGAAAAACTGGTTACCTGTCTGTCCCTACATGTCAGCCCTGTGATAGACTGGTTACCTGTCTGTCTCTACATGTCAGCCATAGACTGGTTACCTGTCTGTCACAAAAAAAATTAACAAATAAACATACACTAAGTGTCCTATCTAACTAAATACTGTATGTGTGTGTGTGTGTGTGTGTGTGTGTTAGTGTGTGTGTGTGTGTGTGTGTGGTGTGTGTGTGTGTGTGTGTGTGTGTGTGTTTGTGTGTGTGTTACAAGATGGCCGCTGTGGGTGTCGACCAGTCAGCCATGTGGAGTGCGGGTGTTCTTTCTGGGAGGCCATGTGGCCCTGCCTGGAGAACAGGTTTCTATACATATATATAGTTATTAGGGCTGTAACGACACACGTATCGAAACTGAAATCGCACACTCTGATCCACGAACCTGTCTCGCGGTGTGAGAAGGCAGAATCACGACACAACTTCCAGCTATCAAGGTGCGTGTCCACAGGCAGAGGTGTTTCCCCGCATCCCATTCATTGTCTATGTGAATGAAAAGCCGTGCAATGCATTCTGGTAGCGTTGCGGCGAAATGTCGAGAGATGGCGCGCGAGTTGGCCGCTCCTCATTTGCATAAAGTTGAAGTCGAATCTACTTTATGCTAATCAGTGGCGCCGGGCTCGACTTGCCGCCTCGGGAACGCTCGCGAACGGTCGCGAAAATCTTCTAAACTGAATGTTGTCGATCTAAAATAAAGACAGATTCAGCAACTGCATAGCTTATTTCTCGCTTAAAATGTTTTCAGAAACACCTTTCGGTGAACTATTTTCGTAAAATAAGAGAAAGTTTCCAAACGAGCTGCCATGTTGGTCTGCGTGAACTCTGGAGCAGAGAGGACAGCTGTGAATGCGATCGTCCAATCAGGTGCAGCTATGAACTGTACACGTGATTGTTTGAAGGAGAGCGCCTGTCAAGATTACACGGGCAATTGCAACATTCATGGCTCTGGACATGCGCCCCTTTTCGGTGGTGGAAAATGATGGGTTCAAGTTTATTTGCTCATGTTATTGAGACCTTACTTGAGACAATAATATTGTTCTTAATCTTTAGAAAGGTTTTCAACTGTTCTATTCTTCTAGTGTTCCAAGTTATTGAAATGTTACATAAATAAAATGTTTAATTTAAAAAAAAAATCTCTCTTCTTATCACACCCCCCCCACTAACAAAAAAATCGAGGTTTGTATCGAACCGTGGGTCAAAAATCGTGATACAAACCGAATCGTGAGTTTGGTGTATCCTTACAGCCCTAATAGTTATTGTGATATATGTAGAGGCGTTAGGAAAGTTGGATTAGTGAGCACGCAAACTGTCTGTTCTAGATCACTAACAACTGAACTAAGGTTACACACTTAACTAAACAATACATCAAACAGAAAATCACTTGGAAACATTAATGTCATCACATTCAGTTTCTGTCCTAAGCTATGCCCAGATTGTTACCAGTGCTTGAAGAAAGGTTGCTGTTTTCAGGTTCCTGTGAAGGAAAGTTGCTGTCCTCGGAGTTGTGGATGGAGGAATTTCTAGTGAGCTCTGCGTCTCGACTAGAGGTGATCTTGTGGGCCCTAGTTTCGTAGACCAGGCGCAGTCAGCGAGCAGCGAACCTGCGACACGCCGGCGGGGTGTGTCCACCTGGACTTTGCAAGTTTTATAATGCCGATATTATATCACTATAGAAATTGTAGGCACATTTTAGGCATGTCTATCACAAAACAGAGTTAGGGCGCACAGCAGTAGACATAATAGTGGCGAGAACCCGGTGCCTGCACGAGCCGGCCGGGCCATTTATCATCATCATCACCGTCTTCATCATTTGCGCTCCACAGCTGCACCGGATTCCCCGTCCAACATCAGAACGGCGGGACACGGGACCTCGCGTGCCGCTCAGACCAGCTGCAGCCCCAACTCCGGTTCCAGCTCGCGGCAAAGTTTCCACGGACACGGACAACAGGCTTTTTTAAAGATTTTTTCAGGCATAGACACATTTTATATGCAGTGGATAGATATGAAAAACAGGAGAGAGAGAGGGAGATGTTTTGGTCTGAGAGGTCCAAGTTTCAGCTATGTTAATTCAGTCAGGCTGAGTTTCCGTTACGCGTGCCATCCGCCTTTGATCTGACGTCAGATGTGACGGGACAATCTATATAGATATAAATTCACGTGTTGATTCAATTAGTTGCATTAAATAGTGTTTGTTGTGGTTATTTATTGCATTTAAATGTGCCTGGAACTGGGGAAACCTGCCTGTGAGGTCTTGGTGACGTGTGTGCACTGCGCGCCGGTCAGCCAAACTGCCACTCTGCCAGCTGTAATTCGCCTTACGCCAAGAGTAGACCAGGTTGGAGCTGGCGGGCTTTCGGCGCAGTCTCTGCGAGGCTTTTTGCCAAGAAACTTCCGCTGCACCAAGCTGAATCTGTGACGCCTCCCCCTGCTGCGCCACCACACCCATCTTGGCGCAGGCGATCCACGAAACTGCCCGTGCGCAAGGCTGTGCTGGTCGAAACTTGCATTACGCCGGCTCCGCCACCCTGCGCCACCTTGCGCTGCGCCACGAAACTAGGTCCCTGTGTCTTGAAAGGGGGAGACCAGGTGAGCTGGGTCTCTTTAGCCGTTTCTTGTAGGGTAAAAGCCTTGTTTGGCTGCTTGGTGAGGAGACCTGTGAGCTCAGGTCGACATCTCAGACAGAGGTACACTCCCAGTTGGTCAGCCCAGTAGGAAGCAGGTACTGCAGTTGACCAATCACAATGGAATCTGGAGTTCATACGTGTCACTGAGAGTGACATGGCCTGTGGGCAGATGGGGGGGGGGAACCCCATGGCTAACTGGATGGCTGGTTAGCCTGTTTAACTGGTTAGCTGGTTAATGCAGCTCAGTGGATCTGTTAAACTATATGTGACACTGTACTGAACCGTGTATTTGTGTCCCGGTTGACCTCCAGTAATAAATCAAACAGCCACCATGGTACTTCTGGCAGCAGGGTCGTGAATGTGGCATTGGTCTGAATAAACAACAATGTGTGTGTTTATGGTGATGATGTGTGTGTTCATGGTGATGATGTGTGTACTTCACCCACTAAAAACCAACCTGAACATAGCACCCAGACTTGGGCCCAACAGGACCTGCTTGAAGGACAACATGACACAAATACTTGGTATATAAGCAGTTTGGAAGATTACTTCCTTTTTTATCCTTTTTCAAAACACAAGAGCTGTGGAATAAATGGTGATCGCTTGCTCGTTCTGGGTTGATAGCATGCCGGCTAGCTAGCTAGCTCACTATCTATTACAGTAACTAAGCATCCGTTTACAAAAAAGGAGCATATGGTCACCTAAAGGTGCATTCAGACAGGCAGCAGGTCCTACCTGTCCTACCTGTGATCCAGCTAATGCCGTCTCATCATGCAGCTGAATAGAGCTGGTTGACTTCTCACCTCATGAGTATGGCAGGTTTTCTGACTATAATTATGTTTATATTTACTTGCACTGCTAGAAAGGGAAGATGTAACATTAACTGCATTGGTTTTGGTAATTTTTAATTGAATTTGTGGACAATAAGAAAACAAGAGTAGATACTTCTGTCATATTGAAAATGAATAATGTACGATATATAATAATAATAAAATAAGCAGAAGAAGACTTCCGGTTTGGCTGCGATGGAGTAGACGCGTGTCGAGTCTCGCTCCCGCAACTATTGTCAATTTAACGTTTCAAGACCCCGAAAGTCACAACAAAGGGTAATATTCATCTCTTTTGACGGACATATCCCCGAAATATGTCGACGTACGCGACCAGACATAACGTAAATGAGCAGGGTGCCAAGGTCAGTCCCGCACACGAGGCAAGTGATGAGTTTAGCATGGCAGCCATTGCTAACCTTTTGGAAGAACACCGCCAAGCCCTCTCCGCTGATTTCAAAGCCTCCATTTCAATACTCGAAACAAAGCTGGACCACGTCCACACCACAGTGTCTGACCACGCTCAGAAGATAGTCTCTCTCGAGGTAAATGCTACTCTACAAGACGAGCGCCTGTTGACAGTGGAGGCATCCTGTGCTATGCTAACGGAGAGCAATGCTAAGCTGTTTGCTAAAGTCAGCGACCTGGAGTCCCGGAGCCGGCGGAACAATATCAGAGTGGTCGGCGTACCTGAGTCAGTGGAGGGACCGCGACCCTTCTTTGCAGACCTTCTCATGGAAGTTTTTGGCGAAGGCGTCCTGGATTCACCGCCGGAATGTGACCGAGCTCATCGTACGCTATCCGAGAAACCGAAGCCGGGGCAGAGAGCCCGTCATTATCAGGCTGCACAGGTACCAGGTGAAGGAGAGGATCATACGTGAAGCCCAAACCAGGAGAGGCAAGCTGCAGTACAGAGGCTCTCCCATCTCCATTTACGAGGACTACGCGCCGGAGGTTGTGGAACAACGCCAGAAGTACAAGGAGGTGATGTCGGAGCTCTACAACATGGGCTTCAAACCTGCATTGCTATTCCCTGCCAGGCTTGTCATCGTGATGAAAAATGGGGAGAGGAAGAGGTTTTCTTCGGTCTCCGAGGCTAGAGGCTTCATAACATCCATCCGCACGGAGGAGACCTGACGATCATGAGCGACAGTAAGCCCACCATGATGAGCCACTGTTATGCTTACTGGATAACCGCGAGTTAATATGATGCCAACTATATAACTGTCTTCACCAGCCCCGGACGGGCCTGGAGCTAATTCTCAGACTGCATCATTAGTAGTCATGGACCACGGTCCCGACGGGCTGCTGGTGTTTTGAGTCTGGAACATAGCACTTGATATGTTTATTAATGTTTTTCTCTGTGACTTATGGGGTCAATTATTGTTAATGCAAGGGAAGAGACCCCGGAAGCTTAGTTAAGTTGTTTAGCTGTGAGCTGGAGAGCTCGGATGTTGTTCCTTATTGTGGGTGTAGCCCTCAGGTGGTCACAAATGTTATCACTGTTCTGTCTTTATTTTTTGTCCCACCCCCCCCCTTTTTTTTTTTTTTTTTTCCTCTCTCTCTCCTTTTTTGTCTCTCCTTTTCAACGCCTCCCCATTCTCTCTCCCTTCATTACTGTACAGAATACAGGTCATGCAATGTCAATCTAACTTGTTACGGTCGGCTCTATGGCTAATGCTGTGAAGACAGATAACGGAGTGCGTCTGATTTCCTGGAATACTAAGGGCATGAACAATGCGATTAAAATTAGTAAGATCCTGACACAGTTACAACGCCTTAAAGGGGACGTGATATTTTTGCAAGAGACACATCTCAAAACATCTGACACCCCACGTATTAAGAGGGCGTGGATGAGCCACTTATTCCATTCAAAATTTACAGATAAAGTTAGAGGGGCCGCCATTATTATTCATAAAAGGGTCTTGTTCGAGCCAACAAATGTAATTCTAGACACTGACGGCCGCTATGTCATAGTTTCGGGCACGCTTCAGAATATACCTGTGGTCTTAGTTTCAGTTTATGCGCCAACCTGGGACGATGACCAATTTTTTACGAGGCTCTTTGCAACCACACGTTCTCCCGAATAGATTTCTTCCTGCTTGATAATAATATCCTGGACGCCGTGAATGCATGTGAGTATCACCCAATAACCATCTCCGACCATGCTCCCACCACAGTTGACATTAGTTTTCCACGAGATACAACTCCACGCTCACGATGGAGGTTCAGCTCGCACTTGTTGTCAGATAATACATTCAAAGATTTTGTTGCGACTCAAATTCGTTCCTACATAGAGTTTAATGACACCCCTGATGTCAGCAGTAACATTCTGTGGGAAGCGCTTAAAGCTACTATTCGTGGACAGGTGATATCTTATATTTCCCAAATGAGAAGGGCTGAGCAGGCTAGGCTGGTGGAAATTGCAGAGGAACTTTTAAAGCTTGATGGAACCTACTACACCTCCCCATCCCCCACCCTCTATAAGAAACGGTTACTGCTACATTCGGAACATGACCTGTTAATGACACGCGTAGTGGAGAGACAGCTGCGACAATCGAAACAAAACTTTTTTGAGCAGGGAGATAAGGCGGGAAGATTACTGGCACAGCACGCCCGCGCAGCTAGCGCTTCTAGATTGATTTCTCGAATTAAGCAACCTGATGGTAGCCTCGCTTCTGATCCAGCAGTTATCAATAAGTGTTTTTCTGATTTCTATACCACACTGTATACTTCTGAATGCAACCCAATTACTGCAGCGACCCCCAATCCTTTAGACCGGTTAACATATGCTCAAATTGAAGTAAATATCGCCAGAGAATTGGGCAGACCCATCTCTTTGTTGGAGGTGCACGAAGCAATCAATTCTATGCAAAACAGGAAATCTCCCGGTCCCGACGGTTTTACCGTCGAGTTCTTTAAGGCGTACTCGATGTTACTAGCCCCCATCCTGGTGAGAATGTTCAATGATTCCTTTACTGAAGGCAGACTGCCAACGACCCTGTATGAGGCATCTATTTCACTCCTTCTGAAGAAAGATAGAGACCCTACCTCCTGTGGTAGCTATAGACCTGTCTCACTTTTAAACATAGATTATAAGATTCTGGCCAAGGTTCTCGCCCTCCGCCTCCAAAGTGTGATGTCATCAATAATCTCCTTAGACCAGACAGGCTTCACATTGGGGAGACATCCATTTTTTAACACCAGAAGGCTATTATATACTCACCCGCGTCAAACACTCCTGAAATTGTAGTGGCGCTTGATGCAGAGAAAGCTTTTGACCGGGTGGAGTGGGGATTTCTATTTTTTATTTTAGAGAAATTTGGCTTTGATTCTAATTTTATTTCTTGGGTTAAACTTCTGTATGCCATCCTCTCGGCTTCTGTAAATACTAACGGCGTCCATTCAGCATACTTCCCTCTCAAACGTGGGACCCGGCAGGGATGTCCGCTTTCACCTTTGTTGTTCAATATAGCCATCGAGCCACTAGCCATCTGGCTTAGAAACCAGAATGAGTTTGAAGGCATTTCTCGTTTCGGTCTAGTTCACAAACTCTCTTTATGTGCTGATGACCTTCTCTTATTTATTTCAAACCCCACATCCTCCCTCCCCCCAATTTTGTCAACTCTGGATCAGTTTGGGCACCTATCAGGGTATAAATTAAACATTCAGAAAAGCGAGCTATTTTTTGTTAATAATTTGGCGAGATCTCTCCCACAATCCGTGTTTCCTTTCAAAATATCTTTTTCAACACATTCCAATTTGTCTTAATAAATCCTTTTTTGTTAATCTCGACCAACAATTTATTACTTTTATTTGGCATAATAAACCAGCCCGTATTAAGAAAAACATTCTTCAACTTCCTAAACCTGAAGGTGGGCTAGCGTTGCCAAATTTTCGCCACTATTTTTGGGCCTGCAACATTAATAAACTTATATATTGGCTCCATGGTGAAGGTGCAGACACCTGTCCACCCTGGGCTCACACTGAGATCTCATCTTCTTCTTGCTCTCTACATTCTACGATATGTTCACAGCTCCCCATAAGTGCCCATAATGTCTCACCTAATCCGGTCGTCACCAATACAATTAAAATTTGGATCCAGTTCAGAAAGCAGCACGGTTTCCACAGGGCTTGGATTCTTTCCCCGGTTTTGAATAATTATGCATCTCCCTTCCCGCTCTGACCCTACATTCCGCATATGGTCGAATAAGGGCCTCAGAACACTTAAGGACCTGTATGAAGAAGGTGTTTTCACGTCTTTTGCATCTAACGCTAAATTGGCAAAGATATATCCAAGTCACAGTGATGCCTGTAACCGCTGTAAACAGTCCCCAGCCGACCATGTGCACATGTTCTGGTCGTGCCCGAGGTTGACCAACATTTGGTCCAATATATTCCAAACTCTCAAACAGGCTCTCAACACAAATTTAGAACCAAATCCCCTGACTGCTCTTTTTGGTCTTCCTCTGCCTGAAAATCTCCCTGTTTCTACACAGCTTTACCACCTTGATAGCCAGGCGTGCCATTCTACTTAAATGGAAGCATATTTCCCCACCGACTCATAACAGTTGGATACGGGAGATTTTACAATGTCTAAAGTTAGAGAAGTTAAGGTTTTCACAGAAGGGATCTCTGACAGCATTCCATAAAACTTGGGACCCACTGCTGGATTATATTAGTAACAGTCTTAATGTTACTCCTGATGATGCCGAGGACGCTTCTTAACTGTTGGAAAGAGAGAGTACCCCCCCCCCCCCCCCCCCTGTTCTGTACTGTCTGCAAAAACTCAATAAAGAAATTGGGGGGGGAAAAAAAATAAGCAGAAGAAGAAGCAGACACTGCATTCCAAGGTCAATGACTTTTGTTTTTTTCCATCCATCCATCCATTTTCTACCGCTTATCCAGTATTCAGGGTCGCAGGGAGTTTTGTTTTTTTGCTTTCAAGTAATTCCTCACATAATACTGAAATAACCAAATAAGACACAATGGAGGATTTTAAAGCAGCAACGGTTATGACCTTTAGTTTGATGAGGCAGAGTTATTTACTTTCTGCAGTGCTTTCAAATGCCAGCGAACAGTTCTCAAAGCTTCGTTTCTATTTTGATCAAAGCAGCAGTAAAATCAGGAAGTTTTCATTTAGAGCATGTGATGTTTTCTACATGGTGTCCGACATCATTATGGAGTAAGAACTGTTGTTCTAACACATTCTTGTGTTTTTATGTTTCCTCAGCTGGAGAAGAAAGGGATGACGCCGCCCTTCAAACCTCAAATCACTGATGACTACGGTCTCGAAAACTTCGACACGCAGTTCACTAATGAGCCAGTGCAGCTAACACCAGACGACGCGTGAGTACAGCCTCACACTCCAGAGTCGAGGGACGGAGACGGAGCGCCGCCGCCTCCCGCAAGCTCTGGAAAATCTTTTAAACTGACCATTGTCGATCTAAAATAAAGACTGCATAGCTTATTTCTCGCATAAAATGTTTTCAGAAACACATTTCGGTGAACTATTGTCGTAAAATAAGAGAAAGCTTCCAAACGAGCAACCATGGTGGTCGATTTGAAATCCGGGAGCAGACAGGACAGCTGTGAAAGCGATCATCCAATCAGGTGCAGCCATGAAGTGTGCATGTGATTGTATGAAGGAGAGCACCTGTCAATCATAATCCTAGTGGCAGCCGTAATATGGCAGCTGCGGAGCACCTAGTATTTTATAGGTTCAAACAGACACAAAATCTCGTTTTTATTCATTCTACTGGTAGTCTGTTTTGCTCAAATAGAAATAGGGGCCTGTCTCTAATTCTGGCCTCATTCCAATAAGGGCCTAGGCCATGATGCGTTTGAGTAAATCAAGCCTTGGGCCTATATTATTTACGGTAACATAATTTTCCATTATTGGTTTATCCAGCAGCGGTTCAGAGCGATTGTACTCGAAGACACCGTGGTGGAACTTTGGAACAGCAATAAGTGAATCAGTGGTGATGCCGCAGGGTGCGGAGCAACAAGAGCCCCCGTGTTAATTGGAGCCATATTAAATGCCCATCATGCACTGCACCCATGACAGATGTTACTGGGTAGCTAGCGTGGCACGGTTTGAACATGGTGTACACCTCTGCTGCTCACACCCAACTTCAAACCAGCCTTGGAGCTCATTAAGGGTCGGAGACGTCTCCGAGGCTCATCCAGCTCGTTTGAGACAGTCTGTGACAGAGTTTTAGGGAGGCAACTGTGGTTTGGGGGACCTGGCATCAAACACCATGGCACATCAAAAGAAGACTCATGCCTCGTCTCTTTGTCTCGCACTTTATCTCCACAGCCCTCCCCCCTCCCTCCTCTTCTGTCTCCCCTCTCTCCCACTCGTGATGGGCTTGGCATGAGAAGAAAGAGAAGTGAGAACCGTGTAGAGAGAGAGAGGAGGGTAAATCCTCCATGTTAGAGAGTTACATTGCGACATTTAAAGCCAGATTTGCTGGGGTCCACTGCCACCATGGGGGGGGTAGTTATTCTTTGCCAGCTCCCTGTCTTAAAAAATGGCAGCTTCAGCCCAGAAAAGCATTCAACAAAACAAATTACGCTACACAAATACATAGATTTGTTTAGGCAACAAAACCACTTGGTTCGTTTTCAACGTCAGAGTTTGGATTAAAATGATAACGAAATGAAACGAACACATCAAAACGACTTGGTTCTAAGCTCCGGTTCTGAAAAGTAAAACTGCACTTTCTCTGCTGGCCATCAGGGGGCGACTCTTCTCTGATGATCTGAACTAATAAGTCTGTTTACATGATCAGCTGAGCTGCAGTCATTCCAGCCGAGTCAGTCACACTAGAAGTACTAACAGGGCCCAGTTCTAGTCCTCTAGCCCCCCCTCCTCTCCTCCCTCCTGTCCTCCCTCCTCTCGTCCCTCCTCTCCCCTGTCCTCTCTCCTGTCCTCCTCTCCCCTCTCCTCTCCTCTGTTCACCCTCCTCTCCCCTGTCCTCCCTCCTCTCCCTTCTCCTCTTCTCCCTCTCTCTGATTCTGGGAACAAGGCAACATTTAGGTTGGTTGAACACATGTTTGTGTTGGTCTCCTCCCAAACCCTCTCCTCTGCTTTGTGTGTCCCTCTTGGTGGTTTTTCTTTGTGCCTCCTCTCAGAAACTCCAAAATAGAAAAGGACCATTTTCTAAATCTGATGTTTGTATCACTGGTTGACCTCTTCCTACGGCGAGGAGCTCTCCGATCACACGGAGGAGAACCATGGCTTCATCAGAGTTCTGCTCTGCCTACTTAAAGAAAGACACTGTTGCATTTCATTGACTCGTCCCTGTGCTCCATGTGGGTGGGACCTGCTACCTGCTCCACACCGGCACTGACCCCCACTGAAGCGTTTATTTTTAGCAAGTAGCGACTCTGCGCTTTGTTTACCTGTGATTAGGCCTTTTTATTAATGGAAGCAGCGCTCTGAGGGAACAGCCATCAGTGTGAGTTCATCCCTGATTAGTCTGCACCATGTTCTCTCTGTCTCACTTGACATTGTGTACTGACAGATGCCATTTTACAGGCTTTTAAGGATTTATTCTGAGCGGTGCTAATGAAGAAACATTAACCCATCAGGTGGTTTCCAGCAGGAGCAGGAACCCACCAAATTTTTGGTCCCAGCCACTGTTAAAGAAAGGCGTCCAGCTTTCAGACTGTCGAAGCAGGCGACGTCATGGTGATGTCACCGGTGGGTTTGTGGACTACGGTTTTTCCGTTGCCATCTTGGATTTTTACCACCAATCACCATAACGGCATCTAGCCATCTACGTTTTACATAAACACTACTCCAACCAAATGATCTGATGCAGAGCTTCTCATCATGGACCACCTTCTCTCTGATGATGATGCAGACCTGACCTGGTCCAGCCCCGGGTCTTGGGTCTCTGTTGTCTTTGCAGTAAAAACACAAAGTAGTTCCACCTTTCCAAACTCACTATACTTTAGAGATCACGTGGGTCTAGGTACCAGTCCGAGTCTGTGTGCAGGTCTACTGATCTCTAACTCTCTCTCTCTCTCTCCTTAGGGACGTCATCAAGAGAATAGACCAGTCAGAGTTTGAGGGATTTGAATACATCAACCCCCTGCTATCCACAGAAGAGTCTGTATGAAGGGGAGAGCAGCTTCCTCCTTCGCCCACCTACTGTCTGTCCACGCTGCAGCATCGCAATCCTGAGAGGTGATGATAAGGGGGAGGAAGAGTGGAGGACCACAGGGAGGACAGACTGGCTCTCTGGAACTTGTTAACGAGGCAGAGTGGCTTGGAGGAGCATTTCCGTCCTGGACCGTTCAGCTGGTTTTGTTGGGAAACCAAACTCTTCTTTTCTTGGGCTCTCCGAGGCAAACCAGGATCTGGACTTCTAGAACATTCCCTGACATGTTGTTGTCTTCCCCATTTTCTTTCTCTCCGTCAGCTTCATCCCATTCTCCTCTGAACGTCCGTCATCACAGCCAGCTTTGTGGTTTCATTCTGTGCCTCCATCACGATCACATCTCCACCGTCTCACATCCCTGGATCAATATGACAGTTCTGCTGAGGAACTTGAGATTTTATGTGCACTTTGTTTTTGATTTGTTTTCTATCTTGGGGGGGGGGGGGCACAAAACAAGAATGTACAAAGACAATGACAAAGGAAAAGAATAAGTAATTATTGTGTATAATAATGTAGGCGACGATGATTTTTTTTTCGATGCAAGTGGCACCTTTTCATCGTAACGACAAAGGTTTCTTTTTGTCATCTTGTAGGATTTTCACAGGGGTTAATGCTTACCAGGTGATACCTTTCATTTTAAGAAGTGCCTCAAAGATCGTCGGGCCTCAGTCCTGAATCCAGACTGGATCAATTAATCAATGAAAGCATCGGTGTAGAACAGACGCCAACATCAGATGTGACTCCGGTGTGAAGCTTAACCTGTATAAAGTAATGACATCAGGAGGTGGGGCTTGTTGCTCCGTGTGTTTCAGGCTCAGGTTCTCCTCCACCAGCTTTGTGACGTCTGCAGACGTTCCAAGACCCCATGAGACCACCTGGTGCTGGCGTCGGTGGACCCGGGTCCAGGGGGACGACGCACAATGTTACAACGTCCAGTGAAATTACTTTATATTTTAATATATTTCTAAAGGGAATCCGAGAAGGTGTTTCATCACACCGCTGACCCGACACAGAGAGACCAGCTGAGTCCCAGTTCAAAATCCAGCCTCCGTGGGCTCAAAATATGCAGCCCACGAAGACTATGTAGACCACGCAGACCACACAGACCATGAACACCATGTAGACCATGTAAACCATGCAGACCATGATGACCATGTAGACCACACAGACCATGATGACCATGTAGACCACACAGACCATGTAGACCACACAGACCGTGTAGAACATAAAGACCATGTAGACCACGCAGACCATGAGGACTATGTAGGCTACACAGACCATGTTGACCATGCAGACCACAAAGAGCACATAGACTTTGTTGTCCGATAGACGTGTACAGGTGACTGACACCTGTCCAGGTCTACTTGGTCCAGGTTTGAGCTGCTAAACAGGCTGCAACATGTAAACGTGTAAAGGCATCACCGTCAACCTTGACTCCCTTTGACTTGATCTGGTCTCATTAAGTCCCTATGTCACGATGATGACATCACATCCTGTTAGTTGTCCGATATGATGACATCACAGCCCTCAATACTGGACCGATTTCAAATATGTTAGTCTCCATTAGTCACTTAGACACAAACACATGTGAAAACAGGGTCCAGGTTAAAAAGTGACCCTCTACTTTCACACCTGTCCAAGTCTACATGGCCCTAAATCCACAAACTATGACCATGTAGATCGGAGACAGCTGGCGGAGTACGAGCAGGAGTAACAGCTGTGAAATGTATCCATGACCACGTTGGCATCAAATGATCAGATTCTTCTTCTTTAAAATAATTTGGTGACATGAATCAGGAGACTTTTCCAAGCGACATGTTTGAATCACATGTAGGAGCCGTGGCCTCTGAAGAAAGGGGCGTAGCCCAGAAGATAGGAGGCGTGGCCTCCACAATCCACGCCCTGTGTCACTCCCTCTGTGACTTCGGAGCAGAAGAAGTCTCTCTATTGGCTGAGATTGAGCTGATGAAATGTGACTCCAGCTAATTTGAAAACCCCATAATGGGATTAATTAGCTGATCCTGAGTCAGTTAGCTGGAAGGTCTTTACAGGCAGATAGAGAGAGGAGAGATAATGAAACAGTGCACGCTCACCGATTAGTCCACCACAATGACACACACACTTCAAGCAGCTGCCCCACCGCCCACCCGCCCATCTCTTTTGCTGCATTTCATTAACGCCATGTTTTCTTGATCTATTTGCACATTTGATTGGCATCATTTGTTTGCTTTCATGAGGGACCAACGATGAACTGGGGGTCCTTCAAACCACTTTACAGACCACCCAAACACCTGAGGACAGAGGGTCTTTATCTGAAATCAATGAACTCCCTCTCTGATTTTTGTTCTAAAATAATTCGGGGTGGATTTGCTTAATTTTTGCTTCACTGCATCTTTGTAAATATGTGTAATTATTAAAAATGATACTGGTTTTCCGTGAAATTCATCCTTCCTTTATGCAAAATCTCTACAGATGCTACAGTTTTGTGGTGTGTGTGTGTGTGTGTGTGTGTGTGTGTGTGTGTGTGTGTGAGTGAGTGATCCTCCGATCACCTCTTCCTCTGTTCCTACTGGGAGAAAGATGTTCATCATCATCTAACACAATTTTCATTTTTACTGTTTAATAATTGTAAGACACAAGAGGACGGCCAGCACATTGAAAATAACAGATGTCACAATTATACAGCCAAAAAAATAAGATATAATAATCACTCTTAAAATTCTATATAGTCACTTTACTGCTTGTCACAGTATAAACATCATATTTGTACTGCACATTGTGAGTGTAAAAAAAGTAAAAAATAAAAATAATCATAAATCATACCATAATATAGAAATGAATTAAATGGAAAATATGGTATGAAAATGGGTCATCAAGAAAACTAGAAAATTCCCTCTGGAGAAATTTTGAAAGGGCCACGGGGGCTACTGCCGGAGTGTGTAAACATT
Organism: Chelidonichthys spinosus; assembly: GCA_029853015.1. Classification (NCBI taxonomy): domain Eukaryota; kingdom Metazoa; phylum Chordata; class Actinopteri; order Perciformes; family Triglidae; genus Chelidonichthys; species Chelidonichthys spinosus. The sequence goes on along the minus strand of CM056829.1, from coordinate 28,376,260 downwards.
ATGAAGAGATTCTTCAGAGATTTCAAACGAGACTGAGTTGTTTCAGAGGCAAATACAGAGACTGCTTGCTGAAAAACTGTCTCTGAAAGCAATGCGCATCAGTGGTTTTGCATGAATTTACCTCTAAAACGGCTTCGTCTCGTAACGTTACATTATTATCACATAGCGTGGTGAATGTGCAGATCACAACTTGTCCACAAAAGCGTTTTGGAGTTATTGGATTGTGTATTTGATGAGTTTGATGAGGGAAACCAGGAAATCCCATTAGCCAACGTAGCGTAGCTCTGAGCAGCAAAAAATTGCTTACACCGACAAATAAAGGGAATGAACCTACTGCTGTGACTATAGGGATTATGGCAATGGGCCAATTTGCCAAAATGTTGAACTGTCCCTTTAACTGTAGCTCTGACCTGAGGCTGAGTTAAATGGTTATGCCTCGGTTATGCTTCCGCGTAGTGATCACGCAATGGCCACGCAGGTGCTTGGAGACCATGATGGTTCTGCGTTGGGTTTACGTGGCGAAATGCAATTCAATGCCATACCGGTAAAGGGCGCTATGTTTTTTGTAAGACTGACTGATCAACCGAGACTCTTGACGTATATCATCGTTAGCATCGTTATAGCCTATTTGTTTACCTTCCGGCTTTAAACATCCACAAATTTTCAGAACTTGGTGTTTTATTTCTTTGTGCAAAAGCGACAAGGTGCAAACAATAAAACAAGGTGCAAACAATACAAGTAGCCTTTTAAAAGTTTAAATGGCAGTGATTATGAGTGGAAACCGGAAAAGTGGTCTCCAGCGGATGTAGTTAGCGGACCAATCACAGCCAATGCCGCTGCGTTGGTGTTGCGTTGGTGTTGCATAACCTCGACGGGCGTCAAGGATTTTTGGGAGGTGCACGTCAGGCCCTTGCGTTGGACGTAAGGGGGGTCCGCAAGGACGTAAGGGGTCCGCAAGCCCCCTTGTGTTTTGTCAACGCGGAAACATAACTTGGGCTTTACTGTGTCAACTTGAAGTCCCCCCAGGCTGAGGGAGACAGAAAAGTGGAGAAACAAAGCCATTTTCTCCTTCTGCGCTGGTCTCACGTTTGGGCTGTTTCTGACAAAACCGTAGGTACTATCAGAAAAAAAACATACCATCATTGCTGTAAGGACTTCCCGAACGATTTGATATGATTTTGGTGTTTCTGCAGTAAATATTTTGGAGTTGCAAGTTTAAAACAGGGGTCCTCTCAGAACATGTTGTATTGGAGGCAATGAGGAGAAAAGACAGACGTGGCCGCACTTAGAGGCTGCTAATTCAAATTCTGTAAATCTCTCAGATTTTTTGAGCACATTGTGAGAGACAGGACAAGTTTGTCTACAAAATTGGAAAATATCATGTGTGTAAAGTGTAAATTGGGAAGGGAAAACAATCTGAACTTTTTTGGGGTTCTCTCCCACCTTGACGATGATGTCACGCACTCTAGCACGGAATTTTCCGTGCAATACACACCCATTATAATCTCATAATTTCTCCCAAAATGATCATGGTCATTGAACAGCGATTGATCAAAAACGATATGACCTATTGAAACGTGGATTAATACATCAATACACAAGACTTGTGTCTACTGTTTAAAGTTTAAATGGAGTTTCTAGGTGAAAGTTTGCCTGAGCAGAAGACGTTTGAAAAACTACGATTGCTCTTTTTCGCTAATTTTTTTCAGCTCGTCCCATTTACTTCAATGCAAAATTTTGCAGTTTTTCGTGAAATATGTCGGGAAAAATTCCTATTCCATTGAGAAAAGTAATAGCACACCGATCCCGATCAAACCACACGTTTTGATATATAATTTGTCCTACAGTGCTCGCCAGCGCTCGCACCGAGCACTGGTCACCTCAGCTATTTCATAGCTGTAGGGGCCAGTGCTCGGTGCAATTGCCCTGTGGCCCTAAATATACACTCACCAGCCACTTTATTAGGTACACCTGTCCAACTGCTTGTTAACGCAAATTTCTAATCAGCCAATCACATGGCAGCAACTCAATGCATTTAGGCATGTAGACATGGTCAAGACGATCTGCTGCAGTTCAAACCGAGCATCAGAATGGAGAAGAAAGGTGATTTAAGTGACTTTGAACGTGGCATGATTGTTGGTGCCAGACGGGCTGGTCTGAGTATTTCAGAAACTGCTGATCTACTGGGATTTCTAGGGTTTACAGAGAATGGTCCGAAAAAGAGAAAATATCCAGTGAGCGGCAGTTCTGTGGGCGCAAATACCTTGTTGATGCCAGAGGTCAGAGGAGAATGGCCAGACTGGTTTGAGTTGATAGAAAGGCAACAGTAACTCAAATAACCACTCGTTACAACCGAGGTATGCAGAAGAGCATCTCTGAACGCACAACACGTCGAACCTTGAGGCGGATGGGCTACAGCAGCAGAAGACCACACCGGGTGCCACTCCTGTCAGCTAAGAACAGGAAACTGAGGCTACAATTCGCATAGGCTCACCAATATTGGACAATAGAAGATTGGAAAAATGTTGCCTGGTCTGATGAGTCTCGATTTCTGCTGCAACATTCGGATGGTAGGGTCAGAATTTGGTGTCAACAACATGAAAGCATGGATCCATCCTGCCTTGTATCAACGGTTCAGGCTGCTGGTGGTGGTGGTGTAATGGTGTGGGGGATATTTTCTTGGCACACTTTGGGCCCATTAGTACCAATTGAGCATCGTGTCAATGCCACAGCCGACCTGAGTATTGTTGCTGACCATGTCCATCCCTTTATGACCACAGTGTACTCATCTTCTGATTGCTACTTCCAGCAGGATAATCCGCCATGTCATAAAGCGCGAATCATCTCAGACTGGTTTCTTGAACATGACAATGAGTTCATTGTACTCAAATGGCCTCCACAGTCATCAGATCTCAATCCAATAGAGCACCTTTGGGATGTGGTGGAGCGGGAGATTTGCATCATGGATGTGCAGCCGACAAATCTGCAGCAACTGCGTGATGCTATCATGTCAATATGGACTCTCTGAGGAATGTTTCCAGTACCTTGTTGAATCTATGCCACGAAGGATTAAGGCAGTTCTGAAGGCAAAAGGGGGTCCAACCCAATACTAGCAAGGTTTACCTAATAGTGGCCGGTTAGTGTATAATCATAAAATATGTCAGTGTGTAGTAAATGATCCAAAATCTGTCATAGTATTTATATATCAAAAAGAAGTCACAGTATATTATGCCATAACAAATGTCATAGTAAAGAAACGCATAAAAAGGCTTGGCATTAAAAGTTTCACTACAAATAAAGTATCAGCTTTAAACATACAAATATATAAATGGGAGTATCTTATGCAGAAACAATTCATAAAAACATCATAGAATAATATACCATAACATTTTTGCCACATAATTAATAAAAATGTCACAATGCAGTAATTAATGGCTTCATATAAACATTCATAGTATAGTATGCCATACAACATAATAATAGTTTGTCATAAAAAATGGCGTAGTATAGCAGCCCTCAAAAGTGTAAGAAAAACGTAATACTATTATAATGATGTTGTATATTATAGGAGAATATGCCATAAAAATATTATAATGTCGTAACAAAATGGCATAAAACAATAATAATAATATTTTATTTGTTGGCGCCTTTCAAACACCCAAGGTCACCTTACATGATAAATTCAATTCAATTCAATTCAATTTTATAGTGTCAAATCACAACAGAAGTAATCTCAGGACACTTAACACATTGAGCAGGCCTAGAATACGCTCAAAATTTCATGCTCAAAGTCAGCACAATTTCAAAGTCCCAACATCACCCAGGGGCAAGCTTTACAGTGACAGTGGCAAGAAAAAAACTGCCTAAATAGGCTTTTAGGCAGAAATTAGCATTAAAAGTAGTGGTGGCATTAACAGTAGCAAGTATCAACAGTAGTAGTCCATGGCAGCAGGCACAGCCACGCCGAGATGGATCCATCCAACAATGTCATTGTAGACCAAAAAGCAGGACTAGTTGAGCAGTCACACAGCGGGCAGGTGGAGCTACAATGTGGTGTTTCCAGCGTCAGGCCAGTAAGCAGTCTGCATCGGTCACGACCTCAGTGGACTCTGCTGGACCAGAAAGCACAGCCAGACTCCCGGGAGTAGTCAAGTTAGTAACAGTAGAGATGCCGATTTTAGTAAATTACTTTAATTAAAAATACTGGCAGTAACAGTCAAACAAGACCACAGCATCGGTGCAGTCCGGATCAGGTTCCACCACAGTCCAGCGAGAGCTGCTAGGCGAGAAAGCACAAGGACTGGACAGACACAATGATAGTGGGTACAGGTCCCTTTAACTGCACAGCCAGTACTTCAAGTGATGGTGAATCTTTCACAGGAACGGGAAGTATTTTCAAACTCTCGCGATACAACAGGGCGAGGCCCCCGCCTTTACCGGAAGTGCGTGGTTTAGCAGTGTAAACAAACCCAGTTGGCAGAGACTGATTTAAATAAAAAAAGTTGTTAGGCTGCTGCCAGGTTTCAGTAAGACAGACAATGTCCAAGTTAGAGTCTGTAATAAAATCGGAGAGGAACGTTGCTTTGTTCGTGAGAGACCTGGTATTGAAGAGAGAGTTTGAGAGTGACGTTGGAAACTTTCTGAGTCCGTGACACAGGGATTAACACAGAGTGGTCAACTGACCTCTTAACTTGGTTTGGCTCATGTGATCTCAGCGACCAAAAGGAGTGAATGACGCAGCTGTTGTAATCCACGGAACGAGGAGTGATAGATTGTTGATTTGTTATGAGGGAGGGAGAGAGAGAAAGGGAGGGAGCGGGTGGACAGGTGTGCATGGTTAACAGTCAAGCACGCGCATAGTCACAGCGTGCTGGAATTTGGCAGCAAGCGTGCAGCATCCCAACATGCTAAGGTGAAGACCATCTCGCCCAAAGAAGGAGAGATGCCCCCAGAACATGTCGAAGTTGTGGATATTATGTGCTGCACAAACAGATTGGAGCCAGGTATGGAGATAGAGAAGCCTGTTAAAACAAACATCGCTATGGCCCAGTGTGGGGAGAGGGCCAGAGATAAAAGCAGACTTTCCGGAGCTGTTAGGAAGATTCAAAAGTTGAATGAAATTAACTTTTGTCAGCTCCGATGGCATGTGGTTGGTGTCGTTTGTGCCGCAGTGAATGATTACTTTCGTAATTGTTGAGGGGCGCTGACTCAAGGATACGAGGACGTTTTTCCAGGATGTAGGCGGCGGTGGCACCGGGGAAGCAATGAGTGACCGAGTTCCCAAACGTATGTGTCGAACGATGGAGTCGCAGACAATCAGGGCAGTGGGAGGGAAGAGAGGAGTGGGTGCCTGGTTCAGAGAAGTGTGAGAAGGGATAGCAGCGGAGGAGGAGGAGGATGCGTGATCTTGTTTTGGAGACAGCTCTACCGGTAGCCGAGGGCGGGGAAGACCACCGGAGCGCCTGTTAACAGCCTCCCGCAGCAGCCTGCGGCGGAAAGAAGAGGATTTCCCCTTGCTGTCTGGTCTCCAGAAAACTGTATTGCTGTGTGTAAAAAGGGACACCAGCGTCTTCACTGTCTGAGGAAACTGTTCTTTTTCCAGGTGGATAAAACCATAATGACCTTGTTTTATCGTGCTTTTATCGAATCTATTGTATCCTTTTCTTTGGTTTCATGGTTTGGAAGTCTCTCTATTAAGAACAGGAACTCACTCAATCAGGTGGTGAAATGGTCCAGTAAGTTAACTGGTGAATCTCAGCCGAACCCGGCCTCCCTGTACACTAGACAGGTACAGCGGATAACCGAGTCTATTTTAAATCACCGTTTGCACCCTTTGCACAAAGAGTTTCAGCTACTCCCTTCTGGAAAAAGGTTTTTAGTTCCAAGGTTTAAAACCAAGCGTTTTAAAAACAGCTTTGTTCCAGCTGCAATCACGCTGAAGAACAAGCTGTAGAAACTGCTATATTTGCACAACATTAATTTTGTATGTGTTATTTATTTATTTGTTGATTTTTTAGATCAATTTATCAGGGTTTTATTATATTTTAATTATGTTGGTTAGTTTTTAAGTGTCCAAATTTGGATTAGCACTGGAGCACTTTAATTGTTTCATCCACTGTACGTAACTGTCCCATTTTTTTTTTTTTTTTTTTTTTTTTTTTGTTGTGTGTGCATGTGTTGTCCTAACTGTGTGACGGAAGCCCACTTTTAAACTGCAACACAAGTTTACCTACGGGTACGAATAAAGTAACCTGAACCTGAACCTGAACCTGAACCTTCGAACCGCTGCCGCCGCTGCTACTACCGCAGCTGGGATGGAGTCCGGTTCCGTGAGAGGGGAAGGAGGAGCAGCAGCCGCTGGAACAAAAGCGGCCAAGGGGACGTCGGCAGGGTGAATGGGGACATCAGGTGGTAGCGAGGCAAAGCGGTTGGTGAGGTTGAGGGTCGCAGGCGAGGCCACGCAGGGACGGCCGGTCCTAACTTTGCCCACCACCACAGACCAGGGGGGCTGCGAGCTGGGGGTTGAGCACGAGGAGGGCCGGTAACAGGGTGATGAAGATGGGTCCCAGAGGATGGTGTTGGCGATGGTGGGGTTCATGGAGGAGATGATTTTGGACTGTGTGGCTGCGGTGTCAGTCGGTGAGGAGAGAGTCTTTTTTCCGGAGTTCGTCTGAGAGTTGTCTGATGTTATCCTTTAGGTGAGAGATGTGTTTCTCTGCTTTTCAGCAATCATCGCAGGGGTTGGTGGTGGGTGGTGAGGTGCAGGGTGCCATGTTTGGAGCAGCTGGTGGCTGTGGAAAGGAGAAAAACAGCTCTGGCAGAAAAGGTGTTTGGGTATGGTAGGTTTGCTAGCAGCTAGCTAGGTCGCTAGCGTAGCTTCAGAAAGAGAGGCAGTTGTGTTCGAAATGCCATACTAACGTCCTACTCATACTGAATTGTGACGTAAATTTGAGTACGTAGTGCATTCACATATAATAGTATGTGGATTTGTGTACGCAAGAAATGCCCGGATGGATACTGCATTGGCAAGAATTTCAGAGTATACAGCGGACTTTGCTAAATCTACTCAAATTCCCCAAAATGCATTGCGGCTCGTCTGACTTCTGAAAAATTTTTGGATAATGGCGGATGATTACAGTGATTCTGGCGACAGCCCGACACAAACCTAGTGATGGCGAGATGATGCCTCATGAAACGTCAAAGCCTCTCAGCTGGATGAACCACCAAAATGGTTCGACCTCAAAGCCTCAAATAAACACGCTAGAGACACCTAGTGGCGAATGCAATTATGATGAAAGAAAAAGATTTCTCCAGTCAACCCAACCAGAGCCTCTCTACGGGTTCCTATTAGACATTCTCTGACCCAACCCAAAATGTGACGTTTGCTTCACGTGCTGATCCAACATCATTTGAGAAGTAAAGTCATTTTAGTTAAAGGTAGGTATTTAGCAGACGCTTTTATCGAAAGCAACATGGACTCGCAGCAGGGGATCGAACCTGAGTGTCAGTCGGGGACGCCAACCACTGCTCCAACCGATACATGTGTGAGTGTGTTATTCAAAAATATCCCTGAGTTCACGAGAAAGTCAATTATTTGGCAAAGATTCGAACAAGTCATCCCAGGCAAAAGAGCATGTCTTATCAATTACTTTACTAATTAATAATAATAATGATTGTGTGATTGATAGATTAAAGTAGTATCACACTGCATCATGACAAATACTGGACGTGATTAATAGCCATTAAAGTGATCTTGGAACTGGGTACTGTATTTTTTGTTGGTAAATTATGTGTTTAGGCAACAGGACAGTGGAAGTGCTTTTGTTATTGAACTTGTTTTGGGAACATGATAGTGGAATAGTGGGGATAGTGGATAGGGCAATGTAGTTGAGATGTGGGGCAGTGCTTTGTGTAACATTGGAGGTGGGGGAGGCTAATTATTTTTATTCAAGATCCAAATTTGCTCCAAAACCTTTGGGCTTAGCTGGTTTCTCTTTTTAGAGACCACCTCTCCTGCCTTTGAAAAAACCTGCTCACAGGGGACAGAGGATGCAGGTGAACACACATTGCGGAACAGTAGCCCGAGACGAGGCCTCGCTCGTCACACGCAACGTCATTTCGCCAAGATTAACCAGAGCTCGACACGGAGCTTCACTGGGGGAGGAGCCGACGTACTCGACACACGCCTCGATGCCTCGACGCAAACCATAATATCACTACACAAACCGCGTACACATGTAAAGGCCTGATTATGCTTCCGTGTAGTGATCGCAACGGCAACGCAACGGCAACGCAACGGCGACGCAGTTGCTTGGAGACCGTGATGGTTCTGCGTTGGGTTTACGTATCGAAATGCAATTCAATGCCAGACCGGTAAAGGGCGCTATGTTTTTTGTAAAGACTGACCGACCGACCGATACTCTTGACGTATATCGTCGTTAGCCTCGTTATAGCGTATTTGTTTACTTTCCGGCTTTAAACATCCACAATTTTTCAGAACTTGGTGTTTTATTTCTTTGTGCAAAGCGACAAGGTGCAAACAATAAAACAAGGTGAAAACAATAAAAGTAGCCTTTTAAAAGTTTAAATGGCGGTGTTTATGAATGGAAACCGGATAGCGGTCTCCAGCGGATGTAGTTAGCGGACCAATCACAGCCGATGCCGCTGCGTTGGTGTTGCGTTGGCGTTGCGTCGCCTCGACGCGCGTCGAGGATTTTTGGGAGGCACACGTCATGGTACCTACACACCAACTCCGGCAGCGACGGATATGGATGCAACGGACGGTCGAACGCACCGGCGAGTGGGCGGTTCTGTGTTCAAGTTGGATCAATAGGATAGACGTCCTGCGACGTGGGCGGGACTTTGGTTTCGCTCTGCCGTTTCCAACATGGCGGCCGGGCCACAAACGATCTCATTTTACAGTTAAACTACACGCTAAAGCATGTTTCTGAAAACATTTGAGGCGGGAAATGTGTAGTGCAGTAACAGAATCTGGATTCATATTTGATCAACACTGCCTAGTTGGATAGTTTGAACGAAGTTTCTGGAGCCAGCGGCATTGCGTTGGACGGACGGCATTTGCATAAAGTTCAATCTGTCGAATTTATGCAAATTCACATACGGCGACTGGGCCGTCAACTCGACGTGCCGTATCCATCATGCAGAGCTCCTGCTCTACATAGACAATGAATGGGATCCGTTGATTTGATGTCCGTTGCCGGAGTTGGTGTGTCTGTACCTTCAGGCCCTTGCGTTGACGCAAAAGGGGTCCGCAAGCTCCCTTGCGTTGTGTCGACGCGGAAGCATAATCCAGCCTTTAAGTATACTGTAACACGATTTTTATGTTTCCAGCTGACTTTTAAATCGTATTGATAATGAACGTTACTTTATTGTTGGAATTGTACGTTAACGTTACGAATCGGAGGTCCTGCCAGCCGGCTAGCCTACTGACGGTAATTTACCATAGAGTTAAGCGAGCGTAACCGAAGCGGCAAATGTGCCGTTTTTACCGACGTTAACTAAGAATATAGTGCTGATGTTAAACCGTGGTTATATATTTACTAACGGTGATAAATAAGGCCGTGCACCGTTGTCCGTTAAAGGGACGGATGCACACACCGAGCGCCTCATTCAGTGGAAGGAACGATGAGGAGACGTTCACCGGCAGGAGGGATGCTGCTCTGAGAGGCTTCACTTAAAAAATGTGGTGTTAAATGTTATAATTCTCATATGCAGGGCTTACTAGTGGTGCATATTTAGCTACTCAATGATATAAGGTTGAACACCAGCGTATATACACTCAACAAAAATATAAACGCAACACTTTTGTTTTTGCTCCCATTTTTCATGAGATGGACTTAAAGATCTAAAATTCATTCCAGATACACAATATTACGATTTCTCTCAAACATTGTTCACAAATCAGTCTAAATGTGTGATAGTGAGCACTTCTGCTTTGCTGAGATAATCCATCCCACCTCACAGGTGTGCCACATCAAGATGCTGATCTGACATCATGATTAGTGCACAGGTGTACCTTATACTGCCCACAATAAAAGGCCACTCTGAAATGTGCAGTTTTGTCTCACAGCAAAATGCCACAGATGCCACAAGCATTGAGGGAGCGTGCAATTGGCATGCTGACAGCAGGAATGTCAACCAGATCTGTTGCTCGTGCATTGAATGTTCATTTCTCCACCATAAGCCGTCTCCAAAGGCGTTCTCAGAGAATATGGCAGTACATCCAACCGGCCTCATAACCGCAGACCACGTGTAACCACACCAGCCCAGGACCTCCACATCCAGCAGGTTCACCTCCAAGATTTTCTGAGACCAGCCACTCAGACAGCTGCTGAAACAATTGCTTTGCATAACCAAACAATTTCTGCACAAACTGTCAGAAACCGTCTCAGGGAAGCTCAACTGCATGCTCGTCGTCCTCATCGGGGTCTTGACCTGACTCCAGATTGTCGCAGTAACAGACTTGAGTGGGCAAATGCTCACATTCGATGGCGTCTGGCACGTTGGGGAGGTGTTCTCTTCACGGATGAATCTTGGTTTACATTGTTCAGGGCAGATGGCAGACAGCGTGTGTGGCGTCGTGTGGGTGAGCGCTTTGCTGATGTCAATGTTGTGGATCGAGTGGCCCATGGTGGTGGTGGGGTTATGGTATGGGCAGGTATCTGTTATGGACGAAGAACACAGGTGCATTTTATTGATGGCATTTTGAATGCACAGAGATACCGTGATGAGATCCTGAGGCCCATTGTTGTGCCATACATCCATGAACATCACCTCATGTTTCAGCAAGATAATGCACGGCCCCATGTTGCAAGGATCTGTACACAATTCTTGGAAGCTGAAAATGTCCCAGTTCTTGCATGGCCAGCATACTCACCGGACATGTCACCCATTGAGCATGTTTGGGATGTGCTTGACCGGCGTATACGACAGCGTGTACCAGTTCCCACTAATATCCAGCAACTTCGCACAGCCATTGAAGAGGAGTGGACCAACATTCCACAGGCCACAGTTGACAATCTGATCAAACTCTATGCGAAGAAGATGTGTTGCACTGCATGAGGCAAATGGTGGTCACACCAGATACTGACTGGTTCTGAGTCCCCAGACCCCCAATAAAGCAAAAAAATGCACATTTTCAGGGTGGCCTTTTATTGTGGACAGTCTAAGGCACACCTGTGCACTAATCATGATGTCAGATCAGCATCTTGATGTGGCACACCTGTGAGGTGGGATGGATTATCTCAGCAAAGCAGAAGTGCTCACTATCACACATTTAGACAGATTTGTGAACAATGTTTGAGAGAAATGGTAATATTGTGTATCTGGAATGAATTTTAGATCTTTAAGTCCATCTCATGAAAAATGGGAGCAAAAACAAAAGTGTTGCGTTTATATTTTTGTTGTGTATATATACATACACACACACACACACACACACACACGTGTGCATGTGTGTGTGACATATTTAATGACTCTTTATATAACAATATACTATTACTAAAAATAATACTGTAACTTTTTCTATCATTCATACTGATCATTAAATTCTCCATGATGACATACCCACGTTTGATTTATGTATGTTTGACTTATTGGATAACATTCCACACGATGACAACTTTATGATGTTCAATACTATTCAAGGATATTCAAACTGAACCCTTCTGTGCTGAGAAAACATGGCCGACGTCATGACATCAAACATTCAGCATCAAGAGCTGCGTTTCAAAAACAGTTTGAGTCGCCCTCGCTCACTCGCCCTCAGCCCTTGCTATGACGTCACACGGAGGCCACTTGGAGGGCGGAGGGAAAGTGGGCGGAGGGGGAGTGGAAAGGGGTAAATGGAACACACCTGCCCTCGTTCACTAACAGCCCAGATAATCATGGATCAACCACACGTTGTTGGAGTAGCGCTATACTGCCTATTCCAAATTACACAGAATATGTGGAGACTCATTTCATTGAGATAAAGACGTATTCTACGCTTGATGGCGATACGTCGGCTTATATACTTACACTTGTAAACGGTGGGCTCTGCCATAACTCTGCAACAGACAGTCTTAATTGCACAACTTAAGAAAATGAATTTAATTTAATTCATTTTCTACATTCTTCTTCTTCCTTGGTGATGAATAGACAGCAGACAATGGTGTTTGAGGTTCATTATCGCCACCGCATGGACATATTTTTCGTGTACCACTGCAATGCATTGTGGGTGATATATTTTGCAATTTAGACTGTCTGTTGCAGAGTTATGGCAGAGCCCACCGTTTACAAGTGTAAGTATATAAGCCAACGTATTGCCATCAAGTGTAAAATACGTCTTCGTCTCAATGAAATGAGTCTCTGCATATTTTGTGTAATTTGGAATAGGCAGTATAGGCTACTCCAACAACGTGTGGTTGATCCATGATTATCTGGGCTGTTAGTGAACGAGGGCAGGTGTGTTCCATTTACCCCTTTCACTCCCCCTCCGCCCACTTTCCCTCCGCCCTCCAAGGGGCCTCCGTGTGACGTCATAGCAAGGGCTGAGGGCGAGTGAGCGAGGGCGACTCAAACACGTTATTGAAACGCAGCTCTGGTCTTTGTCCTCGGGTCTGGATCCGGGTTGAATCCACAACAGAGCCATGTTACATACTGAGGTTTAAATGGTGTACTATCTCAAGACATATTTTATGACTCAGTTTGAAGGCACATTATACTACGACGTATTGATACGAGATTGTTTATTTACATTTTTATAACCTCCTGTATTAGTGTCATTACATTCCTTGAGCATACTGTATGAACTTCCTGCTCAGCTAAATGATGTTGTAAACTGCTTTATAATTGTAAATGTAATCATTTGGAACATCTCATTTAAGACACTTATTAGGAATAAATACAGTGTAAAGCAGATGCAACACACACAGACACACACAATTTAAGTTTTCTCCCACAATGCACCTGGTGGCGGCGTCCAGGCGAACGCTCATATTAACAGCTCACAGAAGCAACACAGATGAGGCAGCTACATGTGCCGTCCAGCCGGGGGGGGGGGGGGGGGGGGGGGGGGCACCGCTGCTGCCGTCAGCCCTCAGCACATCACTTCCTGCCTCTCTGGAGTCTCAGCTGAGCCGTGCTGCTCACAGGCCACGTGGGTCACCAGGTCATGTCCATGTTGACCTCTGACAGACAGTGGGCCAGGTGGCCGTCACACTGCAGCTGGGTGGACCTGGAGAGGCGGGACAAGCAGCTCTCTGTACTGAACACAAGAATCCATACTCCACATGCAGCATGCTGCTTGAAGCCAGGTTAGTAACTTGGTGCAAAGAGAGATATTGTGTGTGTGTGTGTGTGTGTGTATGTATGATGTTTTGTCTAAGTCCCCACGGGAGCTCGGTTTTAGTCACAATGAAAAGAGCGTGTGCTGCATCTCTTACCCAACAGGAAACACCAGCAGACACATGGGGCAGCTCTGCAGCCCTCCACCTCCTCCTGCTGCTCCTCCGTCTCCTCCCATATTCCTCTGCACTTCCTCTTCCTCCTCCCCCTGCAGGGAAACAGTCACCACTCTGCTGAGCGTCTCTTCTTCTTGCTTCTTGCTCTCCTCCTTGTATTCCCTAAAACCCTCCCAGGCGTGGAGGGACGGCCGAGGTCTGTTGGCGCGGGTTTGAAAGGAGCGTTGCCCGCTGTGAGACGGCAGCGGTCCGGCAGGCTGCTCTGGTCCAGGTTTGGTCTGTTCTGAGAGTCTGAGAGGATCTGGACTCAAAGTCTTCGGTTCAGGGAAAGGGGCGACCTCTTCACTGGGGTCAAACCAGTGTGGTTCATCAGACTGTAGTGCGGCGGGTCTCTGAAGTGACATGGGAGAACAGACGGACTCAGGGAGACACCTTTAAACAAATTAGCACAGGTGGTTGAAGTTGAATAGGAGGCTTATTGTATGACTCATTCTGGTGTTACGGATCCGAACCTGTCACCACATCACTGCCATGTTCTCTTTGGCAGCCGGCACCACCACCTGCAGCACTAATGTCACTCTACTCTCACTGCTAGCCCTCTGCACAGTCAGTATTAGACAGTAGTTAAAGCTACTATGAGGAACGTTCATTCAGTGTGTATTTTGGCTTTCTTTTAAAAACTCTCACTGCAGCTCCACAGTGTCCTGGTTCTCCCGTGCCTCCCTTCCTTCCAGGAGGCCTCCGGCAGCATGGTGTCGGGCCCCAGCCGGGGGCCCAGGAGCAGCGAAGAGAAGCTCTGCTCCTGGCCAGAGGAGGAGCACCTGCTGCCAGTAACGGAGCTCTGACTGTAGGCTGGAGGAACTGCAGGATTTCCCGGTGGCACCAATGAAAAGCATTAAAAGTAACCTTTGATAAATATTGTGTTGGTCACTGATGGCCTGGTTTACTTCTGTAGGTCATGTAGAGGCACCAGCAGTGAGAAGGTCCTTCCATAAACATTTGGAGAGGAGTTTAGAGGGACAATTAATCACTCATAACACAAGCAGAACAGTGCACTCCTCGTCTACACCTGATGATGATGACACATTTCGCCTGTCTATGCAAGCACACAGCAGCAACATTGTGGAATGTGTCTTGATGTGAGTCTTGTCCTGAGTTTCATCATATTCACTACAACATATGTGTAATATACCACTGGAGCTGGCTGTGGGAAGTCAGGAACCAGGTCCCAGTGCTGGAGCTCCAGGTAGGGCAGAGAAGACTTCAGTGTTGACGCCCACAGGCTCTCTACAGCCGGCAGTTGCTCGTCGCTCCACCACCCTGCTGCTGGATCAGCTGACCTGCAAATACATATCAAGCTCACTGGCTTCTCCCGCTCCAAAGAAAGCCTCGCCTCTCTATTAGACGCTCACCTGCACGTCTAGTAGAAAAGAGATCTTTCAGGATCATTATGCATGGATTTTTAATCTGTCTGTGAAATGTTTCTGCTCTGAACTGCTCTTTGATCTGTGGGAGCGTGTTTGCTGGACAAAAAAAGAGAGAGAGAGAAATGTGCTTTATTTTTCTCATACAACTGTTTGAATGTGTATTAAAGGACGATCTCATCTTCAATGTGACAGCCAGCTCACTAATATTTCATTTTCAAGGTTGGAACTGACATTAAAAAAGTAATCTAGGCTTCCAGTCACAAGAGTTTATATGATCAAAGAAGTTATTACTTGTATTGAGTTATGGAGAAGGGTTTGGATCTATTTCACACCTATTTGAATATTAAAGATTTATTTGTGTTGATTATGAATGTTGTTCGTGATCAATAAATCGTTTGACAGTCTGCTGAATTTATATTTAATTGTATTTCTTATTTGGTCATTCCGTGTCATTTAATCAAATTTCTGAAAATCTTCCCACCTGTCCTGAAAAAATTAAATTACAAAGACACACTTGTTAATAGGACAAATCCAAAATATTAGGTCTCTACTGTCAATACTTTTCTCATGAAACATCATTGAATGAAGGGTAGTTTAGACGGTTTTTGGCATCATGCTCTGAAAAGCCATTTTTAAACAGCAATATCTGGAAAACTCTCTCACCTGTGGCCTTCACAATTTCTACAGTGTATATCTGTTACTGATAGCCTCCAGACATGGAATATCAGGGGTGTAGCTCAATGATAACCTAGTATGGTAGGTACTTAAAATATTAAGTTAAAATAGAGACAAACTGTTATTCAATATCAAAATTTGGAGACTTTTCTACTGTAATGTAAAATCTTTATGCTCAAATTAAGATTATTATTTAATTTGGTTGTATAATTTATATACTTAAAGTATGACAAAATGTACACTCTTCAATATTATGCTATGTTTGTTCATGGTTTAAGACATTAAAAGCTGCTTTCAGCATGTTTAACTCACATCCAAGGACTTATTGCCTCTGTAACTACAACTGTGCTACATTTTAATGTTTTCGTAAGGCTAAATTTATCAGTAGCATTTAGTCACATGTAAGTCTTTGGTAAATGGTAAAAAACATTTGAATTGCCCTGCTGTGATGTTTACGAGTAGGCTGTTAGGACATGCAGTACCAAAACCGGCCACAAAAACCCCACCAATATCAGGATTTTAAAAAATCACTGCGACAAAATGAGGCAAAACACCCTCCCAATTTTTTAATATGATTTTAACAAGATTATGATCTTTCAAAAAAAGTAAGTTTGGACCTGATATGTGTTGTCAGTTTTTTGGAATATGACTCTGAAGTTGGGCAAAGATGTGTTTACTTCCATTTTTAAGCCTTAATATCTGTGAAACTAATCCACTGAGAGAAACCATATTTTGTAGAATGTTTAAGCTAACACCAGAGATAGAGGCAGAAGTGATAGTGTGTTTTTGTACTTGAATTTTTTCAGGACATTCTGAGATGGTCAGGTGGGAGGCATTTGATGAAATTACACGGAATGACCCTCTTGTAATTTGGGGGTTAAGTGTTAAATACATCTAGCTAACTGCATTGGTAGCGACCTGTCAATCAGCAGGTAGCCCCGCCCCCTAAAGCATCCCCTGCTTTCTGGTCTGGTGGACTCTAAATGGACCATAATGTACTAAATGAACATCATGCTGGATTGAAGAAGACTTGAAACTAGAGATTGAGACCATAAACTCATGTTTACAATGTTTACTGAGATAATACATCAAGAGAGAAGTAGGACCATTTTCCCATAGACCTCTATACAATCAGAGATAAAGCTGATATTAAAGTAAAGGCAAAGTGTTTAGATGGGCTCAGTCCAAATTCACTTCAATTTCACTTCAGTTCTGTTGATCAGCTAATAATACGCAAGAAAACATTCAGGAGATTTCATGGAGGCTCCTTCTCCGTTTCATTTAAGTTACAGAGCTTAAAGAGCGACTGTGCATTTACACAACTAAGACCGGGAACACGGACCGGTGAACACCCACCTTCCTCCCCAGGAGAAGAGCGGTACCTTCAGCCCGCAGGAAAACACCTGCTGCTGATCTTTTTGAGGCGCTTTGACTCGTTTCAGCTTAGACCTCGGTGGGTTTTCAGCCATTTCACCCGCATTTGCCGCTAGTCGAGGAACAGGAAGTTCTTCTCGTTCGTCTCTGGTCCACAGCGGGACGCGAGCAGCCTGGAGGTGGACAGCGCCACCTGCTGTACGGGAGGACCAACAGACACTACACTCAGGCTGTTGGGCTGTTCAACTGTATCACCGTCAGCCTTATGGCCAAGGAGAGCACACACACACACACACACACACACACACACACACACACACACACACACACATACACACACACAGGATGACATCACGGACAAAGGTAAACATAAACATTTGACCACTATGCACGGATATAAATATTAGTACACAAAAGCACATGGGGTGTTATCAAGAAAGCAAGTCTTGCTGAAACTCTGAGTAGTTTTCTGTTCCAGAAATAGAGTGAACTTAATCTTTAGGTCACCATGGTCACCCACTCTGTGAACCTGACCTGGGGCTATTTAACAAAAGCAGTTTAGAAATCCAGGATAACAGAAAAAGCTAGGCTTGAACTAATCTCCTCAGTGTATCCTGGCTTTATAGGTTGCCCATACGTACTACTACATACTACGAAGAGTAGTGACAAAGTCAGGATGAAGAGGAGCGACTAAGTCAGGATGAAGGGGAGCAATTAAATCAGGATGAAGAGGAGCGAGCGACGAAGCCAGGATGAAGAGGAGTGACTAAGCCAGGATGAAGAGGAGCGTCTAAATCAGGATGAAGAGGAGCAACTAAGCCAGGATGAAGTAGAGCGACTAAGTCAAGTCAGGATCAAGAGGAGCGACTAGGCCAGAATGCAGAGGAGCCACTAAGTCAAGCCAGGATGAAGACGAGCGACTAGGTCAGGATGAAGAGGAGCGACTAAGTCAGGATGAAGTGGCAGTCAGACTGGTGGAGCAATCTTTGTTGGAATAGAATTCAAGCCTGCATCCGCACCAGTGTGGCCAAACCTGGTTTTACCAATTTCTGTCAAAGTCCTGCTAAAGCTTCATCACCTGCTCTACTGAGAAATCCTACTGAGCCTTCGATTTAGGAAGTCTAAACTTTTCCCTGCCTGGGTGTGCCTTCTTGAAACCCTTTTCACCCAGACCTACCTACTTCTTCTAATTGGTCACTTTGGTGGATTGAGGGTTCATCTAACCAATAGCAGAAAGAGGAGTTGTTCTGCCCTCCGATTCTAGAATAGAATAGAATAGAAAGCCTTTATTGTCATTATACACAACACAATGAGATTTAAAGAGCAGCTCCTTCAAAGTGCACTTGTCACAGTATAAAGATATAAAAATACACAGACAGACAGACAGACATACAGACAGATAAGTAAAAGCCCACTTGTACAAGTATACAATTGCACAGGCTTGAGTCCAGAAGTAGTTGAGTGCAGAGTTAATAATAATGTCTGATGTTTGAGTTAAGTATGGTGACAGCTTTGGGGAAAAAGCTATCCCTGAGTCTATTTGTTCTGAATAGTATGGACCTGAAGCACCTGCCAGAAGGCAATAGGTTGAAGAGGTGGAAGCCGGGGTGAGTATTGTCTTTTAAAATGTTTCTGGGCCTGGCGAGGCAGCGGAAGTTGTGGATGGTGGATATGGAAGGCAGGGGGCAGCCAATGATCTCTGTGTGGTGTTGGCCACCCTCTGCAGCCCTTTCCCGTCAGCCTCTGTGCAGCTGGAGTGCCAAACTGACACAGCATAGGTCAGCAGGCTCTCGATTGTGGACCGGTAGAAGGTCACCAGCAGGCGGGTGTGAAGATGTTCCTTCCTGAGAACCCTCAGGAAGTGTAGCCGCTGCTGGGCCTTCTTGACCAGTGCTGAGGTGTTGGCTGACCAGGAGAGGTCTGCAGAGATGTGGACCCCAAGGAATTTGAAGGACTCCACTCGCGCTACACATTCGCCGTTGATGTACAGGGGGGCAGGGGCGGCTCTGTTCCACTGGAAGTCCAGGATGAGTTCCTTGGTCTTGGTGATGTTTAGTGCCAGGTTGTTTGATGCACACCACTCACCAAGTTTCAGGACCTCATCTCTGTAGGCCACCTCGTTACCCCCGGTTATCAGCCCCACCACTGTTGTGTCATCAGCAAATTTGACAATGATGTTGTCCGGGTAGGCGGGACTGCAGTCAGATGTGTAGAGCAAGTAGAGAAGCAGGCTCAGGACACAGCCCTGGGGTGAGCCGATGCTGAGGGTGCGGGTGGAGGAGAGGTGAGGACCCACAGGGGGGTTGGGGTGGTGTGACTGAGTGCTGTGCCTGGGACTCAAAGCGGGCAAAGAAGCTGTTCAGCTCCTCTGCCAGTGCCGAATTCCAGTCCTCGGGTGTTGAAGCACAGCCTCTGTAGTTGGTGATGGTCTGTATGCTCTGCTACACATGCCGGGGGTTGTTGAGCTGCTCCTCTATCTCTTGTGCTGGATGGTGGGCAGGTCGACACCTGGTAGCCGATCCAGACCAGACAGTGATGGAGGAGCAGAGAACGGACTCGATCACTGCAGTGTAGAACTGGATCACCAGCTCCTGAGGCAGGTTGAACTCCCTGAGCTGGTGCAGGAAGTTCATCCTCCGCTGGGCCTTTTTGGTGACAGTCTTGATGTTGGACTCCCACTTCCAGGTCATGGGAGATTGTGGATCCCAGGAACTTATAGAGTCCATAACAGTCACTGTGCTGTGCTGAGTATGGTGAGGGGGGGGGGGGGGGGGGCAGTGATGGGTTCACCACTGTCATCTCCACAGTTTTGAGTTCAGCTCCAGGTTGTTCACGACACCACAGGGGCCAGCTGTTCCGGCTCCCGTCTGTATGCAGACTCATCTCCGATGAGTCCAATGACGGTTGTGTCGTCAGCTGAGGTGCTGGATGTGATTTTACCCAGCCTCACCTGCTGCCGCCTGTCTTTTAGGAAGTTTGTAAATCACTGCCAGGTGGAGGTGGGCACTGTGAGCTGGGGCAGTTGAGAGAGGAGATCGGAGATCAGGGCAGATGATGTTGAACGCCGAGCTGAAGTCCACGAACAGAATCCTTGCATACATCCAGGGCTGCCCCTGAACAAAATGGGGCCCTAAGCGAAAACATTTCTTCGGGCCCCTCCCACCGCCACCCGACCCTACCAAATCCCAAATGTATATATAGGTACAAAACGACAGTATAATGAAATGCCATTGAACTTGACAACCTTTATTAGTAAGAACAAAGAACAAAAATATAAACCTAAATTCACACCGAATGGGCTTTATGCACAGCTCCACTACTTCCTGAAATAAGACAGCTCGTTTATTTCCTGGCTTACATTATTGGACCAATTGATTAATCCAGGTGTGTCTGACCTCTCAACGATGGTAACGACAGGCACGACAGGCGACAGGCAACGACAGGCACATGATTTAATAAATGGTAAGGCCCGCTGGAAAATTACTTTCATCTCCAGACCACAGTCCACATCTAGACTCTAGCTAAATGGACTGGAGGCTAGCATCTCTCCTCCTACCTCTGCTACTCTTGAGTAGCAGCAGCAGCTGTGCTGAGCATGGAGGTTTAGTTCTTGCTTATGCCACAAAGTTTTACATATTTACTAGTGCTGGGCCGTTAACACCATTAACAGCGTTAACGGACATCAACGGCGTCATTACTTAACATTGTTAACGGCGCAGTTAATGTCCGTTAACACCATTAACAGCTTAATACCGGCGTTAACGGCGCCGTTAATACAGCCCAGCACTAACTTCAACAAATCTTCGAGAGAAGCACGAGTTTCCTCTTGTTTTGCTTTTTTTCCCCTCTTGCTCGCGCCTGACTCGTAGGTTGTTTTCGAAGCCATCATGTCTTCACCTGCAGCTGCTTGACAAGTGCCTGCAGCGGATGTGCATCTGACCAGTGATTGGTCAGATCGATTGCTGTCAATCATTGCAGTGATGGCGCGTGTGGTGTCAGATTACTTCTCTCTCTCCTCCTGCCTCGCGCTGACAGCTGATCTAGTAGCGCTCCCCACGGCTGTGCATATCCGCATCTTTTGTGCAAAACGGGGCCCCTATTGGATCGTGGGGCACTACGCACTGTGCGTGTTCTGAGTGTAGGCAGGGGCGGCCCTGCATACATCCCTGGGGAGTTGAGGTGTAGCAGGATGTAGTGCAGCCCCATGTTGACTGCATAATCCACCAACCTGTTTGCCCAGTAGACAAGCCTCAGGGGGTCCGGCAGGGGGCCTGTTATTTCTTTCAGGTGGGTCAACACCAGTTTCTCGAAGGACTTCATGACCACAGACGTCAGGGCCTGTAGTCATTCAGTTCAGTTTCTTGGGGACCAAGATGGTGCAAAAGGGGGCTTCACACAGCTCCAGCGATCTATTGAGGATCCATGTGAGGATGGGTGGTCCAGCTGTTGACATCCTCTATCAGTGCAAGTGGGGAGTCGGGATGTATTTCGTTCAGGGGGCCACATCTTTAGAAAGCTAAGGGGCCGGGGACTGGACACGTTCTCCGACCCACTCGACCGCTTTCTGGACTCTTTTTGTCTTTTAGCCCATTTCTTTTTATTGGGTACCATTTCTGCTGTACACTACAGATAGGACACATGTTTTACTTCAGAACATAAGACAATAAAGAACTATGCTCCTCAGCTGGCTATGTTTTCAAAAGGGGACCAAATAAAAAGAACACTGACAAATATTGTAATTTAAAACAAACTTCCTTAAATTCTCCATTAGCTAAACTGTGGATTAAACAGCCACCTGCACTCACTCCTGTTGATGAGTTAGACTGAGGCTGCTAACAAAACCAAGTCTGCATCAAGAATGCTTTATTGCCAAAAAAAGACCCTGCACAGCAGAGACAGAGCATGCAAGTAACCATGGTAACTCACTGTCACTGCTGCATGCGCGTGCAAATGTAAGAGGAGAGTAGAGGAGTTGACTGAGATCAACATGGGAATTAATTAGTGTTTATTTCTCACTTTCACCCTGATGGTGTAAAGAAGATGCTGCTGCTCCGCCTCGTTTCTCCGTGTCGCACCGATCCATCAATGACGCAGCACTAAGATCTAGCAGAACAAGTACAGAAACCAGTCCTTTGTCAGAAGCAATTACAGGGCCATTTGTAATTTTCACCAGAGCTGTCTGTACTACGATGTACTCTAAATCCTGGCTGGAAGTCCTCAAGTAGACTGTTATTGTTGAGAAAGTCACACAGCTGATTGGCGACTACTTTCTCAAGGATCTTAGAGAGAAAAGGAGATTTGATATTGGTCTGTAGTTTGCTAAAACCCCTGGATCTAGAGTAGGCTTCTTAATAAGTGGTTTAATTACAGCTACATTGAAGGAATGTGGCACATAGCCTCTAAATAAAGACACATTGATCATATCTAATAGTGACGCGCTAACTAAGGGTAAGACTTCTTTTAGTAGTCCGGTTGGTATCGGGTCTAGGAGACAGGTTGATGGTTTACAACCACCAGACTGTTTCCACCGGCACCGCTCTGGTAGCCATAGTGACTGTTCTGAGGTCTCCAGTCCGTCTCAATGAGGGACGGTCTTCACAATTTGAAAAAGAAATATCGGTAAACGATGGAAAATATTCAGGTGGCGACCTCTGATTGAGGGTTGCTCTCTCTCTGCTGTTCAGGTGTGGTTGTTTCCTTCCACTGCTCAAATGTTCACATGGCAAAAACCCAAGATGATGAAGGCCAAAAACAATAATTGTAACAATTGCCTATTATCTAGGATTATAAAGGTAATAATTACTAATGCTAAAATTTGAATTTAGACACCCGCTGACCTGCCTAAAAGAAATTGACTTTCCAAAGCTAAACCAAAAATTCTTATCCTCTTTATAATATGAACTATATATATATATATATATATATATATATGAAGGAGACAGCAGTTCGCTTACAAAGTAGCATATAT
The DNA here is from genome assembly GCA_029853015.1 of Chelidonichthys spinosus. NCBI lineage: Eukaryota > Metazoa > Chordata > Actinopteri > Perciformes > Triglidae > Chelidonichthys > Chelidonichthys spinosus. The sequence goes on along the minus strand of CM056829.1, from coordinate 28,353,353 downwards.
TAGAACAAAAACATTTAAAAAATCGCCTCCAACCTGGACGGCACTCCTTTGTGTGTTTTTTATTTAAATCATGTTACCAATGTTTGACAGAAACTATATATATATATATATATATATATATATCACCCGATAGAACACCTTTGGGATGAGGTCAGGACTCTGCAGGCCAGTCAAGTTCATCCACACCAAACTCTCTCCTCCGTGTCTTTATGAACTTGACTGGCCTGCAGAGTCCTGACCTCAACCCGATAGAACACCTTTGGGATGAATTAGAGTGGAGACTGAGAGCCCGGCCTTCCCATCCAACATCAGTGTGTGACCTCACAAATACACTTCTGGAAGAATGGTCAAAAAGTTCCATAAACACACTCCTAAACCTTGTGGAAAGCCTTCCAGAAGAGTTGAAGCTGTTATAGCTGCAAAGGGTGGACCAACTTCATATTAAACCCTATGGATTAAGAATGGGATGTCACTTAAATTCATATGTGAGCTAAAATCGCCTACCTGATTGGGCTGCTGAGAGGAGCAGCGTTGGAGTGGGCTTTGGTTCGCTGGAGGAAGCAGGATCAGGTCACCATCACCTATGCTGCCTTCACTACTGAGATGACTAAGGTTTTTGACCACCCGGTCCAGTTGATGTCCAGTAGACAGTCGATGCCGTGAGTGGTGAAGGTAGAAACAGTGTAATTCTGGCAGTGATGTTGCACCTCGTCGGAGGGAGTACTCCTTAGCCCCGGTAAGATCCCGACCTGTTCCCGCTTTGTACAACCACAGGAACCGGCTAGAGGATTACCCCAAGGATGAGCCTATGCAGCTGGGACGGAACCAGCTCAGCGCAGAGGAACAGGAACGGCAAAGAGCAACCAACACTTGCCTCTACTGTTGACAACTTGGTCACTACCTCACCACCTGCCCTAGCTGGCCGTTAAAACTGGAGGGCTCGCTAGCCAGGGGGAGCATCCTAGCGAGCCAAGCAACTATACCTCTGTCTTCCCATCCTTGTACCCAGCTACATGCCACCATCTGCTAGAGGGACCAGATACTGGAGCTCCTAGCGCTCATCGACTCTGGAGCCGACTAGTTTTTTGGACACTGCTTTAGTCAAACAGCTGGGGCTGCCCATGGAGCCACTGGAAGAGCCGCTGGAGGCTAGCACCCTCGACGGAGACTTTTGACTTGAGTCACCACATGCACCTGCCCAGTCCAGCTCTAGCTGTCTGGTAGCCATTTTGAAGTTATTTCATTTTTTGTCACTGACTCACCATTCATATCTCTAATTTTTGGGCACTCCTGGTTATGTCAACATAATCCTAACATTCAATTTTCTATTTTATTCAATTTAACATTGACTGGACAACTGCTGAAATAAGTAACTGGAGCCTCACTTGCCTGGCTAGTTGTTTGCGATCTGCTCTGCTTCCCTCTGTAACCCACCAGAAGCCCGAACCAGCCCTGCCGGCCCTTTCGCTAATCCCCGCTGAGTACTGTCAAGGTATTGGTTTATAGGTGACATCAGATGTAACCAATCACAGAGGTCCAGAACCAGTTGTGGGTGGAGTTGCCGGGACTCAGGCGTGGTTAAGAAAACACAGTGTTGTCATGGGCATCCTGTCGTGGTGACTAAATAAAATGGATGCTTTGAGCACAAATAAGTTGCATTGGCCAGCACTTATTTGACAAGTACCATGGGATTTCTGAAGTGTTCTGCAAACAGCAGGCTGCCTGATTCCACGTTTCCCCGTAGCCGTCTGTACAGTGGAGGAGTACATTAAGAACTCACCAGATGGGCTCTGTTCTTTTGTTGTTTTAATCGAGGAATGTGAAGCCGGACGCACTAACCTGACTGTTCGAGAGAGAGGAGACAACTGCGGAGCCGGACACCATTGTACCCAGAACCTGTATTGTTGGGGCAGCCACCTGGGAGATTGAGAGTGAGGTGAGGATGACTCTGCAGTAATAGCCTGACCCGGGTAATGCCCCCCTGGGCCGTCTGTTTGTACCTCTATCTGTCCGACCATCTGTGTTACGGTGGGGCCACTCCTCCAGACTCTTGTGCCATCCTGGAGTGGCCCGCTCTCTGGCGTTCCGGTTCTGGTGGCCAGACATGAGGACAGATGTTCAGACCTTCGTTTCCGGCCTGTCCCGTATTTGCTCTGAAAAAGGGCTCCAACTTACCTCCTCCTGGTTTCCTGTAGCCTCTACCCATATTGCCACCCTCTAAAGGTATGACTGTTGCGCTCACTGTGGTGGACCATTTTAGCAAATTTGCCCATTACCTGCCTCTGCCTAAATTACCCACAGCCAAGGAAACTGCTGAGCTCCTGGTTTCAATGGTATTCACAGTTCACGGCCTGCCCTTGGACATTGTCTCCAACAGAGGTCCACAATTCACCTCGGCCATGTGGAAGTCATTCAATTCAATTCAATCAATTACATTTTATTTATAGTGTCAAATCACAACAGAAGTCATCTCAGGACACTTAACACATTGAGCAGGAATAGAATACGCTCAAAATTTCAAGAGTCAACACAATTTCAAAGTCCCAACAACACGCAGGGGCAAGCGTTACAGTGACTGCCTTTATAGGCTTTTAGGCAGAAATCTTGTGCAGCCCAGGCCGTTGGGTTCCAACTGCATTTGGTGTTGGTAGTATGGTAGTAGTAGCATTAACAGTAGTGGGGGCAGGGGTGGATTGGCCATCGGGAGTACGGGACTTTTCCCGGTGGGCCGGTCACTAATGGGCCGATGGACGGCCGTTTTTTTTTATTTATTTATTTTTGCCATGCCTCGCCTTGCTTTGATAACTAGTGTAACTCTCCCGGGCGGCCCGGGGAGAGAGACGTGCACCAGCTCGGCCCACAGTGATCAGCTGCAGACAGAGAGGTGAGAGAGGTGAGAGGTGATGATTGGCCCGGTGGCTTGTCTGTCTACAGAATGGCCCTATGAGAGGCTTTAGAGGCCCAGGAGTCCCACCCACGCATGTTCTAGACCCCCCCTCGTCCAATCACTTTTAATGATGAGGAGTCGATGATGAGAGACGGCGCGAGAGAAAAAAACAACAACATAACACCACACGAAAAACAAAAATGGAGAAGGAAAGTAAAAAACGCAAAGGCGGCGCAGAAAAATTGAGGGAAAAGAAAAGAAAAGCTCTAGCAGCACAGGCTGCTAAAAGTTGAACTATCACACAGATGTTTGCAGCAGGGGCCGGCCTGGCCGGAGCTAGCAGCACCGAAGCAGGTCCGTGTCCTTCACGTGAGTCTGACAGTGACAGAGAGGCTGAAGAGAGTGAGGCTCCCATCACTGCCCTTATGGTGCAGGAGGAGGCTGAAAGAAATGTTGAGGAAGAAGAGACTCCATGTGAAGGAGGTAGCAGGTATGTGCCTTCCAGAATAGTGTGGATAAACATTCATTAAAATAAATGGTTCAGAACGGTTGCTTAACTGTCTATGAACTTTACTTGACATAATAAATAGCAAACTCTGGATGGTGTGGTGTGTTACAACTAAATCTAGTTATCTAAAGTATTGGAAAACAATAACCATATTCACCTATAATGACATCCCCCAAATCAGGTCACCAGAGTTAAAGTGTTTACAACTTAACAAATATGTATGCTTTACATATTTTTTTCAGTCAGTGTTTATGGTTTATTGTCCTTCAAGAGTTTAACATACAGTTCAAATTAATAAAACACTGATTAACTATATTACAGTAAAACATCTGCATACCATGGGCGAGCTATAAATGCAGTGCATGCCCAAGCCCTTCAATAAAAATAATTGAAAATATTAATCTGGCAGTGTGTTCAATTATAAAATACCTTAGTTTTACTGTTTTGGTCTTAAATCCATGCCTAATCTGTCCCGTTTTACTTGCGAAAAGCTGGAAAGCTGACAGCTTGTTTCGCGCATGCGCACTGTGACACCGACTAGTACAGTTACTGCTAAAGGCTGTGTTTACTGTAGATGAGCATTTTGAATGGCAAAAAAGCTGTCAGTGAAGCAGCTTATCTGCCAACGCGCATGCGCAAAAATAACTTGTTTGAATTGTTCAGCGGGAAACTGTCAGTGGTTCATTCATTGTGTAGCCTGGTCAAAATGACCGAAAATATTAATTATATTAAGGCTTTGCGTTCAGTGCCGTTTTCGCAGAGAACTTTTGAGGAAAAGAAAGCTATAATTTCAAGTGGACGGCCTTCTGAAGTAAATATCACAAAGACTGCAAAGAATTTCGTCCGTCACTTTCAAGCTAGCACGTATGAGAAACATAAATGGCTAGCTAGCCGACCCCCCTCTCGTGAAACGATCCGGTCTGACAGCGACATATTGCCTGTTCATTCATGAAAACCATCTTGAAACACTCTCAGTCAAACAAGGTGGGGAATGAGATATCTGCGGCGCTACTAGCCTAGTTCGTTTTAAAAACACACCGGCAGCAGCGCCTACTGATCTGAGACGTGTCACGTGAGTTACTGTAAATGCTGTGCGGAAAACCAGCTGTGGTCTGTGATTGAGGTGCAGACGGGTGAGTTTGGAGCTGACGACAGGATCGCGCTGACGACCGTTTCGTTACATTTTTCTCATTGAAAAACTATACAACTGGCATTTAGATGATGTTCTCCATAAAAAAAATAAGTGAAATACTGTAATAACAATTCGGTTTTAGTAATCAACCGCTTATAGTGATCAAATGTACTCTGGACCAACGTGATCACTACAAGCTGTTTCCACTAACCATATTATATTTTTTATTAAAAAATCTAATGCCCCCCCACGGGCGCGCATGGTATTGACACTTCAGCATGACCACAGTAAAAGGTCACCGCTCGCCACTGCTGCATACATATTACTCATGATGCAGTACACAAATTACAAGTATTTCCTCTTATGTCATGCTTCATTGTCTATACATTATGTTGAACTGTACTATCTTTCTAAAATAAAATTAGTGTTTGTCCATTTTTCAGATCAGTACACTATTGTTTTACTTTAGCCAACTAACCAAAGTTTTGATTGCGTGCAGACTCATTATTTGCATGTAATCTTGTTCAGACTTAACTTATTCCACACTATTCCTCTACTTTTAATGTCCAGGTTTGTGATAGGCGACAGGCCCAGTACATCATCTCCTGTGGAGATGATCTCACCAGAGACGACTCATGATTCACTGCTTGTACTTGTATGAGTGAGTGATAAATAAACAATCTTGAATCTTAAATCCTCTCTCCAGTATCCTTCTTAAGAGCAAGTGAGCAACACAATGCGTAGTTATCATTTATTTTATTCAAGGCTTCAGAATATAAAGGGATATTGTTTAGTATAGTGGTGTTATTAAGAACTTATGTGTTTGTACATCAACGGGGCGATATCTGCGCGCGGATTGTAGTGGGCCGGTCTGGACCAAAAAGTCCAGGGCCAAATTTTTGTCCCAGTCCACCCCTGAGTGGGGCTATTAACAGAAGCAATAGTATCAACAATTCTGCCATGGCCACCATAAGCCTGACCTCAGGGTTCCATCCCCAAGCAAACGGTCAAGCGGAGAGGGCCAACCACAAACTGGAGACCACCCTGCTCTGTTTGGCATCCTCCAACCCCACTTCCTGGTCATCTCAGCTTCCATGGGTATGCCCACAACACCCTGCCCACATCAGCCACAGGTCTATCACCTTTTCAATGTGTTTAAGCTGTTTCCCACTCAGGAGAGGGAATTGGCAGTTCCCTCAGTCCAGGCATCGTCCAGCGATGTCATCGCACCTGGCACCGACACACACCCTGCTGAAAACCTCGGCCCAGTATCAGGAACACACCCTGTTCATCCCTGACTTTGTCACCTCACACCAATATAATACAATACAAGTTTGCGGATGACAACACAGTGATAGGATGCATCTGTAGGGACCTCACAAGGACTACACAGAGCGGCCTACACAGAGGCCCAGAAGCCTTCACATGCGGTCAGGACAAAGGGACAAAGGAAACTACAACCTCCATTTTGTTTTACTTCTCACCAAGGTGTGAAATGTGACGTTACACTAACTCTCCTATCGGCTGACAACCACGGGTACCCCAGGGGGTCCCCGGGAGCAGCCGTGGAATATATAAACCGGCGCCACCTTAAAAACTTTCTCTTCCATCGCGACACAACGTTGCAAGAGGGGGTGAACTATTTCCACCGTAGGACACCGCTACAACAGGAGGGGAACTTTTAACGTCTGTAGGGTTTCCTTTGTCTTAGGCCATTGTCTTTTCCCCAAACTCGCTGGACGAGACACAGACTGTTTTCCCCCTTTTCCGTGACTCGCCCCTTTTTTCTTTTACCTTTTTGGATCCTGAGAAGATCGCCACAACCATGCAATTCTTTGTTTGCCTGCAGAAGAGGAACACCAACGGTTCCTTCACCCAGCTACCAGCAAGAAGGATAACCTCTGAGCCCCGCTCTTGTCTGAAGTCAGCTGACTAAATCGCCAAGCCGCGCGGAAGGAAGGAACACAAACGGTTTTCTTCATTCAAGTTGATCAGCGAGAAGAATAACTCCTAAGCCCCGCTCTCGTCTGGACTCAACCGACTCGTCGCGTCCCCCGCTGCCACCAAGGACTCGCGAACTACCATCGCCGCCGCGTCAAGAAGTGCCGCCATCGCATAGGACGGACTCATAGCCTACACATTGACAAGTAAGAGGCTATTGCCTGGGCAGAAGCATATGTTTGATAGTGTAGGATATGCTTGCAATTCTTGTTAACGTGTTTTAAGTTTTGATCATGGACCGCCGAGTCCGTTGCTTCTGTGTTGTTGTATTCGAATGCCGCTGGGTTTTATTTTGGTAACAGTGTGTGTCCAACCTCGGACACATTCATGAGCTCAGTAAGTGATCTACCATCAGTTAAAGGACCAGGGTCCCGCCGAACGAACGGCAGTTCATTCAAGAGCTCCCGTGTGATGGTAATAGCTTTCTGAACCTTTGTGTATTACGCGCGCATTCCCTCTCTCTTTGTTCCGGCTAACACACATGTGCACACGCATACACCGCCCCCACACGTATCCTACGCCAGCTGTTTCCGTCTCTGGACGCTAGGGAAATAGCCCCATCTAGTGGCCGGCCATCTCTCTCTCTCTCCCTCTCTCGCTATTCTATCTGAGGCAAGCGGCTCCGCCCCTGAACGCTGTGAGGAATAGCTCCACCTGGTGGCTACGCCCGGCCATCTCTCCCTCTATTTTTTTTTAACAGCTTTTTTTTTTTTATTCTCACAATCACAGAGGGAGGAGATCTATTGACCAATATATGCAGACAGTTCCAGAAAGTTTGGCTTCTTACCAGAAAATTAAGACTTATGTATGTAAAATAAAATAATTAGCAAATTAATCATATAAAACTGAGAATTTAGTTTTCTATCATATTTAGTGTAGCCAAACAAAATATTTTTCCAGCATACATTAAACGGGGGGTAAATATGATCACTGATAAAGCATGCCAAAGTCTGCTCCAAAGTTGTCTGGTGTGTGGGCAAGACCAAAATAAATGAACCAAGGTTTCGTTGACAGAGACACAGTGGGTACAGTTCACATCTATGTCCTTCTTAAGCCTTTGTATATAATAATTAGTTGGGTAAAATCTATGAAGCATTTTAAATGAGATCTCTTTGACCTTGTTGGTTAAAAAAAAACTTATTAGGTAGTAGCCAGACTTTTTCCCAATTAATATTTCCAGCAAATGTGGACCAGTAGGATAAAGCAGAGGGGGAACTTACAATATCTTGTTGAAATAGTTGTTGAATAAACTTGTTTTTATTTTTATTATTACCCGTGAAACTACGGAAGCGCATTGCATTCACTGGATTAAAAAAAATGAGACGCCTTATCTCGTAATAACGAGAAAAGATCTCGTAATTATGAGATCAGGATCTCGTAATTATGAGAAAAGATAAGGAAAAAGAAACGTCTGTCAGAGAAGTCCTCTCTCAGTGGCAATGATGGCGCTATCACAGTTAATCTGCTATTTCCACCTTCTCGGCTTGAGACACTGGGAAATTTTGAGGTTTCTGGAAAATGAGGATGGAAAATGAGGATGGAATACAATATCAGTATGTCAACACTTCGCAGGCATCTCAAGACGTTGGGATTCCTGATCTCATAATTACGAGATCTTTTCTCGTAATTACGAGTTAAGGCATCTAATTTTTTTTATCCAGTGAATGCAATGCGCTTCCGTATGAAACAAGCTTTCCCCATTGTTGTTTCAGTAATGTTTAAAGATATGGGTAAGTTGTTGTTTACATTAAGATTTTTAAAAAGGGAAATAATACCCGAAGGCACAGCATCAAAAACAATAGAAAAATCCTTGGGTGTAACAGGGATGCGTTGCATAAATTCAACATAACTGTAAAGATGCCCATGTTGGTCAAACAACTGACTCAGTAAAAGTATATTGTTATCAAACCCATGTTGGAGGAAAATAGATTTGTTTTTGTACAAGAGATATCTACCATCTCTCCCTCTCTCTCTCTTGCTATTCTATCTGACGTCAGCGGCTCCGCCCCTGAACGCCGTGAGGAATACCTCCACCTGGTGGCTGCGCCCAGCCATCTCTCTCTCTCTTTCTCTCTCGCTATTCTATCTGACGTCAGCGGTTCCGCCCCTGAACACTGTGAGGAAGAGCTCCACCTGGTGGCTGCGCCCAGCCATCTCTCTCTCTCTCTTTCCTCTCCCCACACTCACACACACGCACGCACACACACACACACACTCCATGTGTGTCTCTTCCTTTGTTTAGCGTAGCTTTGTGTGTTAGGTAGTTAGGTAATAAGGCTTTGTTAATTGCAGTGTTATTGATTGTGATCATTATTACTGATTTTAATCAATCTTATCATATTATAACTAGCGGTCTCTTGTGCTTGTTGTATATATGTCACTGGATAACAGCAGGTTGTGAAGGCTAGTGCTCGAATTTCACGCCTTTTTAATTGTTTGATTGTTTTTATACTTCTATGCCAATGATCACGATGATTGGCATGTGATTATAAAACCCCCCTTTATATTGAGTACAGTTTCCGGTTATCTTTTCCCTGATCCCAGGGTGGTGCCCCGTATATTCATGATTGTATCACAATAATATATTCAATATAATTATTAATATTGATAATTATATTGACATGAATAATTATCTGGTGATATGCCAAATCTGCTCCTGCTACATCCCCAACACATCACTGGTGGGGACGAAGCGGCTGACAGGAGGGAGGTGGCCATTCTGATGTCATGGTGTAAGGACCGCAACCTCACCCTCAACACAGACAAGACCAAGGACATTAGAATCAGAAATCAGTAACAGATTAATTACCAAGAAGGGTTTTACACCAATGACGAATTTGTCTTGGTGAATAAGGTGCAAACATCGTACATACACATACAACAATACACAAACAATGACTAATATATACAAGATAAACAAACAATACAAACAAACAGGGACATAAAGTGTGGAATGATACATGAAGCTGAAAGAGCTGTACAGGAATGTGCAAAAAAAATAAAAAATAAAATAAAATAAGTAAAAGTTATAGTGGTGGGTATGAGTGCATGAGTCAGTGTCGGTGGGGGGCCCGGGACTTCTTGAGGATCCCAACTCCGGAAGGGAAGAAACTGTTCGTGTGGCAGGAGGTTTTGGTCCTGATGGACTGCAGCCTCCTGCCAGAGGGGAGAGTGTGTGTGTGGGAGAGGTCTGCCACAATCCTACCTGCACACCTCAGAGCCCTGGAGCTGTGCAGGTCCTGAAGGGATGGAAGGTTGCAGCCAATCACCTTCTCAGCAGAGTGGATGATGCGCTACAGTTTGCTCTTGTCTTTAGCAGTGGCAGCAGCAGACGGTGATGTAGGAGGTGAGGATGGACTTGAGGGCACCATCATTGTCTTTCCTGGTTGAATTTCTTCAGCTGCTGCAGGAAGAACATCCTCTGTTGGGCTTTTTTGGTGAGGGATCTAATGGTCAACTCCCATTTTAGGTCCTGAATGATGATGGTGCCCAGGAAACGGCAGGACTCCACAGAGTCAACTGGGGAGCCACACAGGATGATGGGGGAAGGTGGGGCTGGGTTCTTTCTGAAGTCCACGACTATCTCCACTGTCTTTAGAGCATGAAGCTCCAGGTTGTTCTGCAGTGGGTCCAGGAGTGGGTTGGTCATGAGGAACCTCATCAGCCACTGGGAGCTTGAAGTGGAGAGGGTGAGCAGCTTCAAATACATCCACATCAGTGAAAACTCACCTGGACATGAAACACCACACAGATGGTTAGGAGGGCTCAACAGCGACTGTATTTTCTGAGGAGGCTGAGGAAGTTTGGCGTGTCGCCTCGGGTCCTCAGTAACTTCTACAGCTGCATCGTTGAGAGCGTCCTGACCAGCTGCATCACCATATGGTACGGCAAAACTACTGCTGTGGACCGCAAACATCTGAGTCCAATGTAGTGTTTAAAGTGTTAAATATGAGATCAGGGTTTGGTGGCTGGTAGAAAGAGTGTTTTATTTATATCTTGTTGGTTAACAATGAACTCTTATCATTATCAATAAGAGTGTTTACGTTATAATGGTCATTTCCTGTTAACATGATTTTATATACACACATATATATATATATATATATATATATATATATATATATATATACTGTATATAAGCGATTACAATTTTTTTGTCAGATTAATCCACAGGGTAGCTGTGGATTAATCATGATTAATCACGATTATTTACCATTCATAAATATACCCGAACAATCCCATTTTCTGTCAGAGACTCAGAGGAGCAGCTTGTCACAAAGGAGAATCGTGCTGGTCCACCTTAAAGGTCAGCCCACCTTAAGTGTTCCTGAGTTGTTGCCAATTTTGGCGCTAACTGCTACATTCAAAGCTATAATGGCATCACACTTTGCTCATGTCTATAACATTTATTCACAGACAACATGAGCAGAACACAGACTGACCTGCTGCATTCATGCTGTAACATTAGTGTTGACTTCATACTCACTATCACACTCTCTTAGAAGCTCACAGAAATATATTCAATATGTTCAGTTATTTATAGTTAAAATCTAAAGACTTACCTTGAAGAGGCTAGATTGAGGATGTAACATTGCTAACGTTAGCCACACAGTCAACACGCCGCTCTGCTTTAGATTGATGCTATGTCTTATATTTACTTTATATCACTACAGTTTTTCACATTGCATTGTTAGCCCACACTTTTGTACGTTTTGTACGGCCGGCCATGATGATCGTCTATACATTGATGATGTCTTACATACGCATAGAGACACACCACACATGCATGCCGCATTACTGCCGTCCGTCCACCACACGACGTTATCATGAGAAGACAGTGACGATGACAAGCAACAGGAGAGAAAACAACGTATATACCGAAAGCCATATCATTTGTCCCGAAACTTAGCGGTAGTCTGGTACTGACCCAATAAGGTACCGGTACCAAAGACTACCGGTACTTGGTACCATCCCTAGATCTCACTGGTCCCAGGAATTAGTCGTACATTGGTGAACTGACTGATCTGGCAAAGAGACGGGTAGATAGGATGTTAGATGAGAGATGCCCAGTCAAACCCACCCAAATAGATAGAGAACAAATGGGGACAGGACAAGAAACACCAGGAAAGGAAACACTGGGAAGATGGGAGGGAGAGGCACAGCCGGACCATCACAAATACACAAGATATTACGTCACCATTGCACACGGATTTCTACTCAGGGCACACTGAAGAAGGTTACATCATACAAGAATGCTAACTGTAATGACAATACTTTTTTCCCTCTGCAAGAACACATAAAGTGGAAAGTTGAAGTCATAATAATGGTGGGATTTTCTGATCCTTTTAAGTTTCTGGCCAGAAGAGAGGGACCAACGGAGAGCGTCTGCAATTATGCAATGGAAACAGACAAGGGAAAGCTGGACTGAACGGAAGGAAAGGGAAAGAAAGGAAAGAGGGAGCATTATTTCAATGAAAGTGCTGGGAAACAGCACTATGGGAAAACCTGCCACTTTGAAATAAGGTGAGAGATTTATTTTGGAAACAGTGCCACATAAGATGAGTTTTCCAGAAGAACCGCCGCTAAATTGCTGACATTGGCCAATCAGCTTTTTTCTACCTCAACCACAGAAGGGAGGAAACACAAAAGCAGAGCATTGGGCCAGGCCTGTGGTGCAGAACGCTGCTCAGGGAAAAAGCAACCCGGCGCCTGGAAAGAAACGCTACGTCATCTGTCTCACGTGATGCCATGTTGTGCTCTGCTGTCATGGCGACGGCGAAGACGATGAGGAGAATGGAAGCAGCAGCCTTAACCGTATAAGTTAAGGCAATACACTAAGTGTTCAGGAGGTTATATCCCCAGTCAACCTCTCCATGCTCCAGGATCTATTTATGCTTACATGCAATTGCAATTTCTGTTCAATGAATTTGATGTTATCAGATCAATGAGTTAAGTGGAGAAGACAACTGTAGTCAGAGTACGTTCTCCAATAAACTGCATTATTCCTAACGTATTATATTCTTTACCATTGATAATAACGAGTCCTAACATTTTCTCAAGTGACAGAAATCAACATCCTGGTAATTAACGACAATACATGTTGAGGAGTGAAATCAACTGAAAACTGAAAGTGAAACTAATAGCACCAAGTGATGAATTTAAAAAGTGGGTGGGACTTGTCGCCCATGACTGCATTTACATCCTATGTAAGTCCAGGGGCCCTAGTTTCGTGGCGCAGCGTAGGGTGGCGCAGGGTGGTGTAGGGTGGCGGAGCCGGCTCAATGCAAGTTTCGACCAGCGCAGCCTTGCGCACGGTCAGTTTGGTGGATCGCCTGCGCCGAGATGGTTGTGGTGGCGCAGCAGGGGGAGGCGTCAAAGATTCAGCTTGGTGCAGTGGAAGTTTCATGGCAAAAAGCTTTGCCGAGACTGCATTGAAAGCCCGCCAGCTCCAACCTGGTCTACTCTTGGCGTAAGGCGAATTACAGCTGACAGAGTGGCAGTTTGGCTCATCGGCGCGCAGTGCGCACACGTCACCAAGACCTCACAGGCAGGTTTCCACAGTTCCAGGCACATTTAAATGCAATAAATAATCACAACAAACACTATTTAATGCAACTAATTGAATCAACAGGTGAATTTATATCTATATAGATTGTCCTGTCACATCTGACGTCAGATCAAAGGCGGATGGCACAGTTTCCGTTACGAGTGCCATCTATCCATCCATCCATCCATCCATCCATCATCTATCTATCTATCTATCGTCCATCCATCCATCCATCCATCATCTATCTATCTATCTATCGTCCATCCATCCATCCATCCATCCATCCATCCATCCATCCATCCATCATCTATCTATCTATCTATCTATCGTCCATCCATCCATCCATCCATCCATCATCTATCTATCTATCTATCGTCCATCCATCCATCCATCCATCCATCCATCATCATCATCATCTATACATCTATCTATCTATCTATCTATCTTCCATCCATCCATCCATCCATCCATCCATCATCTATCTATCTATCGTCCATCCATCCATGCATCCATCCATCCATCCATCATCTATCTATCTATCGTCCATCCATGCATCCATCCATCCATCCATCATCTATCTATCTATCTATCTATCGTCCATCCATCCATGCATCCATCCATCCATCCATCCATCCATCCATCCATCCATCATCTATCTATCTATCGTCCATCCATCCATGCATCCATGCATCCATCCATCCATCCATCCATCCATCCATCTATCTATCTATCTATCGTCCATCCATCCATGCTTCCATCCATCCATCCATCCATCATCTATCTATCTATCTATCGTCCATCCATCCATGCTTCCATCCATCCATCCATCATCTATCTATCTATCGTCCATCCATCCATGCATCCATCCATCCATCATCTATCTATCTATCGTCCATCCATCCATGCATCCATCCATCCATCCATCCATCCATCCATCCATCCATCTATCTATCTATCTATTGTCCATCCATCCATGCTTCCATCCATCCATCCATCATCTATCTATCTATCGTCCATCCATCCATGCTTCCATCCATCCATCCATCCATCCATCCATCCATCCATCATCTATCTATCTATCGTCCATCCATCCATGCTTCCATCCATCCATCCATCCATCATCTATCTATCTATCTATCGTCCATCCATCCATGCATCCATCCATCCATCCATCCATCATCTATCTATCTATCTATCGTCCATCCATCCATGCATCCATCCATCCATCCATCCATCATCTATCTATCTATCTATCGTCCATCCATCCATGCATCCATCCATCCATCCATCATCTATCTATCTATCTATCGTCCATCCATCCATGCTTCCATCCATCCATCCATCCATCCATCATCTATCTATCTATCGTCCATCCATCCATGCTTCCATCCATCCATCCATCATCTATCTATCTATCTATCTATCTATCGTCCATCCATCCATGCATCCATCCATCCATCCATCCATCATCTATCTATCGTCCATCCATCCATGCATCCATCCATCCATCCATCATCTATCTATCTATCTATCGTCCATCCATCCATGCATCCATCCATCATCCATCCTCAATCCCTGCTTACCCTGTTCAGGTTCAGACAACCATTCAAACATTCACACATTCACAGTCATTAAAGAGAGGCTAAGTCTCCACCCATTCTGACCTTATTTATGTATGTAGTCTGTGAGAGACAAATGATATTTAGATCCTTTTGAAGTTTTCCATGAATTACATATGCTGTTTGCAAGGGCGTAACTTTGAGTTGAACATTGGGGGTTTGAGATGTGCGAGAGAGACGTGCACCAGCTCGGCCCACAGTGATCAGCTGCAGACAGAGAGGTGAGAGACTCTTTGTATCAGCTAGGAAGCAACATAGTAAGCCAGACCTGCTGTTAGTGGTAGGACACACAAATATCGTAACCTCAGATAAGTTAGTTCTGTGACTTTTGGGTGTGTGGTCTTTCTAATAATGTATTCTCATAGTCCTATACACTGTAAAAAAAAAAAATCGTAAAAAAACGGTAATTTTCTGGCAGCTGGGGCGCCAGAAAAATACTGTGAAATAACAGAAAATTACTTTCTTATAAAAATACAGTTATTTTCCATAATAAAAATACAGTTTGTAGTTGTAATTTTAACAAGATTTCCCTTATTTTCAGGTTGCTTTTAACGTTTCATTACAACCATTTTCACATTTTAAAACAATTAAATTCCCTAGAAATATAGTAAGTACACGTATTACA
Source organism: Chelidonichthys spinosus (assembly GCA_029853015.1). Classification (NCBI taxonomy): domain Eukaryota; kingdom Metazoa; phylum Chordata; class Actinopteri; order Perciformes; family Triglidae; genus Chelidonichthys; species Chelidonichthys spinosus. Next base: position 28,338,034 of record CM056829.1, on the reverse strand, counting down.
AATAATAAGGCTTAAATTTACAGAAATGTGCTGTTATTAGTTGGTTTTATAACATTATTTTATAGAAAAAGGTTGTATAATAATTTATATTTGATGTAATATAACTGTATATGACACATGAAATAATATCTTTCAAAACATGTCAAAAAACTGTTGAAAAACTAGATATTGGGTTTGAAATTACAACAATTTAATGTTAATTTTAGATCACATCAAATGTATATTTAGTTATTTTATGTTGTTTTTAACATTTAATTACAAACATTTTAGGTTTTAAAACAGTGAGATTACCCATAAAGATGGTAAATTAACATTGAAACAAGAACAGCTACAATTTCCCATTCTCAGTATTTTTATTCAACTGTAACAGGTAACCATTATTACAGCAATATTCAAAAATCAATCACATTATAATGACTCTGAAACAAACAAAAAAATCAACTGAATTGGAGATGAAAAAAAAAAGTTGAGTTACCAATTTACAGTATTATTTCTATCCAAGGCATCCATAACTCCATAACTGAGCACTTCTTATTCCCTCCACTTGTAGTCTGACATTTTGGTCATCAGCGTGAAAACTTTTGGACTGACTGCAGGTTGTTTTTGGTGGCGTTCCACTCCACTTTTGATCCCTTGTCTTGATTTCTCTTGAAGAGGCACCTGTCTAATGAAAAGAAAACAATTTTAGTAACTGTGGACTGTACTATATTTGTATACCTTTGCAAAAAGGTTACACAACAGTGCTTTGGGTGTCTTGAAAAGCACAATATAAATACACAAAGATGGCATAGTGACTTTAAAAGTCTGCTATAGAACATATTACACACCATACATGTAAATGTACTTCACAAAAATCCTTTTAAAACTTACCCATGACTGCTGCAACGCGGCGAAACTCCTTCCTGAAGTGATCCTGGACATCCACGTCGACCGACGAGTCCAGGACGAACACCTTCGACACCGACTGCAGGCACTGGCGATGAACGCACGGAAGTCCTCCCCTGCCTGCTCCACCGTCCTCCTGGCCGTCAGGTTGTTGCTGGGCGCAAGAACACAGACAACATCTGGTGTACGTGGCACAATAGCACTCACCAGCTCGATCCTCAGGTCCCTGGTGCAAGCCCCCGGCGTCGCCATGGCACCAAAGGAAAGGCATCCCTCCGGCATCGTGACAAACCCATCCACGATGCTGCGAAGGTGGGAGTCCCCAACAAGAAGAACAAACTGGAACAACACAACGGAGAATTATTATCATGCAAACAAGATTATGATCAACATCAAACATCATTTGTCAAATGACTTCCAAAACAACATTACCTGTTTGTCTGGAGAATCTGGTGGGATGACCAACTTGTGGCTCCTGCCGGTACAAGCAGAAGTTGGCCACTTCCTCACGGCATGGCGATGACCAGTTCCATGGGCTAGTTAAAAAGACAAAATCAGTCAGAAATGTCATTCATAATTTATAATAATTATATAAGCATAGCTCTTTCCACTAGGTCAGGTGTACAAATATAGTGAGAAAACACCTAACAATTAAAGTAAAACATTCAATGATATTAAAAAACGTTTGAGTACAAACCAGAGGGTCTGCCGGAGAAAGAGATGACAGGCTCCTGCCTGTCACACCGATCCTCCATCCTCTGCTTGGCAGCAACGGACAGCCAGTGGTTTTACCCGTGAGGCATCCTGGCACACTGGACAAAAACGTTATCAGGAATATAACAGTGAAAACTTGTATTGAATGCAGTCAAACAAATAGAAACCCATTCCTCTGGTACTCAAAGTGTCCACTGGTCTCCTCCCTCTGATGATTTTCTCCACTGCAAAAAAAAAATCAATAATAATAATTGTGGTTATTCATATAACATCAAGTCATATATCATATCATTAAAATATAATCTCAGACCACTTATCATACAGAGCTGGAATCTAATCTCCATAATATATAAACGTTCTTAAACATACGTCAGCAGTGGAAACAAAGTGTAATATATATATATATATTATTATACATATACAAATTTTGAATTTATCTTACACAGGCTTGACCCAGCTATTACAAACTCAAACCTTTATAAGCCAATTAATTATTGCAGGAGGCTGCACGTGTACACATTAACATGCTGTATATCATACACACAGCCACTTCGCTTGCGCTTCAAGACTTGTGAAAAAAGTGCATGACTAGCAAAAATATCCATCATATCTCCGCTGTCCCTATTGAACTTGAAACTGCATGAGACACCGCCATGGATATTTTGTCTTTTCTTGCAGTGGGATATCTGTGTAAAACGCTGAGTAACTACCGTAATAAATATGAAATTAACAAATTAATTTAAATGCAAACTCATGGTGGAAACCAAAGCACACGACAAATACTACTTAGCTCAAGACCGTAAAACAAACTCACGGTTAAAGGCAGAGCTCGAAAAAGCTGTTTACCTCAAGGCCACCAGTCAGCCAGCCAGCCAGCTAGCTAGCTACCTGAATAGCGGACTTAAGCTAACGGCCTTTAACTCAACCACACAGGACAAGATAAGTTATAAATAAAACACGTAATTCTTTTAACATAGTAACCACTATTAACTTTAAGAAAGACAATATGTACCAGTGTTGATAATGTCATTAGCTGTATCAGCCCATGCTGTTGCTCGCTAACGGACATAGCTACGACATAGCCTACCAAGCTAACATGTGCATGCTAAATACAGATTAAAATTCATTAATAGTTCAAATAACTCACGGTTCGTTCGTTCGTGCACCAAAAGCTGTCCCAATGTGGTCTCATCTTGTTGTCCAAGGTCCAAAGTGTCAAAAGCCAGTCCAAAGTGCAAAGCCAAATATCCAAAAGCCTCTCGTGAGATTCGTAAATGCCGCTCGGAAAGATTTGGAATATACGACTGGCCGATTGAAGACGCAACGTAGTGTATACTGTCTCACTATTAGCCAATCACAGCGCTTAAAGATGGACGAGAGCACGTCACAGATTCGACACGCCACAGACATGTCCAGACACGAAAAATAACTAAACAGGAAAAAGAAAGCGGCGACAGGAAGTCCACAAAATAAAAGCGCTCTATATGTCGGATTTATATAAAATATGAAAGCAAAATCAAACATGACTTACACTGACATATTTAAAACAACAATACGTATTACTATGTTGCCATAGTTTACAAATGTATGCAGTGAATTAAGTAAGCCATGACAATGCCACGATTTTAGATCCTTATTGTAACTTCAGTGTACATTGTGTGATCAGCTCCAAACTTCACACAGTTGCTGAGAGTCCCACCCTGAACACGTCTGCACTGCAATATTGACTCACAATCAGAGCGCCACCTATTGGCGACATGAAATGTCATGTTTTTACACTCGTATGCGCTCCTCCTCATGTATCAAATTTGGCCGGAAGAGCCTCCAGACGTTGCTCACGCTTCCTGTCGAAGATTGGTAGGACGCTTTGAATGCCGTTACCGCGCCGTTATGTCTCCATGTAAGAGGGAGCGACGTTTCCAGTGGGTCGCTACAGTCCCAGTGTTGTGGAACTTTGCACCCCAGTCGAGCATGATGACTTTAATCGTCTGATATGGTAATCGACATGAAAATTCAGGCAAGGGACGACCAGCGACGTGGCATGTGGCCAGGCCAGGCTGCCCTGCACTGGCAGGCGTTCGTAGCACTAACCGAGTTGGCTATGCAAGGGCTCATTCATCACTGCGCAGTTTTAATTGTAGTTGTTTTCAATGAAAACATCAGTCAATTAACAAATAAATTAAAGTAAAATTAGAAATTAAATAGTTATTTTACTATTCATTTCTCAGTAATTTTAAATGATTTTTTCCCTTTTTTTAGAGTTTTAAACTTGAAATTTACAGTTTATTCCCTTAAATAACAGACACATATTTGTGAAATTACGATACATTTGTGAACGTATTTTAACAATAAATATATGTTTTTCTAATGTGTTTTTTTGTAAAATAACAGACATATTGTGTGTTTTCACAGTTACAATGATTTCATGTTATTTTACATTTGACATGTAAAATCACAGTCTCTTTTTGTAAATTGAATGGTATTTTAAAAATACAGAATAAATATGTAAAATAAACAGTAAAATTCTGTTATATTACAATTTTTTTTTTACAGTGTACTTCAACAGTTACTCGACAAATGAGCCTCTCTTGACATACAAAATGATCTTTTCAATTGACAAACAGCATATGTGGAATTCATGCCACAATTCATAAGGGATAAACAAATTATTTGTCTCCTGCCTTTTGACTGACTGACGAGCATCTTTTTATCATCATGGTCCGCTGATGGGATGTGACTGAGCCTGGCGGTGCAGGACTGGATGTTAGTAGTTGAGGATGCTCTCGATGCATCTTCAAGACAGTCAACAACTTCAAGACAACAACAAAAATAGAGCCTGAATGAAAAAATACAGCATGTAAAAATGACATTTTATTTATAATTTCTCCTTTATTCATGCAGGGAGACCTTATGATTGTGATCATCTTTGTTAAGATGACTTGATGGTTTTCTCTGCGTTTCTATGACTCTCTCCTCCTTTTATTAGCCTCCCAATAAAGTGTTAGGAGCCTCCTGGGAAGCCTCCTCACCACCATTTCCTCCCGGATTCGTCCTCGATGGGAGGACACTGGATGTTCACATGTGCATGTAGCCCTGTGTCTGCTGCCCTGCAGGGGAGGATGCATCCACGTGTTGCCCCAGGCTGCCTTCATGGTGCAGTTTCAGCTATGTTCTGCTAGGGGATGCCACAGGAGCAGCTAAGTGCTCCCTCACTGCTGCCGGAGTGGAACGGGTGGAGTTGACCTCTTGAGGTGGAGTCACCAGACTTGATGATCAGTCAGTCATATATTACTTCCCCTGTGCTGTAACTTCTCCACTTCCTCCCAATAAGAACTGTTAGAGAGTTCTGCACCTTAGGAAGCTCTCTAAGTCCTCAGTTATGTGTTATTACACTTTTACCCCCAAATATTTTCACCTCCTTGATCAAAACTCGACCAGTCAAGTATCGTTTTTATCCATCATGCATCTTATCCAATGGGAACTGACAATGTGAAGCATTGTAAGAATGCATTAATGTAAAAACAGCCTTCAGAGAGATTACAATCCATATCACTAACAATCTAAAAGAGGGATTAAAAATGTATTCCTGTTTTTCTTGACTGTGCTTGTGATGTTTCTACTCTAATCTGTGAATGAAAAAAAAAAAGGAAAACAGAATCTTCTCATCTTTTCATTTGCAGGATTGTTTCTCATGGTCGCCAACACATTGTTCGTCGCTGTGCTCACCAAACAGTTTTAACACAGTCAAGCGGAAGTGCATATTTTGTGTTTCCCTTCCAAAGCTAAATGTTTCTTGTCTCGCAAAACACCCCTCCACTGTGTTTTCTGTCTCCCTCTCAGCCAAAAGGATCCACATAAACGCTGTCTGTTCTTCTGCTACATTTAAGGCCCACGAAAAAGATGATAAACGTCAACTTCTCTTGCAGAATTTTATATATATATATATATATGTACTTCTGGCTCGGTGATCATCTTGAGGCCCTCAACACGAACATACACTGGTATTACAGTGATGAGGAGTATGCGACTTATAATAACACAAATATCCATGAGCGTAAGACGGAGACAGGATGTTGTTTACTGGACAGACTGAAAAGCCCTCAGAGGCAAATTTGTGATTTTGGGCTGTATAAATGAAATTAAATTATACTTAAATTTGAAATGCAGGATTTTAATTGGCTGTATTTAGGAATACTTAAAAAAGAAAAGAAAAAAAGAATAGCCTATTTGCAAAACCTTTTTGCTAATACTTCTGTCGACTACTTTTACAGGAGTAATTCTTCCCTCACTGCTTGAGAAAGTGAATGTTTGATGTTTTTGTATTTCGTTTGAAAAAAACATCTAAGTTTTGACTAATATCATGGTGTGTTCAAATCTTTAAAGAGTCTGTAAGAAGTGATTACTACAATAATAGCTATACATTTTATATATACGTGTTGTCCTTTGGATTTTGTTGAGTCTTACTTTTAATGCAATTATTTTAATTCAACCAATAAAATAAGGAAAAGCTCCCTAAAGTAAGGAGAAATACTTATGTAGCCAATCAAAAGTAGTCCAAAAATACTCATTAGGCAGAATGACTTCTTTTATGCCCTTATATCAGCTGTTATAAACATGTATAAAAGTAGCCTAATGTGTTATTATTACTGTCACCTTAACGTTTAAATCCGATGTAGAAACAAAGTAGCAGTCAGATAAATGCTAAAGTAAAAGGCTGAGAATAAAGATACTTATAACCCCTGAAGATTCTACTGTAAGAAGCTCTTTTCCCCGACAGGACGCGAACGCGGCACTCTCGCCTTCTCCGTCTTCGCTCCGCGCGGGCCGGTGGGGGGTGTCGGCGTGTTCCTGGAAGAGCCCAGCCTGCCTGCAGAGTCACTCACATTCCTGGCTGGGATTCAATGACTGAGCCAGACACACAAACACAGAGTGAGGGAGGAGGCGCGTGAGAGAGGGCGCGCGCGCGAGAGCCCTAGACGGAACGCGAGGGAGAGAGAGCCATAGACTGGTAGAAAGAGAGAGAGAGAGAGAGAGAGAGAGAGAGAGAGAGAGAGAGAGAGAGAGAGAGAGAGAGGCTGGCTCTCAGACTGCTCCGCTCCGTACAGTCAGAGTGAACTGCGGGGGCAGACGGAGCGGGTCGCGGCGCTCCTCGACAGCGGAAAGAGCCTCAAATACGGATCCTTATCGAACTGCATCGACCTAACACACCCGCTTTTGTTTCGCTTTCGCCTACTTCCCGTTGGAATTCGAACACACGGAACTTTTCGCGTCTCTGGAGTTTGGAGAGCCACTTCTTTTCCGCTTCTTCTCCCCCAGATATGGACAGTCGGCGCGCCGCCGCAGGGAGCGACCGGCCGCTGTTCTCGCACTAATCGCCGCCGGAGGAAAACCGTCAACTCGGGGACTTTTTTTCTGGATGTTGGATGAAGCGCGTCGCTGTTGCGTTCAGTTCTGGGACACCGTGGATTTACTGGGAGCGCGCACGGAGAGATACTCGCGATTCGCTATTGACGACCAGAAGGACTTCTAAAGTTGCAGGAAAAACATGGAGACTGTAAGTCGGCAGAGCTTCCAGCCTCATCCGGGACTGCAACAAACTCTCAAGCAGTTCCACCTCAGCTCTATGAGCTCTCTCGGCGGACCGGCGGCTTTCTCTGCCCGGTGGCAACATGAGCTCCTCTTCAAGAAGGACGGCAAGGAGCCCGAGCCGGTTCTGCAGCATCTGCCGCCCCCGGTGATGCCGGGCCCGCTGTTCATCCCGTCGGACCGCTCCACGGAGAGGTGCGAGACGGTGCTGGAAGCCGAGACCATCTCGTGCTTCGTGGTCGGCGGGGAGAAGCGGCTGTGCCTGCCGCAGATCCTCAACACGGTGCTGCGGGACTTCACCCTGCAGCAGATCAACTCGGTGTGCGACGACCTGCACATCTACTGCTCCCGGTGCACGGCGGACCAGCTGGAGATCCTCAAAGTCATGGGGATCCTGCCCTTCTCCGCGCCGTCCTGCGGCCTCATCACCAAGACGGACGCCGAGCGGCTCTGCAACGCCCTGATCTACGGAGGTGCCTACCCGCCGCGCTGCAAGAAGGAGCTAAGCGGAGGCGCGCTGGAGCTGGAGCTCACCGAGCGGAGCTTCAAGGTCTACCACGAGTGTTTCGGCAAGTGCAAGGGCTTGTTCGTGCCGGAGCTGTACAGCGGCCCCAGCGCAGCGTGCATCCAGTGCATGGACTGCAGACTCATGTACCCGACCCACAAGTTCGTGGTGCACAGTCACAAGGCACAGGAGAACAGGACTTGCCACTGGGGCTTCGACTCGGCCAACTGGAGGGCGTACATCCTCCTGGGCCAGGATTACTCGGGGAAAGAGGAGAAGGCCCGAATGGAGCAGCTGCTGGATGAGATCAAGGAGAAGTTTGACTTCGCCAACAAGTACAAGAGGAAAGCATCGTCCAGGGTGAGTCCTCCTCCTCCCCCTCCTCCTCTTCTTCTCGTTGCTGCTGCAGTTGTTGCTTTCTTTTGATTGAACATCCACTTTGTGCAGCTCATCTGGACTCATATTCAGTTGTCTGTTTGTTTTCCTGCTCAGACAGACTTCGTTCTGAAGTTGCTTTAGAAATACAGTTCTATCCATCCTCGCCTCCAAATGTCCAGCAGGAGATCTGGAGGTTTGGAGGGGTCCCGCCATATTTCTCTCTGCATCTATATAACGTGTGCTGTATTTGCTCATCTTTGACTCACTGCAACTAATTGAGCCTCATCCAGCAATGACAACAGAAACGCCTCTGGTGGCAATAAAGCCATTACTTGCCTGTGAAACACCTCTCAGGCTCACTTATATTGGCCCTGTACTGTAAATACAATCTCATTTACTGACAAATGGCTCAATGGGACACGGTAAACACGCGTCAGGCGGGGAGGAGGGTCCAGATTAAACATGAATTCAGATGGAAGTGATGAAGTAATTCCTCTTCCTGTCTCCAGATTAAGTGGTTTGTCATTGGACACACACGCACACACACAACACACACAATGTTGTCCCATTAACACACGCATGCGATGAAGGAACAAGCAGAAATGAAGTCTGAAGAAGCCCCCCCCCCCAGTGTGTGTCAGATGTAATGCTCGTCTGGCTGTCATGTGCCTGGCTTCCTGTGGCTTTAATCAGCGCTGCTATAAGCGATGAAGCCTTTTCTATTTTTCCCTCTCTGGTCGTGTCCACATCCTCTGATTTTCTTTTTATGTGCGATAGTTGTAACGCGTGTCAGAATGAGAGTATCCGTGGAGCCAGGTGTGGGCTCTGAGTGGTTTCCGTGATCAGACATGAGACCAGGACCAAACAGAGTACTGGAAGACTTCTCAATGTGGTTTCTGTGCTTCCTCTAGCTCTGTTTTTTGGACTGTCAGACTGTATGAAGGGATTATAATCTGTACAGAGAGTAGTTGGGTGGTAGACTGATGAAAGGAATCCCCCCCACACCACCACCATCCCTCCCCTAGAAAAAAAGGCTAGTGCAGCCATTTGCATGAGCTGTTACACATGAATGGAGTTGATGGAGCACGGTTTAAAAGTATTGTGGTGGAAACATAATATGATCCCAACAAAGGAGAGCATTCAGCAAACATCGGACCCCCCTCCCAAACATCCACCAACTCGAGGCCAGCCACCCACCTCTGATATACATGCACCCGCATACCCCCTCACCCCCAGCCCCCCATCCTACCTACTTTTTATCCAATGTGACTGGACTTCTGGACGGCAGACTTGTCGATGAAGAAGCGCAGAAAGCAGAAGCAAAAGTGTTTACAAGGAGCTCCGATCCAGTTCTCCCCTGAGGCTTCTTTCAGGGGAATCTGCCACAGAAAGAAATCAGAGGGACCATTCAAGCCCTGAAGAGTGCCACAGTCCTGCCATGCATGGTGAATACCCACTCTTGGCACACACTTTCATTCAGACTCAAGTGGGCACACCCCAAGCACCCCTGCTTTCAGGGGCCTCTTCTATTTTTATAAGTGCCGACGGAGCACCCGAGTGTTAAGCCCGAGGCTCATTTGAGCATCTACTCATCTTTTTAATTTGACTCCCCCCTTCGCAAGAACCTTGTTTCAAGAAACGCTAATGAGGGAATACATGCTGGGTAGGAGTTGAGGAATATTGCTTAACTTATGGCAACAGAGCTTCCCTTTGTCAGCACATTTCAGCACATCCGAGGCACTTTGAAAAGGTTGCTGGAGGATGTGAAGCAACGTGCGGGACTGTGTCGTGCCGCTTTCCCCCTCCCAGACATGAGAGGATGCCGTCACCTGTCAGTGGAGGAACCGGGCAGCTCTGTGAATATTAATGAGGGTGTTTCAAAAAAGCGCTTCTCAGCAGTCTCGCATGCAGACAGACACAGGAAGTGATATTGTCACACTTCTCTGCTTGCAGCTGCTCTTTAGAGAGCTTCCCTGTGAGACGCAGACGTCTGAATCACACGTCTGAGCAGAAACAGGTTTTTACAGGATACCTGCACTCGTGGAAGCAGCGCGGAGCTGCATTTACATTTAGGTCCTTCAGTAAGTCGCTTTTGTCCAAAGTGACTGACAATAAGTACATTTGTCAAAAGAAGGAAACAAAGAACCACAACGTATCATTGCTGATAAAGTAAGAGCTAAAAATAGAACAAGTGTTAGGTCCTCATCTGAGTAAAGTAGTACCTCAAGAGCAACAGTGCTATGATCAGAGTGCTAGAGGTAAGGTTTTTTTTTTTTTTTTGCTGCAGTCAAGTGAAGTCTGTGGAGGACACGAGCCACCGCACTGATTGTCAGCAGCAACAAGCCCATTGGGAAGCACTGGACTATTGAATTGTTTCTCTTTCAATGAGGTTATGTGCTGGGTGTGGAACACTCTTCCGAGTCGCTCATGCCAGCTCTTGGCTGCGAGTCTTCTGGTTTCTGGCTGGTGCATATGTGGGTGGCACACATAATCAGTGGCTCTCCACATCAGGATGTTTAGATAAGGGTTGCGGCCACAGATTTAGTACGTTGCTAACTTTATGATTTGCCCTTTAGATGGTGTGATTTCTACACAGCCCATCTGTTTGAGGGAGATACAAGGATTGAAAGGTGGAGGGCTTCAAGCCTCACTGGTGCTCGGTTCCAAACTAGCCAGTTTGTGTCAAACTTGTTCTTTTCTTCTTGGATCCTGCTCAGTCTCAACAGCTTCAGCTTCGCTTTGTCAAAGTCAAACCTTTACAGTGTCTCCAGGTGAATGCTCCGGCGTTAAAGGGAGACAGGTGGTCGGTCTGTGCTAACATTCCAGACCTGCCACTCCTTCAGAGAGGCCTTCACTCGGCATCAATAAAACATGTCAACCATGACTCGGCTGCTCACTGGTGAAAACAGGGGAATCCAGATTTCCTCCTCATCCAGTCATTCTGAAGTGGTGGCGAAGTGATTTGAGGAGGTCAGATTGACTTCGTGCTAAAGACCTGATGCTAACACTGTCGTTTTAACCAGAGAACTACTAAACCCTGAAATTGCAACACTTTTCATATAGTTTTAATATAGTTAGTAGTAGTGTGTGTAAAGTAGTGTTGTAATGTCATTACTGACTTTATTTTAATAGAAAATCTTATTACATATTAATCAGTAAATAAAATGAAATACCACAGAGACAAGCTTTTCTAATGCACACTGTTTTAAAATAATGCATGTATGCATTTTACAGCTCTGGAAAAAAAATAAGGGACCACTTCAGATTTATTGTAAATCTGCATGGCTACATGTATGGCAAAAGTTTAAAAATCACTGTGAAAATATAAATAAAATAATATAAAATATAATGATATAAATAAACCAGCTCTATTTGTTTTCTTCCAGAGCTACTTCTGTTAAGAGTGAAGGGGGTGGCGCTTGCTTCTAGCACTGAATGTGGCTTTTTTATTATTAAATGACGTGTCGTTCCTTAAGCTCAGTGTGCAGGTCTGGGTGCTTGTCCTTTAAGTGTTTGGCTAAGTCGGAGGTGTTTCCGCCGTTAGCTATGCATGTTTTTGGTGGTGCATCGGCGTTTGTTGCTCCAGTCCACGCTGCTCGCTTGCTAGCTGTTTCCTCCGGCTTGCTTGCTTTTTCTTTTTTTCTCCCAAAGCTGCGGCTCGCTCCTCGTCCTCTCAGCTGTAGTTAGAACGCGGTGACGTCACATGGCGAGTTCGCCGCGCTGTTGCGGGAGCTGTTGCGGGCGCTGTTGCGGGCGCTGTTGCGCGGCGGGCACTGCATGTACCGGTCCCGTCCAAATGCAATATAGTACCGTTTTCAATGCCTCAGTACCCCGGTACCAAATTAGTACCGGTATACTGTGCAACCCTAGTTAGTAGTATATAGTTCTTAAATGTCTCTAAAGTGTTGCACTCCACCTTTCTCTCATGTGAAGGAGCTAAAACTTCCCCTTTTACTTCCACCCCCCACCACCACCCCTGAGAAGCAACCCCCCCCCCCCCCCGGCTGCTTTGGATATCTGGCCTCCAGCTGAAGGGGCCGCTTGTTTCAGGAGGGAGGTGGGGCAGTGGCGGTGGGGGCCCAGAGGAAGTGAACTCCCCAAGGGGATATAGGCCCATGTCCTGTTTTGTATGCAAGGCGCAGTGTTGGCTAAGCCTGCTGACAGCCAGCCATGTCCACACGGTGGACAGGACAGCTGGTAGCCAGGCCTTTCAATGACTGCTGAGGGAATATTTCCATCTCTTTTTATGGGGGTTTGGCAAAACACGACGGTTGCACAAGTCTGCTGCAATTTGGTCCTGATCGTGTGGGTGTGAGGGAAACTGTTTTTTAAGAGATTCAATGCAACATTTTCTGTTTGATGCTTCTCCTTCTGCCTGTCAAATAGTAGAAATTAGAATCTGACCTCTGCTTTGAAAAGGAGGAAGCCACCAATTCAATTAGGGCGGTATAATGAGTTCTGTTGCCTGGCCAGTTTGCCAGTCTGGGTTTCTAATGGAGGACAGTCAGTCCATGCTGTGACGCATGACAGAAGGATCAATGCCAAATTGACATTCAAGTGTCCTTACGTCAAGTGTGATTGAGAACTCCATCAGTTCTGGAGTGAAAGCGGACAGACCAACACAGAATGTGGCATTCTGGGAGAGAGACACTACTATTCACAAAGAAAGGGACCTTTTTAATGGTTTGGGCTGTGATTGCTCTCAGCCTGAATGCTATGCAAATGAACGTCAATTAAAAAGAGGATGCCTAATTGGTTGTTAAGTTTGTGCCCTGAAACTTTTGTTAAATGGCTTTGCTTGTATGCTTTTCCTAAGCCTTTTCACTTGTCCTCCCCTAACTGCTAAAACGACACTTATTTTACAGTCTCTGCAGAAAAAAAACACTCAGTGAAGAGTGACTTCTCCCGGTCAATGAGGAAATACCTACAACTAAAAAAGATGAGCAAAGCCATCGAGGCCTTTGCATCTGTCTCATCGGGCCAGTAATTAGGGTCTGGATTGAACCGTTCGGTATCAAGCTCTTCTTTGGCACCAAAATGTAACTGTCAAGCACCAAACATTTACGTTGAATAGGTGAACATTAGTTATATTATTTGCCTATTCGTTGATTGAATACTTTCTCATTTTATGAAAAATATTCCCGATTTCCCACTTTTATTTTGACAATATTTTGCCATTTTAGCTATCTTCTCAAAGTAAGGAGGCAGTATCACAGTAACCAGTAATCACTAATTCTCTTTTTAAGGTGCAAAAAATCTGTCCTGCTGTTTTTCAGAGAATAATTTCAACTTGACTGTGAAAGCGCTATTTAAAAACCTAATAGTAAACCTAACGTAACTTTTATCACGGTGGTATTGCTGACCTGTAGACTCTGCAGACCTTTCTCAGGCGATCTGAGAGTGAGTTTACAAATCTGGACAGTGTGGCCGTCTTTCTCAAATAGCAGAAGTGTCTTGAGGAGGAGACAAACTGACTGAGAAAAGAAAAGAAAAGAAAAGGAGAAGTTCAAGCTGTCATTGTCAGCCGTTGTCTGGCTGCCATTGCTTTCTTCTTCATCCATCAGCCACGTCGTCACGTGACAGACGCAATGTCCAGCCGAGTACTTAACGGAGAACTGGCTGGCTGTGGTAGACCAGGAGTAGGGAGGACCAGGCTCTCTGGGTCTTATTGGACCCCCCCCACCTCCCACCAACCAGCCTGTACATTCCACAGAAGTCCTCCATGTTGCCGTTGCAGGGAACCATGCATGCAGGCCGTCTGGTAAAGTGGTGCATGCGAAGCTCAGAGCAAATGCACTTGAGGAGCTGAGACCATGCGTGGAAACGAAGTGTACTTCCTCCCACTCAGTGAAACCCCCTCTCAGAATATTCACAGCCTTCTGATGAAGCGGGAAACTAACAAGCACACTCAGCTTGCTCACTATTCTTAGGCCTCCAAAGTACCTTGAGCATGTCTAAGTGGAGTTATTGTAAGAGCGGCACGGAAGGAGAAAACCCGGTGACCTCCTCCAGGTGTCACGTGGAAAGGAAACTCTTCCTCCAATGCTGCTGCTTGCTTCTCGTCTGACCTGACTGCTGGCTTGTGAAAGACACTGTGTCAATTTTTTTGGTGGGTATTCAATATTGATGGTCGGTTACTGTAGGCGGTGAGGTCCCGCATGTTTATTTAATGAGAGGGTCTTTGAAATATTCATAAACACACATGGCACTGTAAGCCGTGTTATTATCCTAACTACACATCCCTGAGCACCATCCGCTAACCTTTCTCCTCCTTACCTGCCTCGAGGCTTCTGTACCAGGATGCATCAGTGCTGCTGGCTCACATGGAAGGCCAACATCGCTCCAATTAGCATTTTACCGTCTGCCAACTGGCAGAAAGCTTCCAGCTACACACAGACTTTCCATTTCAGACCAAACTGTGAAGTCTACCAGTGAACTGAATGTTAACCATGGAGGAAGGTCCCTCAACAGCGAGGCTGCGTTCAACCAGATACAAACAGATCTGTCCATGTGAGACACGGTGAACTACAATGAGCCGGAAGCTGCACCGCTGGAAGCAGATGTTTTCAACTTTCACATTGACTCGAATTATCACCTACGACAACGGTGGAGTTGAACCGTTGGCCTCTGCAGTGTTTCGGTCATTTGTGCATTTGTGTAACTGGTTAGGGGTCAAATGTGGTGTAAACATGACTATTTTTAATAATGCACCAGGTAAAATAGTTCAATCTTTGCATCAGCTCAGGAGCCCCCTTTGTGTATGGCAGCAGCGCCGGCCTCTGGAGTTGCCTCACCCCTTGCCTCCCTTGAAGTCGGCCAATTGCGTGCCGCTCAGCAACTCCTACAGGGCAGATGGCTGTCTGACGAAGGCAGCTAGACACACACACACACACACCACATCACCATCCAACACATGAACATCCACTGGTGGCGTGACGTAAGGAGATGAATATTCATTGTTTCAGATTTCATTGAAAGATTTTGGACTCACACTAAATATGAAAATATGTGTGACACACAGGGACATTTGGATAGCGAAGGCATCCTCTGCCTCATTTGGTGTGTGATTGTGCATGAGTCTTGTCGAGTGTGTGTGTGGGTGTTTGTGTGCTTGTTTTGTGCCTGGATCAGCTGTAGGAGCTGTAGGAGGAGATTAGCATGAGCTCACTGCCTACTCATTTCCATCCCCATCTGCCTGTCTCCCGCAGTGATGCTTCCCCTCACCCCAACCACACACACACACCCTACAAAGTACACACATACATGAGCACAGACATCCACACAGCAACCAGATCCCACCCCCGCAATGCCTCCTTAGTCTTATAATGAATACAGAGGCAGACAGAATCACATGCATGGACACACACACACACACACACACACACACACACAGATTTGTCAACTGTATCCACCCGGCGTGGCCTAGAATATCCTCCCATGGTGTCATGTCAGAAGAGCGTCATCCTGCTTGGCACAGCCGTGGACGGGTGGCCTGTTTCCTCCAGCGGGCTTCTCCTTAATCTGCGCTAAGTTTGGAGGGACAGGTAGAGATGGGGAGGCAGATACGGAGAGATTTCTGAGCTAATAATACACAGCGCTAATCTTATTTCTGATTGAACTGGCACAAAGTCAGCAGGTTTGCAAAGTCTACATCAAGTGGATGACGGTAGTCGTGAGAGATTTTTTTATTTTAAAGAAGTGCAGCAGCAAAGCTTGGTGTTTCTACAACGTGAACACGGAGGTTTAAATCTTCTCTTCACAGAGCCCCACCGATAATGGTGTTTTTAGGATTGATGATGATTCGATTCCGATATCATGTAGATAAATCTGGCCATTTATGTATTTCATCATTCACGTTGGTATTTTATTTTCTCTCTGCTGGTCAAACTATGTAATAACACCATTTCTGAATCATTCCAGCAGTTCTTACCCAGTTCAAAAAGTCTTCTACATCGGCTCATATCGGCCAGCCTATGTGCCGATACGATTCATCTGTGAGAGGCAAACATCGGCTCCCTGTAGAACTCACCACCCCTCCAGCTAGCTAGTGCATAATGTACACAGTCAAAAAGAAAGAGGATTAATCGCAGCCACCGTTGGCCTGCAGTGTTTTCACCATCTGGCTCGTCTTTGCTGTCATGGTACGAAAGACAAATGAAGGAGATCCAGTGCCACTACTGACCAAGTTTACACTGCACATCTGGTTCGCCTTCCATTGTGTCCGACCACAGTATTTAGTGCCGTCCCAGCAGTTTCTTCACAAAGAGAATGCAGCTTTTGTTCAACTGTGTTTGTCCAAAGAATCTTGCACACTAGTTCACAGAGCTTTCACCTTTTTCTTCTGAGCATCAGAGAGTCTGGTGGCGGCGGACTCTCCGGACCAGTGTTTGGCGGCGGACATTGAGAAGAGTCTGAAAGGGCCTGAGGTTTATATTCTGTTGTCGTGGGCAGGCTGGGTCCTGGGAAACCTCTTTGTTAAGCTTTTTTTTTGTTTTTGCATTGACTCTGCAAAGGGGGGAGGAGGGTCACACTGGTTTGGCCTCAGCCATGTGGAAGGGCAGCTCCCAGGAGGAATATGAGGTGGGGGGTTGCTGTATGCTGGCTAGCCATTGTCACCTCTTTTGTGCTGGGTATCAGCTGTGGATCGGTGATTGTGAGACAGATAGAGGTGATACCCCCCCCCCCCACACACACACACACACACGCACACAGACACACTCCACTGTTGGATGATCAGGGCTCCCAGAGAGCCTGAGTCATGGGCCGCTGCTCATTGTTGGCCTCCCCCTCCTCCATCCTCTCTCTAAGTCTGTTTGCCAGCGTCATGGCTGCTGCTGTCCAGCACAAGCAACGCCGCCTCGGCATCAATGTTGATCACAACTTCTCTTACATAGGCTCCGAGGATTTCTGCGATGTGGAAAATGCGGACGGAATCGCAGAATCTAACAATGAAAATGGAATCAACTGTAAAACCTGGAATTCCATGGAATTTGTCAAACTCAGGATACAATTTTAAAAAATCGATGTTTTCTCTCACATGTTAAGCATAGTCACCGCGCTTTAGCTGAAAAAGGGGAAAAAACATGTTGTCGACAGTCTCTGTTGCGTTTAGTGTAACTCACCGCTTCATCCAGCGTCTCTGTCTGTTTCACTGATTGCACATACACCTACATATTTATTCATTTATGCCCATGAGAGCTCCTCAAACGGTTGTCCTGAGTTGGAACAACACGGTCGTGTGTCATTAACATGGGCAGCTACAACGGGCACGTGTCCTGCTAATAAGCCAAATATGCTTAAAACACTTGCAATGGCTCAAGAACATACTGGCATCGATTTATAAAGAAACAAATATTTGTATTGGAAGGTTGGATAAAAGAGTCAGCTAAATGTAATGAGCTGTTATTATTGATTATGATAGGTCCTCTTAGAGGACCCTGTGCTGGTGCAGTGTGAGGAGTGTGGAGGGTGAGATCAGCGGCTCTGACGTGAAACCAGTCAGTGGAGTTTGCAGCTTTCTTTTCATCTTCATGGCCATGGCGAGGAACAAAGCAGGTGAAGTGCTGCTGGCATGGAAGTGGAGGTGGAAGGTGTGTCAGCGTCTCGGCCTTGGCAGCAACGGGGTCGGCCTCAGTCTCCTCCTTTGTAATGTGGTTGATGTCCGTCCTCCAGTCTGGCCGTTCCTCCACCTACAAGTCGTCAGTCTGAATGATCACACCCCAGCTGCACTCTGGGAAATGAAGCGGCCTTGCAGATGCTAAATAAAAGAATACACTGAAAGCAGATCCCTCCTCCTGGCACAGACGCCTGCTTCTCAGGTTCAGGAAGTCGCCACCAGGTCCAGACTCGCCCCTCGGCTTTAACCAACCCCCCTTAAACTCAAGGCATCAATTCCACACACCACGCCCCCCCCCCCCCCCCCCCCCCCCATCATGTCTGATTCGAAAGCACATGCAGGCAAAATACATGTTTGCACACACATATGGCTTTGCAGGCTTCCACTGTCCACACACACTGCTAGCCTCCTGCAGAGCAGACTAAAGACCTCTTGAAGTACTCGGCTTATAATGAATGTAATTGTAGATCTCTAAGACAATGTAATGTGTGGTGTGTGTAACCGCCTCTGACCCACAGTGAGCACAAAGACGTTATTCTCAGAGAAACCTAGCCACGGCTATCTTGAGCCTTAGGACACCGGTTACGACACTTGATGTGGTGTCTCTGTCTTTGGTTACTTTTTTTTCATCCATTTCTTCTCAAGTAAAAATAATAAGTTCAACTGTAACACATTTCTTCAGGAGTTATTTCCCCTGTAACAATATAAAACCCTATACAATTATGGAAATGTCTATTTTTTTCCTACATATGTGCAACACAGTTTTGCAAAAATAACACAATAATTATCCATCAAATACAGATCATCTGCAACTCTGTACTATCATGATCAGATATTTGTAAATCAGGTGCAAACATTTTCAGACATGTCACAAAGGGAAAGTTTGTCCAATAATCAATCAAATTCAAATCATAGTTTATTGCTCCTTCGTGACTCAGAGAGCTACTGTAACTTTCATAGTAAACATCTTGCAGAAACCAAAAACCAAAATAATTGCATTTGTTGCCCAGCTGGAGCACAACGACGGCCCTCCCCCAGTGAACAACAACACCCACCAACACCAGACCTTTTGTCTTTCGAGGGAAAGGTTCCCAGCGGCATTCGTTCGCAGATAAATGACTGAAGTGTTAGGCCCCGCCCACACGGAAACATTTTTTGTGTGTAAACGCAGAAGACTTGTGCGTTTGGGCCGACGGATCCAGTGTTTTCGGTGCCTGAAAACGCACCTTTTTGAACCCAGGTCCCAGAGTGAAAAAGAAAAAAAACGCTGCACCTCGAGCCTGACTTCTTCCCCCGCGACGTCTCATAACAACAACGGCGGCCTACATGGTAGTAGCAGATGTTCTGCTCGTCTGTACGACGGTGTATCAGAGCCACTGTATGAAAAACAACAGAGCTGAGGGGGGGGGGCAATATTCAGAGAAAAAAGTTGCAGATATGCTACTTTATTACTATGCTAACAAACAACCGCTAGCTAACTTCCCATGAATGTAGGCATTTCTTTTTTTAATGAATCCATCACAACGTGCGACAATGCCTCGTTAAGGTCCTTAGGGTGACGGCTGTTGATGCTTATTGTTTATACGGGCCAAATTGTCATCTAATGGGTGTTTATTGATCGGGTGGTCGGGTGGATAGTAGCCATAGCTTTCACTTGTTGCCATAGCAACAGCAAACATTCGGTCAAGCAACGTGTTTACCTCCCCATGCCCTGTCTCTTGTTCTCTGTTTTGGTGTATTTTTGTAGTAGTAACAGCACCACATAAGGGCCACTGTAAACGCTGAGTTGTTTACAGTGGATTCGTGTGGACGCAGATTTTCTTGAAACGGCACCAAGGAAAAATGGTGAAAAAAAGATTGTTTTGTCACCGATGGAGACTGCTGTGGTGCTGCCGACTCAGCCACAGATTGGAGCCCAGCTCCCTCCAAGCAGCGCTCAAGCAGTTACTTTTTTTGCAAAAGCAGTGTAAATCTCCCAAACTCAGTCAGTGACAGCAGCCTGGCACAGGGCAGACGGCTGAGGGGAGGTTATGGAGATCATAATCAAGATGAGGTGTAAAAGATCTGACAAATCCTCCTCTGACACAACATGGCCAAGTGTAAATATGCACATTTCTCTTTAGAAGTGGTTTCATTGCTCCTAGATAGAATCACATAAACACATGCGTGAGCTGCTGCGGTCCATCTTATCTAGGCTTCCACGCTATCTGGACGCTATTCAGATACACGGAGGGTTTTCCGCCGGAGTCGCTGTAGTTCTGAGAAGAAACCAGTGTTTAGTCTCGGCCCAAGGACAGAGCCAGAGGTGTTGTCTCTCCATGTTTCCTTGAACTGGCTACTTTGTGTCCCCCCCCCACACACACATGAAAGGTGGGGCCTTTCACTGCTTTCACCGGTGCTGGTGAAGCCACACAGCCCGGGAAGTGCTGTGAAACATCAGATTTCACTTCCTGCAGCAATCAATACATCTCAGGTCCTACAGACACACATCCACCCAACATGTACTGTCACACACACACACACACACACGGTGTGATTTCACACTGTATGCATGTAAGAAGAGCTTTTATTCTGACAACTTTAAACAGCCTCGGCCTCTAAATGAAGGTGAATGGTTTTACAGACCAGACTGCCCTTCAAGTTCTCCAATGAGCAGCTGTCAGATTATTAAATGAATGGTGTAGAGTCAGTCGGCGGCCATGTTTAAACGCTTTCATTGTGGTGCCGTCAAAAAGAAGCTCCATTCCCTCTTACTAATCAGTCACAGTTGTCAGTAGATGGATGAAGGGGCTCCAGGTACCAGTAGAGTCTTTCACAGGATTCCAGGAGACTGGCTTGGTGCTTTTGTCCAAAGTAAAGAACCAAGCCACAGTTTTCCACAATAATTGCATTAACACTCACTCAACATTCGTGACATTTTTACATAACACATATGGTGAGACATGAAGAAGAGGCAGGTCTTTAGTTCAGTAAGTCGTTCCTCCACCTCAGCACACAGGAGACGAGTCTGGATTGAGATTTCCAGCCTCACAGTGACGGCCAGACGAGTTGTTTTTCATTTTTTGCAGTGTAGCAAGCAAGACAACGGCTAGATGGACAGATGCCTCCTCCGTCCCTCCTCCTCCATCCCTCCTCCTCTCCAGCAGCAGTAATGAAATGATAGATCCCTGATGTGTATGGGAGTAGAAGTGAAGGGATGACCTCACAGCCACATAATCGCCGCAGAGGGACGAGCCGGCGGGTAATGTGTCCATTAGTCTTCCCTTTGCCAGAGGAGAAACCAACCTGGCTGGGAGACGAGGACGGGAAATGACAAAGCCTTCCTCTCCTTCCTCTCGGCTCGCTGCTCTGACCGAACAAAATCCTCATTGGTGCCGCTTTTGTGGCATTTTGGCACTTTCTTTCTGGCAGTAGTGTTTCTTTAGTCCCTTTTAGACAGACGGGTCCACCGTTATGGTGGAAAGGCGAGTCAAAATATGCTGCGAACCCGTTTAGATAGAACTTTGTTTGCCGCGTAACGCCGCAACAGTGTCTGTGTTAGGTAGAACCGCAGCTTTGTGGAACAGGGCGTCCCACAGGGCAGCCGCAGTCTCGTCTATAGACTCGTCGGCCGTGTGACACATTCAATGAGCTTCGGAAATCTGATTAGCTCGATGCATCAAATCCACTAAGAAAGGTGAACTTTTGCCCGTCTCACATATTTACAAGACTCTTCAACAAGTAAAAAGTGCTCGGAGCGTTTAGATAGAACGCTGTATCGCCTCGTCTCACCTCTGATGCGGCTCTGTGACGACCTCCGTTGGTGTCTCAGAGGCGTGATATTCGGTTACGCCTTCCAGCCTCAGCGAGCGTTTAGACTAACGACGGGGCAGAATAACGGCTGAATACTCCCGCAACGAAAAGGCTGTGTGAAAGGGGCTAGTGAGAGATGGATCAAGGTTTTGAAAGTAAATACTATTTTGGATCTAGACAGCCAATTCATGATTAGATGATTTTACCCTATGATCAGTTGTTTTTGCACTGAAGAAACCCAAACATAACAAGTTAACAGTTGCCTGTGTAAACGTCCCCGCCCGGAGGAGAGCCGCTTCGTCATGACACCATTGTTGACTACTATTGCAAAATCATCTACCTCTGCAAGGGACCGTCTCTGTGGTTGTGTAAATGTTTTCTACTCGGGGACCCTGTTGTTCCTTGCCTGGCCTGCAGATCATCACTGTGGTTCACAGAGGTCGCTGATACCAGAGTTTACTCCAATGTAAGCCCCCCCCCCACGTCATGTGACCTGTGTGGGGTGACTGTCGGTGGACAACAGCCAGAAGCCTAGACTGGGCCTTTTTTTACAAAATGAAAACACAGCACATACACACACACACACACACACAATCAGAGTGAACCCATGCAGGGTCACATGTTCACCTGCTGCTCTGATCCCTCCCACTTCCCCTTTTCTTGGTACAGTGAGGGTGAGCGATGTGTCGTCTGTCGGCCACAACAACCCTGACTGACTCGGTCTGAACTTCCACCGCAGAGCCGTGGCAGGCAGCAACTTAGACTTCTGGTTTCAACACCACACTTCCTGTGGTGCCTCCGCCCTGCTGCTGCTGCTGCTGCTGCTCTTCAGCACCCCTGATGCAACAGTCCCGATCGCTACATGTCACATGCGCCTACGAACAAGCAGCATCTAATGCAGAAAACACACCAGGCAGCGGTGAGGCGGGGCATGGTCTCAGGCAGGGATGGGACTCTGTCGGTCCGACCTGGTATCAAAGCACTCTGTGGCAAGTTTCAGTGCTTTATGATAGTTGCTCTGTAGAAGCAGAGCAAACAACACGTCTGCATGTTTCAGAACAGAGGATACTGCAAACCACCTACTGTTTCCCCGTCTCTAGGCTCTTCTCTTTACACATGCTGCAAAACGCTTGATGAACTTCTAGTTTTGGCTGCTAAATCAAATTGTCTGCAGCTTGGTGATCTTGCCACCGCAGCTTCCTCTCAACATGCCTGGCAGCTCGCCACAGGCCACACTTCCACGCCGCCCCCGGGTGTTTTCGGCATAAGGATTAAAAACTATTTGGTGTCACCGTGGCCATGGAGCCATTTGTTCTCGTCTGGGCTGTGACTAGATATGTGGAGCGGATACCTCTCATCACCTCCAGGAAAGCTTAAAGGACAGTACTTGTTTGGAATGAAAGGATAGATGATTCCTAATGAATCCCAGTCAGACTACCAGTCAAGCCCAGAGATGAACAAACATTTAGATGGTAAAGGATTGAACCCACATCATCACTGACATACACTGCTTTTATGAAACAGAAATGAACTGATGGATGCTGGATTTGGTAAAAGACTTGGCTTCTGTCTGTCAGAAACCTACGACCTCCCCCCTCACCACTGGAAAGCATGTGATCTGGCTCCCGAGTGAAGCCTCTCACTCTCTCTTCCTGCCTGCTTCTTTCTTTCACTCGCTCAGCTCCCAGAATTCAACAGTGGAACAAAATGTCCGTCCCCAGAGTGGAAAGCGCCAGGACGTGCTGGCCAGCCGGCTCGGTTTTGAGGCTGCCCAGCACCCTGCAGTGAACCAAAGGGCCTCTTTGTGTTCTGCCCTAATGATGGCAGCAAAAACAACAAAACCAACAGCAGAGTTCGGGGAGAGTCGGAGGTCACAAATAAAACCTGGTGAATAAGCCAGAGACAACCAGAGGAAGGAAGTTTTCATTTCAGTTGAAAAGCTGACCCCCCCCCCCCCCCTTGTCCTCTTGCTCATGTACTAAACCATGGTGGCTATTCTAATGCTCCTGTTCATCTTCAGGACTACCCAGCAATAATTATTCAGGATTTGGACTGACATTCTGGTTGAACCAGAGACATGGTTTTCTCTGAGAAAACAGCTTGTAGTGAGGTGAGAGCAAACAAGGTTTAAAAGCCCAGACGGAGACAAACAGCATCTTATTTAGAAAGAACTAATAAACCCGTGGCTATCAGGTCCTCTGGCGGCCATACACCGATCTCTGTCTGCGTTGACACCACCTGACGGGGCTGTGTTTGCGCTGCGTGTGTGTGTTCCTGTACAGTAGTGCTTATGAACTTTGAGCCTCGTGGGTGATAGTAAAAACCCAGTCGGCAGCCGCATGGATGCTGTTTTCTGCCCTTGATAGTGTGGCTGAGGGGACACGAGTAGTCCACACTCACAGCTTTACAGCATCAGATATACCTGCCACACACACACACACACACACACACACACACAGCGTGGGCCACAGAAGTGTTGACAGCTGGCTGCGTGAAGGGCGCGTCGTACAAAGTCTCATTCAGTGTTAATTAAAGGAACCTGCAGCTCAGCGCCCGGCGGTTCATTACAGGAATAGCACTGGAGTCCTGGAGAGGATGGCTCAAAATAGTACTTGTACTCATAAAACTACTCGGATACAACCGCACTGACACCGCTGACTTAAACCCTCATTCATCAGACAGTCTAGTGAGTCTCCACCACATCACTTCATTCAGATGGGAAGTTGTGAGCTGTGTGTCTGTGTTAGTGAGTGAAGGGAGGGAGGGAGAGTGGCGGTGACGGTGAATATCAAGTCACCAGTCGCATTCCAGCGTGGATGCAGCAGTGCATCATGGGTACGGTTCATTTATCCCGCTAAGTTCCTGTCTTGCTGTCAGTCAGCTGATAATTAAAGTGAAGGAGGTTAGCGTAGTTAGCAACAACGGAGGCTACACCGGCTTCAGGAACCCTTTAAGGTAAACCAGCGCTATTCTCCTGTAAGTGAAGAGCGGCTTTTTCAATGTTTTTTCTGCTCTGTTGTTGACTTGAATGTTGTATTTTGAATTTGTGTCGGTCAGAAAGACATACGTATATTTTCAAAGTGTTGGTCGATGCTGCAGGCCACAGCATCATCACGGAAATGTCTATTTCAGTTTGTTAGTTCCATGGGGCTGCAGACAGGCAG
Organism: Chelidonichthys spinosus; assembly: GCA_029853015.1. NCBI lineage: Eukaryota > Metazoa > Chordata > Actinopteri > Perciformes > Triglidae > Chelidonichthys > Chelidonichthys spinosus. Next base: position 28,313,394 of record CM056829.1, on the reverse strand, counting down.
ACACCTCCATGGGGGGGCAGTGATAATGGATTTACTTTAGTGTGTGTTTCAAGGTGCCAGACAGTCTCTCTCTCTCTCTCTCTCTCTCTCTCTCTCTCTCTCTCTCAAACAGGAGCTCGAGCATTAAGGCAAGGCAGTCTTGTGTGAAAAGAGCCCTACACTCCCTCTTCCTTTTCATGCTTGGAGAGAGCTGCAGCATTAAGTGAGAGAGGCATCAGACGAGTGTTTGTGTGTGTGTGGTTGTGAGGCTAATGCACCGCCTCCACACAGCTCAGCGCAGCGCTCTGGCCCGACATTATCCCAAATGCTGCTGCTGTGATTGGAGCGGTAATGTGGTTGCTAAGCAAATGCAGTTTTCTTGGACTAAATCGGAATAGGCAAGCCTGCTTCCTGGCTGGTTGGCTGGTGGGCGGGGCTTGTGCACTGCTGCCGCCGCCGCTGCGTGCTTACATGACTCACACATACAGAGAGACATCCACACACGCACATGGCCGTGTTGTTTCTCTGCAGACCAGCCTCAGAAAGGAGCTTTTTTGGTCATTTTGGCATGATGTGGGGAAAATGAAGTGATTGTTGAGGGTGAGAAAATGAGCAATAATGAGTTACGGAAATCAGAAGAGAGTTGGGCTGAAACAAAAGTTTTCATTAGTATTTGCAATATTAATAGTTCACATATTAAAAGAAAAAGGAAACATTGATGGAACCTGAACGTGTCATGTTGAAAAGTGGCTCTGGTTGCCGACTGGCCCGCCAGCTGCCAGCTGCCAGCTCGTGTTTCCGGTAAGGTGAGAGGGGTGTGCAAAGTGTGTGTGTGTTAGTGGGGGGGGGGGGTTTAATTAAAGCAGTAGCCAGTTCGGTTAACGGTCAGCACGACACATTCCTGTCAGGAGACCTGAGAGCGGTGCAGCCAGCAATTAGCCCGTCCAGAAGTCAAGAGGTGGTAATGTGGAGGGCCCGGAGGTGCACGCAGGATCTACTTTCAGACATGTTGGGCGTAGTAGGACGGTCTATATGTGTGTGTGTTGTCTACTTTTAGCTTCACACTCAGAGTGTCTCATTTCCTCACCTTCCATCAAAACGACTCACTGACTGCTGAGGACCCTCATAGCAGAGGAGACCACTTACTTATCCACTTGACTCACAGCAGAGGAAGGAGTCAGCGCTGCTGGAGGTGGCTGCATGTTTACGGGATGAAACATAATATACAAGCTATGAGCCAATTCAGGACATGATCGACTTATTGTGATATGTGAAGAAAGGGTATACTGTTTGTTAAAATGCTTTTTTGGATGATAGATAATCCTCGTTATTAGGAGACATGAGGAACCTGAATGTTGTTGCTGGTAATTATTTCAAACTATAACAAACATGACACAGAACTCTACCCCAACTATGTACGTCATTGACACTCTTTCGTCTGTACTTTACTACTCTCCTCTCCTCCTGTCTGGCTGTGAAATGTTGGCCTCTTCCTTTAAATGGTTCCTTGCAGTGGCGTGTAATGTGCTGCGATGCTGCAGGAGTGAGTTAAAAGGAAGGCCTCATGTGGGTCTGACCTGATTCCTGCCCAGTATCGCGTGCCTGACCGGGCTTCTCTCTGTTCTCTCTCTCTCTTTCCCATCCATCCATCCATCCATCCATCCATCCATCCCTCCCTCGCTCACTCACTCTCTCTCTCTCTCTCTCTCTCTCTCTCATCCATTCTTCTCACTCTCTTTTTTTCTCTCTCTTCTTTTTTTCCACCACATTACAGTGTGCCTCATTGCCCATGCTGCACAGTTCTCTCTCACACACACACACCCACACACGCACACACACGCACACACACACACACACACACACACACACACATAGGGTCCCACAAGCTCCCAGCATGCCCATCTCACTGGAGCTGAACTGAACAATTTCACAGTGCTTTGTGGCGGTAGACAGTACCGCCGCTGACATATTTACATATCTGGTTCCAAATTTAGGATTAAACGCAGAAGCGTCCTTTTTCCATTTAAGATCTGCTCCTTAAAAAAAAACACAATCCCAGCATGCATGGCAAGCGTTAACTATCAAACACGTTTCCTGTGCGGTGCGTTATTCTATGCAGAACCGTCATCACCGAGGAGCATTGAGGGCCCAGTTTAACCAGCCAGACGGCTGCTGGATGCAGGCCAGCGGCGGGCGGGGGGCGGGGCTACTTAGCCATGTTTTATGTTTCACTGGGCAGGTGGGAAGACGTCCGTGTGTGTGTGTGTGTGTCCTGCAGGGGTTGTAGAGTTTCTCGTCAGTATGATGAGGAAAAGCTTCCAAACACGTCTGTGTGGTCATTAACCGTTACTGCGCCTCATTATGAAGTCCATAGGGTCTGGGCCGCCCCGCACCCCCCCGTCTTTCAGGATGATCCAAGGCCCTGTCAACCCCAATTACCCAGATGTGGCCTCTGCTCTATCTCCCCCACTAATCCCCCCTTTCTCTCCCTTTCTATTCTTCCGGTTAGGACACAAAAAGATAGCCGGGAGAGCAACGCCATTGTTTGAGGGTCTTATGTAAGGGTTATTAAGGCATATACAGTATGCATGCTAAATAATACCGCTGGTCACCTCCTTTTATTATGGTGCACAGCATAAATAGTCCTATTAGGGGGCTCTTTTATTCTGATCCAGACAAGCTGGAGATGTCAGGTTCCTGTGCAGGCAGCGGCAAATGTTTGAGAAGTGTATCAACTTTAACTGACTGCTCTGGTGGAACTTTGTAGCTGGACTCATGTTTATGTCCCGTCAGCCAATCAGCATCGTGTGAGGAGCTGCTGGCAGCGAGGGGCGGGGCTTCGGTCTGTGAGAGAGCTGTGTGATGAAGGACTTTATCGTAGAAAAAAACTCTCAGTGATAATAAGTTGATCATGGTAGATTTACGTTGTTGGAATAATTGTAAATATCTGAAAAAACTTTCAAACAGGAAACGAAAGAAAAGAGCCTGATTTAAAAAGATAATTAAAAAATATATTATTCCTTTATTTATGCAGGGAGATCTTAAATTTAGATTTGAATCTTTTAATATTTTATTCTCTGTCTGGATGTACTTCCAATTTGACAGTAGATGATTTCTGATGATCTTAATTAAGATTATTTGATTGTGCTTCACTATGATGATGATGATGATGATGATATGATGAATGTTTTGGCAGGATAATTGTGACACCATCATGTCGTCGCATGCCCAGATGACACGTGTTTTTTATCATAACAACAATGGCGGCTCCAGGTTAGCGTTGATGCTGCTATATCTGCAATATGACTTCTTTATTGAAAGTAGAGCAAAGAATGACGGTGAAGGGAAAAGTCCTTCTCCTGGCTTTGGTTTCAGTTTGATTGAAGTATGTTGTTTTTCCAGGTTCTCAGGTTCTGACGGTTTGGTCTGGGATGCAGAGTTGATTATTTATCATATTTTGTTTGAAGCACACTGAGGCTTCCATGTCTTCAGCTTCTCTGCTCCATGGACTCGTTAGAAGCTTAAGCCGAGTCTGGTACCACACCAGTCCGGACTGGAGGGCTCAGAGTAGGAACCTGGTGATGTCTGGAGGACACCCAGAACTGTGATGGGCTCCTTTGTGGATCGTTAAACTTTTTTGAAACCTTCTTTGTGGCGTTTGAGAGGCTGACCTGGTTGGGAGGCTGACCTCCGGGCTCAGCTGTAACTTTGGGGTGGTTCTGGTAAGCGGCCTTGCGAGGCAGGCCCACGCTGGTCGGGGAGACAGGACAGGCTGCCACCACTGCTGCGTCTTTAAAAACTCTCTCCAAGCTGCTTTTCAGCTTACCAGCGCTGCAAACGAGGTAATCGCCCCTCAGCACGAAAGGGCTTATATACAACTGCAAAGTACGCACTATTCACTTCCAGCGCCGCCTCATGCTGCGCCGCTTTAAGCGGATTCTTGTTTTTGCTGTTTTGTTCTCACTGTTATGTGAGTGGGTGCCGTTGTTTACCACTCGCTCTGGTTTGAATGCACAGCACTTATGCTTCATGGCCGGTGTGTATGAGTGTGGGAGTGTGTACTCGGCTGTGTGTGTTTGCGTGAGTGATCATTTCAAGCCTTCTCAGCTGTTTCCTGGTGGCAGGTGGCACCAATATGGCATCGCAGCGCCGAGTGTTACCCGGCGATGGGAGAGGCGGGGCAAGGAAGGAGAGCCTGTTCATGTTTGGCTTCTTGTCATAAACAACTGGACGTGATTTGATTCTAGTTCAGATTTAATTAGTAAAAAGTCTTTCTTGGTAGCAATCTAATAATAAACATAATAAAAGATGAGGCACAACGACCTCTATCCAGTTGTAGGATGTGAACGTATTCTATATTTAATACCCTGCAGTCTTTCTGCTCAGGAAACATATGAGTTCCTCGTCTTCTCATTTGTACTTAGCTCCGCCCTCTTGTGTTACTTCTGTTTGTAAAAAGAAACGAGATGGCGACAGGCGTAAAGCAGAGCCGGAGGCTTGGAAGCCATCCACAGATGTGCACGATGGTGATGTCCCCATGATGACGTGGACTGGTTCTATACAACATCCCTCTGCACGACTCTGAAGAGGGAGGAGGGGAAATAAATCTGGTCTGACACAGAACCAGTTAGTTGTAGCTGAATGCTACATCCACAATCCCTTCTTAAGAAGGCCAATGATCATCACCTTTGATGGGATGCATCACACTGGTAGAAGAACCAGACCGGCCACATCTGTAGGAGAACAGATGTTGGCTTCCTCCATTAATCATAGCTTTTCATTTCATTCTAATAATATTGCTTGCAAGGGAAGGAAACACATGCACCTACCTGGTTTAGAGATTGGTATTACATTGCAATCAGCAAGGGAAGAAGAATCCCATGTCCTGCAGCCGTAAAGAAGCAGCAGCAGCAGCAGCAACATTAGCAGCAGCAGCAACATTAACAGCAGCAGCAACATTAGCAGAAGCAGCAACATTAGCAGCAGCAACATTAACAGCAGCAGCAACATTAGCAGAAGCAGCAACATTAACAGCAGCAACATTAGCAGCAGCAGCAACATTAACAGCAGCAGCAACATTAGCAGCAGCAGCAGCAACATTAGCAGCAGCAGCAGCAACATTAGCAGCAGCAGCAGCAACATTAGTAGCAACATTAGCAGCAGCAACATTAGCAGCAGCAGCAACATTAGCAGCAGCAACATTAGTAGCAACATTAGCAGCAGCAACATTCGCAGCAGCAGCAGCAACATTAGTAGCTACATTAGCAGCAACATTAACAGCCGCAGCAACATTAGCAGCAGCAGCAGCAGCAACATTAGTAGCTACATTAGCAGCAACATTAACAGCAGCAACATTAGTAGCTACATTAGCAGCAACATTAACAGCAGCAGCAACATTAGTAGCTACATTAGCAGCAACATTAACAGCAGCAGCAACATTAGTAGCTACATTAGCAGCAACATTAGTAGCTACATTAGCAGCAACATTAACAGCAGCAGCAACATTAGTAGCTACATTAGCAGCAACATTAACAGCAGCAGCAACATTAACAGCAGCAGCAACATTAGCAGCAGCAGCAACATTAACAGCAGCAGCAACATTAGCAGCAGCAGCAACATTAACAGCAGCAACATTAGCAGCAGCAGCAACATTAACAGCAGCAACATTACAGCAGCAGCAACATTAGCACAGCAGCAACATTACAGCAGCAGCAACATTAACAGCAGCAGCAACATTAGCAGCAAGCAGCAACATTACAGCAGCAGCAACATTAACAGCAGCAACATTACAGCAGCAGCAACATTAAGCAGCAGCAGCAACATTAAGCAGCAGCAACATTAGCAGCAGCAGCAACATTACAGCAGCAGCAACATTAACAGCAGCAGCAACATTAGCAGCAGCAGCAACATTAACAGCAGCAACATTAACAAGCAGCAACATTAGCAGCAGCAGCAACATTAACAGCAGCAGCAACATTAACAGCAGCAGCAACATTAAGCAGCAGCAACATTAGAGCACTAGCAGCAACATTAAGCAGCAGCAACATTAACAGCAGCAGCAACATTAGCAGCAGCAGCAACATTAACAGCAGCAGCAACATTAACAGCAGCAGCAACATTAACAGCAGCAGCAACATTAGCAGCAGCAGCAACATTAACAGCAGCAGCAACATTAGCAGCAGCAACATTAACAGCAGCAGCAACATTAACAGCAGCAACATTAGCAGCAGCAGCAACATTAACAGCAGCAGCAACATTAGCAGCAGCAGCAACATTAACAGCAGCAGCAACATTAACAGCAGCAACATTAACAGCAGCAGCAACATTAACAGCAGCAGCAACATTAGCAGCAGCAACATTAACAGCAGCAGCAACATTAACAGCAGCAGCAACATTAACAGCAGCAACATTAGCAGCAGCAGCAACATTAACAGCAGCAGCAACATTAGCAGCAGCAGCAACATTAACAGCAGCAGCAACATTAACAGCAGCAGCAACATTAACAGCAGCAGCAACATTAACAGCAGCAACATTAAGCAGCAGCAACATTACAGCAGCAGCAACATTACAGCAGCAGCAACATTAACAGCAGCAACATTAGCAGCAGCAGCAACATTAACAGCAGCAACATTAGCAGCAGCAACATTAACAGCAGCAGCAACATTAACAGCAGCAGCAACATTAACAGCAGCAGCAACATTAGCAGCAGCAACATTAAGCAGCAGCAACATTAACAGCAGCAACATTAACAGCAGCAACATTAACAGCAGCAGCAACATTAACAGCAGCAACATTAACAGCAGCAACATTAGCAGCAGCAACATTAGCAGCAGCAGCAACATTAACAGCAGCAACATTAGCAGCAGCAACATTAGCAGCAGCAGCAACATTAGCAGCAGCAGCAACATTAACAGCAGCAGCAGCAACATTAGTAGCAACATTAGCAGCAGCAGCAACATTAGCAGCAGCAGCAACATTAACAGCAGCAACATTAGCAGCAGCAACATTAACAGCAGCAGCAACATTAACAGCAGCAGCCTCATGTGATTAAAAAAAAGTCCTGGAAAAAGTGAGTTTCTGTAGAATTCTGGCAGATAACTTGTGTTCTGGTGACAACACCCCCTTCCTCCAATGTTCTTTTCCCAGCTCATATGCTTCCCATCAGGCAGAGTGATCTACATGACGTCAGTGTGTGTGTGTGTGTGTGTGTGTGTGTGTGTGTGCTTTGCATGGGTAATGGCAGAAAAACCAGCTCTGCTTTCCAGATGTGAGAGGAGAGGAGGTAGATGAGGAAAACAGGAGGGACAAAAGAGAGTGTGACAACACAAACAGACTATCGTCAAATTAGAGAATCCTCCTGGTCCCATCTCCGGTTCCTGGTCCCATCTCCGGTTCCTGGTCCCAGCTCCGGTTCCTGGTCCGTAGGAATCCCTGATCACCTGTAATCTGTTTTGACGCCAATGAAACCAGATCACATCTTAACTAGCAGCGGGGCCTGAAACCATCCACAGACCACAGTTTCCTCCTGTGTTCACTCTGGAAAGGAATCCATCTTGTAAACACTACTATTACTTTTTCCCGCCCAAAGTGCCCTTGGCCTTGAGTGTTCTGGCCTCCACACTTCCTCTTCCCAGAAGCCACAGCAGCTTCTCGTTTCTTCGTTCTCAGCTCCTCGGTTCAAACTTCTCAGCCCTGCTCAGTGGGCTGCAGCGCTGGATCCAGACTTTCTGTTGGCCTGTGGTTCAACCTGACCCCCCCGTGACCTCCCCCCGGCCTCTTCGGCCGTTAAAACTGAGGACGTAAAGAAGGTCTGTGACTTCTGGTCATTAAAGGACATTTGGTGCAATTGAGCCTTTAAGTGTCCCTCCCTTGATTACTTCTCAAGATAGTGTTTGTAGAGTGAGCCTTCGTTTCTAAAGGCCAGACGCAATCACCACCCAGCCCCTCCCCTTTCCTTTTTGTTCTATTTTTACAGTGGGCCAGACCATAAAGGCAGTCAAGAGGTGGCGTTGGCTGTTTTGCCGTGAGGTCATGAAGGGTCATGAACCTTCAGTGACACCTAGAAATGAGCTTTGGGAGGTGAGTCTGCGTCAAACAGGTTTTTATCAGTCGGCATCATTAGGGCTGCTAATGAGGTCCGAGCCTGGGTGCTTCCCTGTTATTCGTGGACCACAGAGCTACGTTGGCTACTTGACTGCAGAACCCATCTCCCCTCTGGTTGCATCCAAACGAGACGTCAACAGTGACAATCACAGCATTTGGATTTGCTGGTTGTTCACTGGCTCTGGTAGTGGATGGATGCATGATTGCATGATATTATTGGTGGAAATTTGTTAAATATTTGTAGTGTAATAGTTTGTTTTCTAGGAAGAAAAAAATGGATTGAAACAATGAAGAAAATAGATTTCTTTTGGCATACCGGGTATCTTGTTAAATGGCTGCACCATTATGACCGGCGATGTGGAAGAGAATCATTTTTTTTAAATTTCAGCCCAACTAGAAGTGGAGTTGAACCCGAGCTGACGGCGGTCCGGCCTCCCCAGGTGACTTGACCGGAGCGACTCGTCTGGTTGGTTGGAGCCTCATTGTCTTAGACGCCAGGTTTATATGGCTCCAGGGTCAACTGGTCACTGTTTTACAGGGGTGGAGGCTAGTTCACAGGCAGCCTCTCCTGCCATCTGGTAGCCATAAAGCGGGCCCAGCGAGCCTGACTTTTGTGCTGTTTAATGGTGCTCTCTGGGTGAGTTTACATGGAGGAGGACGTCGGGCTTCTGTTTTGCTTCTTGCTCCTCACGGCTGCAGTTTGATTCCTCCTGAGAACACGACGGGGTCAGAAGTTTGCCCGAGGCATCTGTTTGAATGCGTTTCAGCTTCTGGCCTTCAGTGATTGGACGATACAGGATTTGAACTCTCAACGGGATACAAAACACAAGTTTCCATTATGGGGATAATGGTAAATATCGTCACGAGTTAAAGAAGCTTTGACGTCTCATCATGTTGGAGACATGAAAATACATCAAATGAATTGATCCTTTATTAATGCAGTGAGACCTTATGATTCATGGTTGTCTTATTTAAGATCATTTTAATGCTTTTCACTAAGAAAGATGTTCACGAAGAAAAGTACAATATTTGTTTGTTAACTAAATGTAAAGGGATTCCAGGATGTTTTACTGCCATTTAAGAGTTTTAAGCACATTTTGATGATTATGGGGATACTATCCTAAATCAACAGTTATTTTGGCAGGATCATTGTGATGTGGAATGTTCACATGGTGCCATGGCTGCATACTGCAGCAACGGTGTCATCGCACCATGCAACTGACCTGAGCATCTGGAAAAAGCAGTAACCTGCGAAACAGCAGCTCTTCTTCATCATTTATTGATTTCTTGCATCAGAAGGAAGGTGGATGATGCCGTTGCAGCATTTCGTACGCGTCCACTTCCTGCAGAGCTGCCGGCTCTGAGGAACTGCTTCATGCACACTTGGAGTAGATAACATGCAGAAAGGCCTTCCTCTCACTCCCCCAGCCTCCGACTCTAGTCGCAGTGACATCACTCTCATAGGCTCTGATAAGAGAGTGAGAAAGGAAACATGGAAGCATTCTCAGCGCCACCACAACCTGACAAGGCAAAACCCAGCCGGGGGTCAGAGGTCACAGATAAACGACATGGCTCTCCAGTCCAATACGCATTCTTGAGCTCAAACACAACAGTGCCCAAGGATTCCTCCCAGAAGTTGATATTCAGAGGAAGATGAATGTGTCAGATGCTGCAGAGGAGAGTCCCCATCACAGCTAATCCCTTTAGTTGGAGAGAGTGGGACCCCCTACTAGCTGCCTCTGACGACACAGAGACAGATGTGTGGAGGGGGAAGCTAAGCAAATGAGGGGGGGGTTCCCCCCTAGAGAGAAGAGAAAGTCAAGAACTATCAACCGTCTTTTGTCTTTGTCTTTCATCTCCCTTTTCAGATGAAAACGTGCCACTTTTCAGCCAAAGCTTGAAATATGTTAAGTGGAGAGACATTAGCCAGACCAATCCTGTTATGAGCATGAGCGCTGCAGGGGGGGGGGGGGGGGCACAATCTTCTTAAGTGATTAATCACCATGTGAAAGTGAAACCTACTGAGGGATTTTTCCACCTCAAAAATGTCAGCTCATTGTGCTATTGTTGCTTTTTTTCCCGACTTTTCACTTTTCACATCAAACTGGAAACAGTGTTCACCACCATAGAAGGGTGTCCAGACTGTGTGACGGCTAGCTTTCACTCCAGTCCTCCAGTTCCTCCACCTCGTTCACAACCCATAACAAGAGGAGATGCATCTAGAGTGAGCGCGGCCACATCATCAGCATGAGTAGTTTGTCAATTATGCAAACTGGGTTGCAGGAGAAGCATTTAGCAGGCCCGGGTGTGAAAAACAAACACATTTGGTGGAGCTTCACCCTTATTACCTCATTAGGTGGTGCAATGAAGGAGAAGGCACTTTTTTTTGCCTCCGTGCCTCCGGCTATGTGCTGAGAGGGGGATGTCAGTGGGGCATGGGGGTCGCCACCTCGCTGCAGAGGAGGCATTAACCAGGACAGGGTGGTAAACTACCAGGCCAGGCAACATGTGGGAACAAAACTGACCTTGCAATATATATTACAAGATACATTTCTTCACTCTAAATGTTGTACATTTTTAAGAAAAAAGACATCAGTTTGATGTACAGCAAAAACATGTCCTCAACTCATCCACACAAACTGGATTCAGCTGTTGGTGGATTCAGGCCCTCCTGGTTAAATTCCTACTGGGATGTTGGGATTCAGGGCTTTTTAATGTCTCTCTTCCAATGTGAGTCTTTTTGAGCCTAATGATGTGACATGATGGTTTTGAGGTTGTAGTTCCACCGTTTGGCCACTATGTCGCCGTTGTGGGAGCTAGCTCCAACCTCAGCGTGGGGTCACATTAAAAAACAGAGGGAAGGTAATTTGAGGCCCTAAACACACACCACCACCTCGCCCTCCGCTCCTCCTCCTCCGCCAACACTTCCACAGTTGGGGTCCCCCCTTGTCCCATGCCCCAGTACCGCCCCAGTACCCCCCCAGTACCCCCAAACCCCAGAGCCCGCTACCTCCCTGTCTTTTATAGGAAGAGATGGGGCAGCGGGGCCTTTTTATGAGCTGCTGCTCGCAAAGCAATTACTGCGCTTTAATGAGGCGGTCTGGAATTTCACAGGCCCCCTCCACCGTGTCACTTAAGCCAAGTGCAGAAAAAATATAAAACCACTACTGAGAGAGAGAGGCAGCCATCCATCTTGAGACGGCGGAATGAAAAGTGAAAATGCATGTTCAACATGTGTGCACTGATGAAGACAAACTCAAATAAAGCCCATTCACTGGCCAACAGAGAGAAACTCATAACACAGTCAAATCTGGTATTTTGATTGCTTCATACAAGCGAGCTCTTACATGTGTTGGGGTCCCGGATGAACAGTGGTCACACATGGGGGCCCCAGACCCTAGGAGGGCCCATATGTACAATGTCTACACTTTCTGTGAGGAATGATGAGAGTGAAACTAATGATGAGAGCAGTAACAATTCCAGCCTCTAATGAGGATCATTTCAATTAAAGTGAAATGAGGCTGTTCCTCATTTGGCTGGAAAGCCCCTAAATGACCACTTTGTGAGCCGAGGCTTTGTTGGGAAATGAGTCTGCTCTGATGTGATGCCTGCAGACTAACTTCTCTCTCTGTTCCTCTCTTCCATGTGTCTGGTGTGTTCCTGCTGCTGGTTTCATCTCCAGGTGAGTCTCCCTGTCTGTCCGTCTGTCTCAGGGCCGTTTCCATAGCTGCACTCACAACAGCACATGATCAGGGTCTCGTCCACACCGTTGTTGCACGTAGACGTGTCTACGTCGCCCTCATGCCATCTGCGTTCAAATGTTGTGAAGCTGCTGCTGGTTGTCTGGGGAGGAGCTGCGGGGGGCGACGTGGGGTTAACCAAAATGGCCGCCCACCACAGGCATCACTGAGACGAAGCAGCGTGTAACCACATGCTGCTGTGCTACCTTCCACAGAGCAACGGTGCAGGCACAAACCCGTCTCACAGCGTAGAGCAAGACAGGTTCACACTCAGGCTGCCGCTATCACATCTGTTTGTAATCCAGTAATCTACCCATTATTCCATCCATTCATTGATTAATCGGTTAAGGATGAACATTGTATATAGTTCTCATATACACTGTTCATTTCTTAACACATTCAGTCAATGACTATAAAGAGGAATAAAGATAAGAAAAAAAGAAAGGAGAAAAAGGGTTGGTATGGTGGCCCCGTGGCCCAGTTGTCCACCTCTGAGGAATCAAGCATCAGCTCCTCTGTGGGATTGGGGAGACCTGGCGGAGGAGCAGGAGGACACGGAGGTCAAGGGTCAGGGTAACTATGTGTGTGTGTGTGTGGCCGAGCATGGTCAACGTCCTCCTCTTCAGTATGCAAATGTGTCCTGATAGCGTGGCGCGGCCCCCTGAGGGCTTCCAGCCTGTGTTGGGAGATGGGGGTTTGTATCAGGACCAGGGTTAGAGGTCACATCCTTCGCTGTAACATTTCAGATCATGGCAAAGGTTCACAGAGGAACCGACTCTGTAGAACCAACATAAAGACAAGCATCGGTCACTGTCAGCAAATCACACAATCACTGCACTGAGGAGCAGGTGAACCCAAATGTAGTACTCTTTACTTTTGTTGACTGTAATAATGAGAAACACCCAATGACACGCAGAGAGGCAGCCAATCATACGACAGTGGCGAGCAGCTGCAGCGAGCTGGGCAACATTGTTTCAGGGAGCGGTGTTCACGTTGAGGAGACTCGACACAGACCAGATCCCACACTGGTTTGACCGTACACCCACATAGCCGCCCTGCTTCTGTCTGCACGCCGTGCAAAGTAGAACTCCTTGGGTTGCACTGTAGACCCGGCCCAGACCCGGTCCAGACCCGGATCACTCTTGATATGAACTTCATATTTATCAGATATGCAAAGTATATCATGACTTTGTGTCACATTCCATCTCATTGTGTAAAACCAGCGGAGCTGTTTGGCCTCTGGTCCTTGATTCCATTTGACTTTGTCATGGCTGGCGCTTTGGCTGAGAGACACTGACGAGAGAGGGGTGAGGAGAGAGTGTGTGTGTGTGTGTGTGTGTGTGTGTGTGTGCTTGCATGTGTGTGGCGGGCGGCACGCCCTTGCAGGTTTCTCTATCACTCAGCCTCCATTAATTTTTAATTGCTTCCTCCGCCTGGCGCACAGCTCCACTTTTCACTCAGCGAGCAGAAAGGAGGAGGAAGGACTCCCCAGCAGAGGAGAGGGAAACGGGTGAGACGGGATGGGGGAGAAGGAGGAGAGATAAAGACTGGGGACACGACAGGAAATAGTGGAGAAAACTGCTTCCATGAGCCATTTTGGCTAGACCCTCCACCAGAACCTCCTTCACAAACTCTGTTCACTCGCCTCGTTTCCTCCCTCCTCCTCCTTCTCCTCCTCCCTCCCTCCTCCTTCCTCCCTCCCTCCCTCCTACATGATTATTGTTGGTGAATAAATGAAAAGGAGGAGAGCCTTTGATGGAAAACAGTGGAGTTTTAGCACACTCTACACTACCACCATCTCCCCCTCCATCCTCTCCCCCATCCTCCCCCACTCTCCCCCAGCCGCTCTCTCTCTAAATTAAACATCAAAGGGACAGCCCTCCATGAGGTGCTCTCGCTCGCCCACTCCGCCAGCAATGCCATGGTGCTTCTTCCTTGTTTGAAAGTCGTAGAACGTATTTCACACCGAATCTAACCCTCTTCTGCTGCTGCTCCAGTGCTCGCCTCTCTCTCTCTCTCTCTCTCTCTCTCTCTCCTCCTCTCTCTCTTGTTGATGGGATCTGCTGGGGCTCGGAGGAGCAAGGAAAGAGAGAGAGAGTGTTGATTGATTCCTCGTTCCGATGTTTAAATGGCGGGTTTACCTGCATATTGGATCAGGGGCCAACAAATATGGATTCCAGGTTAATCATCCGGTAATATGGTGAATCTGATGTTGGTAGATTAAGAGTTTGCTCCTTGTTCCTGTGTTGCCCATTTGAATTGTGGGGCTCCTCAGGGGTTCAGTCTTGGGCCACTGTTGTTTGTTATATACAGGCTTCCTCTCAGCCAGATTATTAGTTGAGTTTCATCATCCCTCTCTCTAACTTTTTTAAGATATAAATAAAATCTCTCTTATTGTAAGACTATATTTCATGCAACTGACTTCATCAGCCAGTTCATAAAGTCCTTCTTGATCTAAATTCATAAACGGGCCTTTAACGACTCAAAAGAATCTTGGGGATCCAACGTGCCAATATCCTGTAATTGCTACTTGTGGCCACAGTGGCCGCTGTTCAGCAAACATTACATAGACCAAAGTGACAAATGTCAGTGTCTGTGGTCCAATTAAAAGAGGGAACACTGATGAAATTAATATTTTTGATTTACTAATGGTGATTGCCATGTTGGAAGATACTGAAGACTGTTGCAGATATGGTCTACTTACCGGTTCAATAATAAAATAAAAATAAAAGTGTTGATTTTCACATTCCCAGAATTACAAGAGGAGAAGTGGAAGGATAAAAGAAAGAGATGGGGAGGGAGGAGGAGGAGAGAGATGGCTGGCTCCTTGCCATGCCCTCTCAGTGTGACCTTCCTCGTAAATAGCTCATACGTCTCCCCCCCCCGACTCGTTCCGATGGGAGGAACATAGAGAAAGCTGAGACGGATTTAAGCACCGTAACAAGCCCCCATTTTATTTCTGCCAGTCTCACTTTTTATAAGAAGAAAGCCAGGTGGAGCAGGCCCTCATTAACTTGAGCCGCCAGCAGAATGTACAGGTGTCCCGACCCCCTCATTGATCCTGTTTTCATGTCGGTGACAAGTTCAACCAGTCACTTTATCAAAAGGACACACAAAAACACAACACAAGATGGAATGTTCTCACAAAGGACAGTGAACCTTCACTCAAGCTCGGATTAAATGATATGACATTTCTAAGGTCACAAGACTGAGGACATCTTCCAGAGCTCATTTGACTGTTAAATAGAGCAGTGTTGCAATTAACTATTCCATAAATTGGCTTGCCAAATTAAATTGCCAGAGTGTGACATCAAGTCTCCATGGAGACAAGACTGATCCCTCCACTCGACTCCACGCTGCAACGCGGATGTAGGACAAACACATGTAGTTCTGTGTTGGTTGAAACCAGAGTTGCGGTTTTGTACACAAAATGTATCGCCATCAATGGAGATGCTGCTGCTGCGGCCGCCACGATGATGGAGGAGGGGGACCGGAGCTGAGTCTGTCCGGCTGCTCCTGCAGCCAGGGCCGAGTGGAGGAAGGTGGTGGAGACAATCTGGAGGCTTTCTAACATGGCGGTGCAGTTTTTCGTCCTCCGTCCCTCTGTTCCCTCCGTCACCGCCGGCCCAGGCAGATGGCACGTGGATGGTGAAAAGGGCAGCTCCCACCAATCCCTGCCCACCAACCCAGCAGCACCCACCTGGGTGCCACCTGCTCCTCTTGTCTGTTTGACCCTGTTGCCAGTCACGAACACACCAACGACCACATGGCTCAAAACTGTGAGGAGAAAGAAGTGGGTTTAGCACTGGTTCTTTTTGTCTGGGCCCCACTAATGGCATTTTGCCTGCTGCTCTCTCAGTCTGCTGTTTTAGTTGAAATGTAGAAACTTAAACAATATTAGTGGACTCATCAGTAGTTTCCTTTCCTGCTGTCTGGAGGAGCCCCTGAACGTGTCCAGTGGTTGCTGCAGCTGTCTTTGCTGCACACATGTTCCGTGCTGCAATAGGAGACTCAAAGGTTGACCTATATACAGTAGCTATAGATGTGCCTGTTGTCTCTGAGTCACCCACCGTCTCCCTTCCAGGCTTTGTCATCCGGCCCTATAGTTGCAGCCGGCCTCTTTAATCCAACCGGCATACACTATACATAGTATCAGCTTTCTACACAGTGTGTCTCCGGATATATAGTGCTCCTTTTATGGTGCGTTTACATCACAGACGGTCTGCTGAGTTCCAATCATCAGTGTCATGCCATGTCTCCCTATTGTCAGTAGTGAGAGTGTGTAGGTGTGTGTGTTTGTGTGTGTGTGCGTGTGTAGTATGGAGGGTGGGAGGGAGGGGCTTTATTTGTAATTGTTTTTTCTTTTCTTTTTTGATGTGTAAAGCACTTTGTGTTACATGTTCATGTATGAAAGGTGCTCTATAAATAAAGTGAAGTTAGAAGTGAAGTTAAAGTGAATGTGTGCATCCCATTTCCCACCATGAGTTAAAAGTTGTGTCCCATGTCAACGTCCACGTCCTTTGGAGGATGCCACTGATGAAGACGCTGAAGGTCGATCACGGCCTATGCGTCCTGAAGCTCATGATGCGGTTACAAACAATGTCATTTGAAATGTAATTTGGGTGATTTGTTCTTAAGCAATATAATATAATCACAATCATTCCGACCAGGATATAATCGTGATATGAAATGTTCATATCTTCCAATATGATGTAACTGAAACATCTGAAGTTGGCTGTTAGTAAAGTCCCATCATCCTTGGCCCTCTGACTAAACAGAAGGTATTTCCACACGTAGTCCACATACAGATCCATCCTGATCTCGGTGAAGTGCACATATTGGAAATGTGCTTTGCAGTGTTGGTTGCAGGGCATTACATGGCTTTAAGGTCCTCTCAAGTGCTTTTCCCAGTTAGGTTTTACAAGGGGGTGTGGATTACCTCAGTGTGGGCCTTGAATAAGGCTGCTTGTTCCAAAACAGATGTGGTGTGTTGCACGGCGCTCTAGCAGAGAGAATGAGCTCATTGTTTACAGTTGAACCTGGTGCTAATTTTTTCTGAAACGCTAACAGCTGCCTAACTGCACCACCAGCCAGTCTTGATACCGCCCCTCACCCACCCCCTGGCCTCTGTGTGTGTGTGTATGTGTGTGTGTGTGTGTGTTGGCTCCAGCAGACTCCAAAAGACCAACTAGGCGCCTGATGGTTGCCACCCCTCCACTCAGAGCACCATCAGCTCCATCGCGGTGCACTCCCCAAATCTAATCTACGCATCGGCATCGATCGGAGTCCCTGCTCACTACGGCCGGCGCAGGCTCGCCAGTGTTGGGTTGCCCACTTAAGCCCCCCCCCAGTGCCCAGGAGAGTTAGATCATGTTGGGGGACTTCACCCTACACACACACACACAGACTAAGTCACTCTCACAGACCTCGGGTCAGTGCATGTAGTGGTTCGTTGGTTTTGAGCGAACCGACAGATATGAAGATATGATTTTTGCAGCCTTTTCGATCCAATCACACATCCACGTCTGTGTCTTCATATGAACACTTCTACACACCGTGGGTGTCGGCGTCGTTCATGACTAATCCAGTTAAATTACTAAGAGCTATTGGCTTTGCAGGGGAGAGCACATAAAACTAGACAAATGGAGGGATGAAGCCAGTTGAGGGATGATAGTTGGACTCCCCCTAATAGACTTAAGTGCCCTTATTAGTCTTGGGCCATTAGCACCTCAGCTTCCTTCTAATTCACCACATCTCCTTGCCGTGTGTGGCGTTTACCTGCTGCTGTGAACATGCTGGCCCGTTGCATGTTCCTGCTGGATGGCGGTAAACTTTGGCCTTGCATTCATTGATTCTCTGTGAAGTTCATCCAATGTCTCACCTTGGCGGTAGCAGTGAGACAGTCTTCCCTTCCTCTGAATGCACTTGTTATGGGTGGAGAGGCGGGGCCCTCGTTTGCGGTGAGAACTGAGCTAAAGACAGTTTGATGTTGATTTAACCGCTCTTAAGCCCACGGCAGCTTCCTGCCTCGGCACTTGATCCATTTTTTATTTTTCATGTGCCTTTCTTCCCCCCCTCCCCCTCTCTCCTTTCATTGTGAGATTGTCTGCCTCTGTTTTGTTTTTGTCTTCCTACTTTCTCCTTTCTGTTCAGGCGCTGTAGTCTCCCATCCACATGACGGGACAAAATACTGGAAATGGGGAAGTAGAGGAAATGGCCGCTTCCTCTTTTTTGCTCCCACATCAGCTCCATTGTCTTTCCCCTCTCTTGCCACGCTGTTTTCTTTAGTATGCACATGAAAGGCTTATCTCCCTGTCTCGTCTTGGGGAAGACAGAATGATGAGACTGTGCAAAAGAGAGTTCGGCGGAGAGGAAATAGGGAGACCTCTGTGGGAAGTACAGCTTGTGGAAAATCTCCCCTCCTGCCAGTTCCAACTGGTACATTCTGAACTCTGCACAAAATACTTTTATTCCCCTCATCCTCTAAGAGAAAGACAGATGTTCTGTCTCTGCTCTCAAACTTTCCCCTCTTTCACGACCTTCCAAGGTGTCCCAGTGGGCAAATTAACCCCCCAGCTTGAATTTTTGTAGCCACTGCTGCAACTCCCAGGCTTTATGTCAAAGTGAACAAAAGAGTTCAGGAACAGTTTGCACAAGACGCCTAAATTCCTTCAGGAGCATTTGGGGGAGTGGACAGTGGTAGGAATACCCAGAGCTGCCCAACAGCTGACATCCACCCGGCTGTTTACACCACATGATGCCCAGTTTGAAAGCTCGGACATTTTGGCCTCACTCATGAACGCACACATTTGTGTGGACTGTTGCAGTTCACTGACATTAATGTAAAGCTTTTAGCTGGCAGTTCCCTCAGCCGCCACTAGGTCCTGGTCACCTCTAAGTGCTTGTCTG
>CM056829.1:28264663-28284663 GCA_029853015.1 Chelidonichthys spinosus | reverse complement strand
CCTCCATTGTTGGTGATGGTGTTATTGTTTTCTTCCCGGTTTTGTGCGTGTGTCGTGCGTCGCGCGGAAATGACGTCATGGCAGTTTCGCAGCCGTGGTATGACGACCCCACCCACGTCGAGGAGATACTAGTTGTAATGGAAAACACCCAAAATCGGCCGTGCCGTGTAGTGCCGTGCCGTGACTGTGTAATGGAAAAACACCATAAGTCACCATCTATTGGAGCTCAGCTGCCTGTTACACTATAGAGACGACATCTGCTGGCGTCTGCTGGTCACTGCAACACATCACCATCATTAACCCAGCGTCACAGGAGCAGTCCGCCGTCTGTGTTTATGATGGGATTTCTAAATCCCCTGGTAGTTATACTGTTATACCGCCCACATGCAAGAACCAAAACCAAGATGGCAGCCAGGCTGACCTAAGTGTTTGCTGAGTGTTTGACCTCAAGCTGCTTTCCAAATGACCCCAGTCTTAGTGCCCTCCCCCACTTTGCTAGTCTCTGTTGTCGCCAAGTCTTCCACTGTGCTTTTTTCTTCCTGGACCAACTATTCTGTTCGCAATCCAGGTGATGGAGCAAACTCAACAGCTGGATAGTCACACACATATATGTGGAAGGAAATTACCATTTTAACTTCACAACAGGACCTGACAATGATGCAGCAGGTCCAGAGTTTGCCAGGTTTTACGCCATCCGGTGTGTAGACTGCTGTGTAAATGAAGAAGCTCAGGTTAGGTTATGTGACTGGTACCATTAGTAAGCTGTAGAGGTGTAACGATTCATTCGATTAATCGATGAATCGATTGTCAGTCCTATAGATTCTACTAAATCGATCTGCTAAAATAAATACATAGAATGAATCGTTTTGGCTTCACCAATAATCAATATATGTGCATTTAATCGGATTAATCATGATTCTTACGTATGGTTAATGTTTTAATACGTTTAAGACACTCTCTCCCCTGCCAGCATGTAGTCTATTGAAAAATGTTAAAAATAACCGAGCATATTTTAATTACATTTTGGTATTCAGCATAAAATATTATGCAGGACTACTTTTTTATAGAATAAATGTTATTTTTTCACCTTTCAGAAGAAAACGAATAGTCTCACTCGCATTATTGCATGTTTATTTAATGGATATAGAATTTTGGTTACAAGTTACTGAATCGAATCGTGGTTTACAGAAACGAATTGAATCGAATCGTTACAACAACAAAAAAATCGTCCTTGAATCGAATCGCCAACTACTGTATCGTTAATCGAATCGCTGTGAAGCCAAAGATTCACACCCCTAGTCAGCTGGTTTCACTGTACTCTGCCTGGCATTGCATTAACCACCACAACAATAAAACCAGGCTGAAGCAGCCATTTACCTCGCCACCCACATTCTGGCTAAACCAGATCTCCAGCTTATTACTGTCTCCCGTCCTAACACCCATATCTCATCCAATTATACAGAGGTTTGGGTTTGACCCCAGCTGTGACCCGTGGTTTTAATACCGCTTCCCTCTGCCATTGATTGCTGACGGTTGAGGGTGCCTCTGGTTCCTTGAGAGCCCCCCCCCCCCCCAGTAATTATCTCAGCTCCGCTTACTTAAAGAGTGTCTGTTTGGGTGGGCGCAAGGTTAGCTGTTGAGATTTAATCTGCTCACGGAGCCATCTGCCGGTGTCATTGGGCTGCATATATCTGGGATTAAATCAGAGGCTGTGCAGCACGTGAGATGTTCCTCATGCACACAGCACGATGCGTTCGCATCTAGCCACAACAAAACAACACTGACAAAGACAAGCAAAGCCTGCACACATGAATAATTAGCACACATTTTCAGCAGGGCGAGAGCGGGGAATGTGGGCCACTGCCACTTTCCCTGCAGCTCAGATTGCCAAACGACTCTCCGCCGCCCGCAGCTAAAGGCCCTGATTACCATTTTATTATGGCATGTCATTATTTTGATGCTATCAATGGAAATGAATTGGCAGACAATTGATTTACAATAACCCTCTCCTGCTCTATGCTGGCCCTCAGGGAGCCTCTGGTGCTCATTGATTTGTTCCTTCTGTCTGCTCTGTCCGACTGGCTCTAACAAGGCTTCCACCTATCTCAGGCTACCGCCTGCATCCACATGACACATGGAATGCACCGCTCCATTATTTCAGAGTCCTCTGCTCTAGCACTGCCATTTAGACTATTGAAATTGATATATAATCCGTGTCCAGGCCTTTATCAGCAAAGATCCAGAGGCCCTTTGAAGGTAGAACTGGGTACCTGGCGGGACCAGCGAGGGGCACCATGAGCACCATCAACTCAAACCCACCCAAACCAGTCCAAACACGATCCTCTAGAAAACCTACCTGTCATCCAGGAGACTGCTGACTAGAAGCGATGACGTCATGACAAAGATGCATTTATGCTGCTTACTGCTCGATCGACCCGCGTCTCCATCAGCTGATTCATCTGGAAGGAACAGCAGGATGTACGTGAGAAAGTGAAAGTAGAGCTGACGGTGAGACAAGGAGGGCGTAGCCATGGCAATAGGGACACCGCGTCTCCAAGAGAACGGCAATGTGGTTGTTTTACTTTCTTAATTATTACTGATCTAGAAAGCTGTCACCTGTTGGCAAGTCAACATATTTAGTGGTAACAGGAAGTAAAACAACCACATTGCCGAGAATGGCATTGGCAAGGTATAGGCCTATGAAGTGGAGTTAATATTAATAAAAGGCTGAATTTGAGCATTAAATATTTGAATATAATTCGAAAATTTTAAAAATATGGAATGAAATTTGAATAGTAATATGAAGGAAAAATTAACAGCTCCACTCAACACTGAGTTTTTAACTGATGGAAACTGACGCTAACCCTGATCCATCTGATATCTGATATCCTGCTCTGATGCTACAGTATTTACCGTAAGCCCCTGTAGTCACGGTGACGTCACTCAGCGCTGTGAGAAGCCTCAAGTTCAGCATTTTGGCCATCGCCATATTGGTTTTTGGTCGTCGACGTCTTGGTCTTTTGCAAATAGAGGTCACACGAGGGGGTGGAGTCAAGTTTTCCTTGACCTTAACTTTACAAAAAACTTCCATGAAGTGAAAATAGGTAGCCCCTCCCCCTTAAGCATCCCCTGCTTTCTGGTCTAGTTGGACTCTAAATGGACCATAAGAGAATGCAGACGGCTTTTCAGACGGTGGTCGTTACTGTGAGATCACTGGTGGCCACAGGGAGCTGGGTTGGCTACTCGGACCTCTGTTCGGCTGTGTTGTGCTCTACATGTGAAGGGAAGTGGAAGTGTTGGTGCCTGCAATACATACAGATGGACTTCCTGTGTAATATGGCATGAAATACTTCTCCCTTCACTTTCATGTCTTTAAGTGTTCTCATGAAAACCAGACAAGACAAACATCATCCGCTTACTTAATTTGTTTGTTTCACAAGAACACAACTGTTACACACACTGTGAAACATTTCAGCTCTGCCGCTCCGAGGAGCTCTTACGAAGGGTTGACAAATAGTGACCCTGATGATTTCATCATCTTATCATGTGTTGGGTTGGAGAATTAGGGGATATGTGGAGAAAATGTGCTGTTGACCAGGCAGCGAGGGTCTATTTAAGGCTCTTATGAAAGGCAAGACATAGATCAGGATTCTAGCTACCAAACATAATAATTTACTCTCCCCCCGCCCTCATGTGTAACTGTTTCTTTCTCCATGTTGGATGATGGGCTCGGCGTAGCGCTCACTTTGACCCGCCTAGTGCGACCATGCTTGGCCCACTTAATGCCCAACTACAACAAACACGGCCATCAATAGATGCAGCTTTATGCAGCACATAAGGACCCAGTGTGTTCAGTGGTTTGTCTAAAAAGCAGGCGGCGGGCCTTTAAGACGGGGGGGGGGGGGGGGGGGGGGCGGCTGGTCAGGAGAGTGGCGGTGGCTAGTCATGGTGTCTGAAACAGCTGACAGGCTGACCTAATCCTACCCCACAGACAGGAAGGAAAGGGAGTGCAGCCTCTGGCCATGTGAGCTGTGTCTCTAAAGAGATGACATGTTTGTAAAGGGGAAGTGTTGAGGAACTGCATGGCATCAAAGCTTTACTCACATGTATCTGCCACTAATCATATCTGCTCTCACTTGAATATTCCAAAATCATTTTTTGACCTGATTTTATTTCAGATATTTAAAAAAAAAAAGTGTCCGGGGAGAGAGAAGTCTGGGCTTCCCTGCTCAGGCAGCTGCCTCCGCGACCCGGCCCTGGATAAGCGGAAGACAATGGATGGATGGATGAAAAACAAAAAAAATCCAGTTTCCTCCAGATTTTTTTCAAGGGTGAAATAAAGGATTTGGACCTTTTTTTTTTGCAATTTTGTAAATTTAAGTGCAGAAAACAGAGGAGATTTAGGTGAAGCAGACACCTATGTTCCCACCTCTCAAACATACTCTGGAACTGAGTTTGGTGGGCATTTCAGTGAAAAGCAGCATTGAAAGAAAGAACCAGTTAATCTAAAGGCGAGTCCACACCGGACCGATAATCGGCGTCGTTGAGAGAGTCGGCCTCCGTGACACGAGTCTGCTTGGTGTGGTCGCTCGAATCGGCCCACGTCGGGGTTCATTTCAGCCGATTCAAATGTGTAATCCGCCATGCGAGTCGGTGACTCTTTTACCATTCTGATTGGTGGAGGCTAGCAGCTTGACTAGCGAATCAGTGAAGTGACGATGTAAACATACCAGATAACCAGTAGAATCAAAGAAGGTGGTCTAGAGAGGACCGCCTACTTCCGGTTTTCGTGTTTTTTGGCGCACAATACAGATTAGCGCCGCCTGTTGTTTTGGAGACATTACATCTCGCGCAAGCGCGGAACGTATGGCGTTGGCTGTAGTTCCGTAGGTGTGAACCGCCCAAGTCGTTGTTCGAGTCTGCCATGTTACGTAGCCCGACTTCACGAGTCGGGCAGTCGGTGTGGTGTGGACCCGCCTTAATGCTAGAAAACAATCACGCACATGGCCCCCATGTTTTCCTACTACTTTCCCCTTTAGGTTACATTTTTAGGTAACTTGTTCCTGAGTAATTTGCGGCGGTCTCGAGGAGGAGGGACCCTGGGTTTTAATTAAGGGGATTGAGCAGATAGGGGTTGGAGGATTTCACTATCATTGCTGACCCCCCCTGGTGTCAATCCCCCAAACAGTCCTAATCCCACCAAATCCCGCCCCGACTGCTCGATCCCCTTTGCTGAATGCATCAGTGCACAGAGCTGAGGGGAAGCTTTTCTCATGGAAATGTGTGTTACTGTAGAAGTCATGCAGGAGTTTCTTACTACGGGGTCGAAAACAGTTCCACTACCTAAGTTACAAATACTCTGTGTTTACCAGCCATCCGCTGTGTTTACAGTGAACACCAGCTGCAAAGCGAGGCACGAGGCTGAACCGGCATGTATTTATTAATCCGCTCCGAGCCGATGACCCGCCTTGTTTACGACGGATCATTACTCCTCCAGGTGCCCCCCTGGATGTGGTTGTAAGAGGACCCTCACAGTCTCACACGCAGTCCAACTCACACCTTCCATTATCCTGGAAATCATCATCTCATCATCTCTGGAGTGGCGGAGGCTTGTTTATGTTATCAAGGTTCAGTTACAGCAGGTGAGTCACGGCAGACCACTCTGCCTGAGACCATCATCACATGAGCCTTTTTATTTCTAGAGTGCACTGTAAGCATTAACTGCACTGAATGTCTGGCGAGTCCAGGCTGCATACCATTCTGTTACACTATAGACACATGATGTGTATTCAGTGTAAATTATTTCAATTTGACACGCTGCTGCCGAACCTCTTGTTTCTCAACAACTCATAAACTCAGCTACAGCGTAGTTTAGTCAGAAGTTGGTGCTACAGGCTAATGCATGGCTGTGATCAAGCAGTGAACAGTAGAAGTTACAAACCGGAGACAAAGCAGTGACTTTGGCCAGCTAACCTACGAGAGAAAGGTGGAGATTTGCTTCAGGTGTGTGTCCATTACTATAGAGACGTAGGCCAGTATTGGTGCATTATGGGAATATCCAGGAAGACATTCAAATCAGAACCAACTGATTAGTTGTGTGAGATAATTGTTCACTACATCAGAATGTATGTGACAAATATGTGTTTCCATAATCCATTAAAGGCGGGTCCACACCTGAAGAACTGCCCGACTCACATCGGTAAATGAAGTCGGGCTACTTAATATGGCCGACTCGAACAACGACATGGGCGATTCACACCTACGGAATTATAGCCGACGCCATATGTTCCGCGCTTGTGCGAGATGTAATGTCTAAAATGTCTACTAACTTATTGCAATATGCTGGGTATTACAATACATAGCAAGTTATTACATTTTTAAACTGCAAATTAGGCAGTTTGTCAACCGCCACCTGCTTTTCTAATAAAGAGAGAGATAAAGATCAGTTCATCTCACTGACCAACACCCGATCTTTGTTGGGATTAGTGTTGTTTTTGGCGGCCTGTTTTACTTTTAGTTTTAGTCTAGTCTTTGTCTCAACCTACCATTTTAGTTTTTATTAGTTTTAGTCACGTTCATACTATTTTTAGTCTAGTCAAGTTTCAGTCGACTAAAAGTCTGAGCATTTTAGTCTTATTTTAGTCAGAATTGTCCGTGACTATTTGAGTCTGGTTTTGGTTGACGAAAACTGATGACATTTTAGTCAAAGATTGTAGCAAAACCCATTTCACAATTCAAACAAGGTTATCTTGTTATATATATATGTATATATATATATATATATATATATATTAATATATAAATATTAGTAATATTTATTTGCATTATTTTATACTTATATTTTTATACTTATTTGACTCTTTCTTTCTTCTCTTTCTTATGCAGCAACTGCAGCTGTATAACTTCCCGAGGGGTTACTAAAGTATTCTTATTCTGATTTCCACAGATATTTATAAATAAATGTGAATGTGGTCACAAACTACAAATAGACTACAGATCGCGTCTAACAGGATGGAACTTTTTCTATGACATCCTGTCAAATCTTCGAAGGCCGATGGAAACTGTCCGACTGGAGTGCAGCGTTTAGGCCCCGCCTCCTACTGCTCCGTCTCGTCTGCTTTCCAGGCGAGGTGCAGTTCATCTCCAACGAGCGACTAAACAACACTAAACACCGTTATAACATTTTGCCTTTTTTTGGTCAATGAAAATGAAGAGACATTTTAGCATATAGTTTTTATTTTGTAAACCACATTTAGTCTCGGTCTTATTCGTCTACAATATTGCATTATATATTTAATTAGCGTCACATGACCAGCATTTTCATTGCGTCTCTTCTCGTTTTCCTCATGTGATAAAGGTTCGTTGACGACGATATTTCGTCATAATTTTCGTTAACTAAAGCAACACTAGTTGGGATCAACTTCCTGTCAATCCCGCTGACTTTACACACGATCACTCCAGGAAAGAACTCAGCACCATCTAGTGGACTGAAGAAGACATTGTTACCAAAAGGTTCAACTTGTAAATACAATATACATAGGTTGTATATTAAATACTCAATACTTGGGGTCCGTGTACCAATAAAATATTGCTATGCAAAATATTATGATACATGCTGAATCAATTGCTTCCCCAAGCACTAGTTATAAACCAGTAGAATACGTTTGTCACTGTCTGACATTATATATTGTCAATCAACTCTTTACCCCAATATCTGTAACAATCATTTCTTTTTTCATATACCCCTCAATGCAGCTGTAGAATGAAAGTTTAAAATGTCATAATGGAATTTTCATAATTTATGATGTAGCCAAAATGATGCAGGAAATCTGTTCATCTAAAACTCAGCAGATAGTATCTCTAATATAGTGGCAGCCTACAATGATTCCCATGAGTCAGCATCTTTATAAATGTAAATACAAATATAATGTAAACATTTTCTAATCCTGTCAGATTAGTGAAAACTTCCTGGGTTTGTTCAGGGACTAGAGCGTATGTATGTTGACCTTTTAGGACTACAGTTTTAAACCCTTGAGTTCGACATTTTGGCCGTTGCCATCTTTTTTTTGTTTACTGAGTTAATAAATCAAGAGTAGGGTAATCTTCTAATAGACTTCTATACACTCAGAGAAGAGTTGCCTCTTGATGGCCAGTAGAGAGAATGCAGCTTTAAGGCACTTTCCAGAACCGGAGGTTGCTGCCTGACTGTCTGGGATCACCCAGCCATCTGATCTAACTCAGTAAACAAAAAAAAGATGGCAACGGCCAAAACTCAAGGGTTTAAAACTGTAGTCCTAAAAGGTCAACATACATACGCTCTATTCCCTGAACAAATCCAGGAAATTTGGGGTTTGGGGTGCCCTCTTAGTGGAGCATCTGCCCTGATTTATTATTATGAGCTGTCGCCCGTTTGTTTGCATTTGTTTGTACGTGTGTGTCTGTCTGTATGTGTGTAAATTAGTGTGACTACGAACAAGCAAACACGTGTGTGTGTATGTTTGCACAGCGCTCTGGACTCGGTTTGCACATGTTAACTCATGTGCAGCAGTCTGGACCGGGCTACCCGAAAGGCCTGCTTGTGTTCCAGTTCCCCGTCAGTAATACTTTTACAGTGTGTGTGTCTGTATGTACACCCTCTCCCTCCACCCCAGCAGGTAGCAACGTCCATGCCTCCACCCACCCATCCCCCCAGTGCTATTTATATATTTGCTTAGCCATGCGACTTAACCCTTTCAAAAGCAACCTCAACCTCGGGGCACGTTACACGCCAAGCAGAAATATGCCCTCTGCCCCACATTCCCCGATGCTGCACACAACACACACACACACACACACACACACACAGGCGCACACTTCCCCTCATTACCCATGATTCACATCTGGCCTCCTTTAAAACAGGGTAGATTTTGCGCCAATGCATGGAAAAGAGAGCTCAGCAGCTTCCTGCACCGGAGCCTACAGCCTCCTACAACCTGAGAACCTGAGATTATGATAATAGAACTGCAAGGAGAATCAACTGAAACACTGGCCAAAGTAATGCGGTTAAATAATTGCAATTCACAATATTAACCAGATCCATCCATTTTCTACCGCTTATCCTGTATTCAGGGTCACAGGGGTGCTGGAGCTGATCCCAGCTGTCATTGGGCAGGCAGGGTACACCCTGGACAGGTCACCAGTCTATCACAGGGAGACATGTAGAGACAAACAACCATTCACGCTCACATTCACACCTACGGGCAATTTAGAGTCACCAATGAACCTATCCACATCCTGCATGTCTTTGGACTGTGGGAGGAAGCCGGAGAACCCGGAGAGAACCCACGCTTACACGGGGAGAACATGCAAACTCCACACAGAAGGAACCCGGGCCGACCAGGGGATCGAACCCGGGATCCTCTCGCTGTGAGGCGGCAGTGGTACCCACTACACCACCCATTATCCAGATCATCATCAAAATATACTTAAGCCAAAATGGGACTAAAACTCACTGGAATCACTTTGTTGAGAAATAGCTTTTATTGTATCACAGATAACTGATGAAAAACAAGCTAACAATCTTAAATAAGGTGAGGTTCTTTATTAAATGGTATTTTTAAAATGTTCATGTCTCTACCATGAAAGCGAGCTAGACAGATTTCTCACTTGTGATGATATTGCAGATTGTCCTGATGGTGTAAATTCACCATGATCAACTTATTGTGATCAGAGATGGTCCCATCCCTGCTGATGTCTGTCAGCGGCAGTTAGCGTAAAGGTTTAGGTCGTCATGTATTATGAACAAAGACGTCTCCTTAGCCACAACCAGGAGTGGATGCACACACACCCAGATCAATAGAACATGTCCATTAGTGTGTAAGCAGGGATTAGAACAACTTTAAAAAAGGAGCAAACTCAATTATCTTGCTTTTAGATGGCTCTGAAACATTTGCTGGTTAATATCATACAAGGGACATTACATTTATTCTCTTGCTTTTTTGGGCCAAATCTAAACTGGTCTGGTCTACAAGCACAGTTGCCGAGGGGAAAGGAATGAGCAACATTTCTTTGTGGATATTTACTGTACTGTTGATAAAAACCAGTCCTAAATTACCCAATTTGAATCTCATTAAATAATTATTTAATCAGTATGCTGAACGAATACTGGCATTTGACATCGGCTTATAACATTGTTTTATATTCTATTTTTACAGATATATCATATGTATGTCGGCTGTCAAAAGAAACAGTTAAACTAGGCTGTGAGTAGTGACATTGTTTATCCACCAGGCTGGAGTTTATTGTGTAGACAAATGTAAACAAAATATTATTGTCAGTTTTTCAACACCTATATTTTAGTATTGGCCTCAGAAAATGGTGCTTCCACATTTCGAGCTGTGGCTAGGAGTTCTCCCAGCTATCGGCCTTCTTGTCCCTGGTATCATCTGATCCTCTAGAAACGCCAGAACGAAGGGATGGAAAAGGAAAAGCCACGGAAAAATCCAGCTGTATTTACTTACACCCCCCACCCACCCAACCATCCCCCCATCTCCATGTTAAGCTGTAGAGCTTCCCGTCTCCTCGCTGGGCCGGTCCTTGGCTGAGAGGAGCTGCTCTTTAACCATTCCCACGGAAAGAGTTGCCAAAGCAAATTTGGCAAGAGGAAATGGAGACCCTTCTCCCTTCCAAACCTCCCAATCTCTTCCCTTTCCTTCCTTTTTTCCATGTGTGTGTGTGTGTGTGTGTGTGTGTGTGTGTGTGCATGCAGAGGGAAGACATTTGCTGCCTTCCCCCTCATTACTCGTTCTCACTGTGTTTTTCCACCGATGTCACTGTCGTCATGTGAAACTGTTGTTTCCATGTTCCAACTTAGTACATGGGTGTACATGGTCGTCCATGGGGGGGGGTACATGGTCGTCCATGGGGGGGGTACATGGTCGTCCATGGGGGGGTGTACATGGTCGTCCATGGGGGGGGGTACATGGTCGTCCATGGGGGGGTGTACATGGTCGTCCATGGGGGGGGGGGACATGGTCGTCCATGATGGGGGGGGGGGATGGTCGTCCATGGGGGGGGGGACATGGTCGTCCATGGGGGGGGGAATGGTCGTCCATGGGGGGGGGGGTACATGGTCGTCCATGGGGGGGTGACATGGTCGTCCATGGGGGGGGGGGTAATGGCCGTCCATGGGGGGGGGGGGGATGGTCGTCCATGGGGGGGGTACATGGTCGTCCATGGGGGGGGGGTAATGGCCGTCCATGATGGGGGGGGGGGATGGTCGTCCATGGGGGGGGTAATGGTCGTCTGTGGGGGGGAGGGGGGGTGTACATGGTCATCCATGTGGGGTGTTTATGCGTTTCCTTGTGTATATTTGAATCAGTGTAGCTTGACTTTCTCACATCAGCTTCTATCTTCTTCTTTTTCATCCTGATAGATCCTCCAAACTTACTCTCTGAAATCTTTTACCCTTTTCCAAAATGTAGACCTGTGTTCAAGTAGTGCAGTTAGTGACAGTGTGGGCTCCATGGGAGCAGTGGGGGCGGGGCTTAGTTGACTAGATGTAGACTTGTGAGAACTCGACTGTGGTTAGACTTTGACACTTCTCTTCTCTCTCTTCTTTGTTCCATCCTGTGTTCTTCACCTCTCTCCCCTCCTGTTTTCATCGATGTGTTGCGGAATGTCGGCCCTCCTTTCCTTCTGGGACTAGGGGAATGGTCTAACCTCTGGTGCTCTCCGTTGTGATAACAGTAGCCTTGTTTAACATATTGTGTACACATTACAGTCCAACACACCTTATATTTATTTCAAAGACACATTTCATTACATATTGACAGGTTGCTCCAAGCTTTTAACCTTCAGCCTAGCCAGCGACAGCAGCTCTGGGAGGGTTGTGCTCTGTTTGCCTGCCAGCCTGTCTTAACTCTTCCTGGAAGTGGAGGCTGCTGGAACAATCTCTGTGGGTCAGGTTTGAAACAAGAAGGAGAAACGCTGGGAGGTGACAGGAGAGCATATTTAGTTTGGAGCAGCAGCATCAATACAAACCGGCCCTGGAGACAAAGTGACTTTTTGTTTTGCTTTCGAGTAGCAGGGAATGGAGGAGAAGCTTCCCTGCTCACGGGATAAATGATGGCTTATGTGGGAGGCGCTGGTACAGGGAGGTACAGCTGGGCCTCTCTGCATAGAGCTACCTGATGTCTGAACGTCTGCCATGTGTCCACGCACACACACACACACACACACACACACATGCACTCACTGTTCTTGCCTGGTAGGTGTCTTTGCCTTTGGTCGTTCTCCAGCAAGCTCAACAAGTTGAAACTTGCTCTTGACAAACTTGGAGTGTATAAGTAGTAAAGTGCAGTTACTTATGTGCTGAGCAGGGGAGAAAGGATTCCTCGCTGCAGCAAGGTGAATATCCGATGAGGTCACTTCAAGTGTAGTCAGCAAACCAGTTCATCTCCAGGTGGAATCTGCACCTCAGCAGGACGAAGGAGAACCACAGTCTTGAATAATAGGATGAACTTGATCCTTCACAGGGCAGCGCTGCAACAGTTGGACTGTAACTATGTAAAGTGTTTTTTACCTCGCTGAAGACAGAGGCCCTATTGTTTCGTGGGGCTCCTCGGCCAAGCAGAGGACGGTGGGATGAGCTCGCTGCCAGAACTGGAGCTCTGCATGTGTGTGTGACCCACAAACACTGGTCGAGGAATCTCACTCCCGTGAGCAGCTCGCTGTACGTGGCTCTGGGTGTTGAACTGCATTTAGCATAGGAAGGTGGTGAAAGGAGCGAGCAGCTCGCTGTCCCAACACCGCTCAGATGCATGCAGCATGTTTGTGTCCTTCATGAATTCAGCTCCAACCTCAGTGCTCCAGGTCAGCCTGTTGTTTTGCATAAATAGAGACATGTTGGCCAACACCTGTTTGTTTCCCACCATATGTGGAGCTATTGTAGCTGATGCCGTACGAGCTAAACTTTCATTTTGCCTCCAGAAGGGGCCCCTCACTTTGCACCACTGTGGGCCCCTGAGAGGGGAGGCCAAAGTCAGGTCACAGGCAGGGTGGGGCTCCGCTCGCCCTCCTCAGTGAAGAAAGAGCAAAGAAAACAGGTTGTTTGGCCTTTCATCCTCGATGGTCCCGGGGGGGGGGGCAGGCTGTTTGTCTCCGCAGGAAGGTTCAACGATGTCCAGGTGTATGCATTGAATTTATTAGATATGTTGAGTACATTAAATTGGACAATTAGGAATGGATTCTAGAAGTGTTGAATAGTCAGTCAATTCTAAAAATAATCATTCTATAATCCCAGTTTGGCGCCACAAAGTTTCATCTGGGACGTTTTTGTGCGGGGTAAAGAAAAATACTTCATTCAAACTGAAGAAGAAGAAACGCATCTTGTTTGTCTCTCCGATGTGCCATCAGTTCTATCCAAATGAAATTCACGAGTCCCATGTGAAAGTGAGTCTGCACACTGCTTCCCCCCGCTGTCTCTCTCCACACGCAGCAGCTGCATGAACCATCTGATGAAGTGATTGGTTAGTATTTTACTTGTTAACTTGAATAAGTGAAATCCACAATAACAAAAAAATAAATAACTCACAGCCCACTTTCCACAGCTTTCAACCAATCACAGTCGTCTCTAAGCGGATGGAGTTTGGTCAGTTGTCATGGCGATTCTCAATGCTTCTAGAAATGAAACGCTGAGAAAACTTCATCTCTTTAGGCAGATCACGACAAAGTAATTTATGAAAAGGTCCTGGGCCTCATTTATCAACTCTAGAAAAGGTTCTCCATGTTGTCTTACGGATGGAATGGAATGTGTGTAAGAACAAATAATCTGGATTTATCAACCATTCACACCACGGTGATACATCCCACATGTTCTAAACCTGATCGTACACATGTGGCTCATTTGCATTCAGAAACGCCCCCAATCAACCATATATGGTAACAAAACATCCCTTTAAGAACCACGTCACCGGCATAACAGAGAGCAAAGAAAAGAAATGTTTCTGCACCAGAAATGGAGGTGCAGGTGTATTATTATCATATAATTATTATTATTATATTACTGTTATTATTAGCAGCTTATCACCCAGCCCAGACTGGAGCAGAAACCCAGACTGGAACAGAAACCCAGACTGGACCAGAAAAATCGGTCCCAATATCTGTGCTTCTACTTGCAGTTCCCCTATTCTACCACTAGATGCTGTGCGTAAGCATGGTCAGAGCCGTGCTTATGTAAGTACAAGTTGATAAATTACACTTTGCGTAGGAATGATGGTATGTACTGTTGATCAATGTGGGCCCTGGAAGCTAGACCTGGGGTTATTATTGTGTGGTCATACATTGCTGAGCCATCATATATTTGTATCTGAGAAATAGTTTGGACAAATCACTTCTCAAGAAGATGTTTGAGTACTTTTCATTCTCTATTTGATATGATACTGTATAGACTTGTAATTGACAGGTTTTTTTGCAAGTTTCTGTGGAACTTCTTTCGCTTGCTTTCTCTCTGTGCGACTGGAATCTATCTTGTTTGCAGAGGACATCCTGTAATCTATGACACAGGAAACACTCTCAGACAGATAGACCAAGAGGGTGCGGTGGGGGTTCTGGGACAGACAGCGAGGAGGGAGTGGCAGAAAATGAAACTAGTAGGCGGGTGTAGATGGAAATGACAGATTGTGTCAAGAAACAGATTGTGACACAAGAGTGGCGTTATTCAAAGCTGGGAGAATGTTCTCTTTTTGCAACGCTCCTACTTTCAACACCACAAGGCGTCTGCGAAGGCCGGTTTCACCTCAGCCGGCAGCTCGTGTCCTGAGATCAAGTTTTCAGAAGGCAGTCACTCCGGAAACCACAAGCTCCCCTTCAGGCCCCTTCTGGCATCCAACCAGAGTAGCCTTTCCTCCAAATGTCTTGCTTTCTTGACTGCATGTAACTGAAATGAAGGAGAACTTGACAGAAATTAGACGTGGGCACGTTGGTCAGAGGCCTTGTTGGGGATGGTTGACATAGATCTACTTCCACCAGGTCCTGGATGGACTGTCTCATGACTGACCCCCCAGTGTGACTTTACTTGCTAACAGAAACAACCCGTCTGGTTTATTAGCAACGTACAGTGGGATAAAGAACCCAGTATGTCGCCCAACAGCACAGCTAATTTGGATCATCAATGCATCCATTCGGTGGTCTTTCAGAGCATTTCAGGAAGTCTGCAACTTAGTGGGGCAACACTTTAGTGAACTGGCTGAAGGTCAACATAGTGTAACTAGCAAAGTCAATTTGATCCCCGGCTGTCACTCTCACTAGTGCAGGGCCCATTCGGAGGGGCTGCTAGTTCGACTCCCGGGTAGTGGTTTACTGGCATGGGGATACAGCGGCGTATTAAACATGGCGGTTATCATAACGCGTATGTTTGCTTATCTATGACATTGAGAGATTCTCAAAGCTCACAGCTCACATTTATTGTTATTTATTTTTCATATAGTAACTCATTCAACGTGCTCTAGTCCTGCTAACATGTAAACTCACGTGCTGTATGACATGTTGTAGTGACATGCTATATTTTTGATCTGATTTATAATTCTGGTCATTACCATAATTATGTTCTCATTGTAACTGATAGTAATAATAATAATGAAATGAATTAAATGTATTATTATTGCTGTTGTTTATTTAATAATAATAATATTGTTATTATATAAAAAAAGTATTATCATTATTAAAATAATTTTATCATTATCAGAATTAATAATAATATATTATTTGCCTTGTTATTTACTGCTACTAATAATAATGCATTTTTATTATTTTATTATTATTATTATTATTATTATTATTATTATTATTATTATTATCCTCAGATGCTCTTGTGCAAACATCTTTTGAGGCTCTGGTTCTGTTGCACATCCATTACAATGTCCTTCACATGTTTCATATAGCAATGCATTCATATCATATTCTTTAGAAATAGCATTTTGTCTCATGGTGACAAACATCAGTGTTCTGAAACTGAGGGTTTCATAAAGCACAGACAACTTCAACCGAGAACACTGTTATCACTCCACCCATCCTGTCTGTGCACACACACACACACACACACACACACACACACACAATCACACAGTCCACTCCCCCAGACACGTGCTCACACATGAGCCCCTGCTCAGGGCCCCTCTGGCAGCTGAGACGAGCCTGCCACTCTCACTATTTCCACATATGCTTCCCCATGACTTGAGGCTTTGTGACTTTTTCGTACGGGGGCTATTCCTAGCTGCCATGTGTGAAGTAAGGGGCTGTAAATAAGCATTTGACAGATATGTGCTAAAAAGAAAAGTCTGATATTGTTTCTGTGCCATTTGCTTGGCTAACATGGCAGCTCCCTCTGAGACCACTGGGCACTGCAGCGCCTCGCTGGGAACAGCTGATGATAAAAGAGTGATATATGTGAGTGTTGATGAGAGGCCGGCGGACCCCTCCCAGTGTAGCTGCGGTGCATAGACATCATGAGGTGTCGTGTTCTCAGCGTGAGGTGCTGGACTACATAGACGGAGCAGTCTGGGCACGTCTCACACACACCTCGGCTAATCGGAAGGCCTTATTTTAGAAGTGTGACATCCTGTCTATGCTGTGTAATCCACACCGCGTCATAAAGAGAGCGTGGCTGCAAAGTGCATGGATGTGATGATAGGGCCCGGCTCTATCATCTGTAGGGTTTCCATTAAAGGTGTCTGTTGGAGGAGGATGGAGTCCTGATCCCAGACCCCAATATGATAATGTTTCATAGCAAACCCAAACATAGGAACGTAGTGAAATTACACCACTGGCTTTTGCACTCGCTCACCTGGAACCAGCCCCAGGGCATCTGAAGACCAGTGCCACAGACGCCACAAACTGCCCACCATCTTCCACTAGGGTTGTGAACGATACACCGATGCGACCGGATATTGGGTTCAACAAGTGAGAGATACGGCTGCATCGGTAGCAGCCTCCTCAATCGATACGAATTATCAATGAATTCCTAGAGTCATGGATCGAGTATCGCGAGACTTTGAAGCGGTTGGCGGCATTACACCAGCGTCTCTTAAACAACGTGAGAGCTGAAGCTGCCCGTGAAACGCCGTAGCTGCCTAGCTTGTATGACTTATAAACAAGGGACAACACGGATCATGGAGGAGGTGGAGGTAGAGAGACGGGCGCAGCACAGGTAGGCGGCTGCGACGCTGCTGTGTGACCGCAGGCACTCCAGGGCTCCAGACTAACTTTATGCATTGGTAGCACTGGTGCGCCTAACTTTTTTTTTTTAAGGTGCACCAGCACAAAATTCAGCTGCACCCACATTTTTCATCACGTCGCCTTTAACACCAAAAGGTCACCTTTTTATCGCTCTCCTTTTACATAATGACGCCCCCTTATGGCCTAGGTTAACTGCAGCACCATCAGCACCCAGAGCACCCGTTTTCTGCAGCCAATCTGCACACTGATGCCCAAGCACAGTAAATGCTTGCTTTGTGGCACAATAAAAAGATCATACAGGTCACTAGCCTATAGATTGCAAATGGAAAACTGTTTATGTGATCTTAGCCTAGCCTACTTATATTTTTACTTAGGCTATTCATTTTTAATAATAATGTTAGGAATAGGCTACTATACAATTTCCTATTCATGATCTCTCATGCTGTAATGTGGGCCTTCAAACACTGTGCGTGTCGACGCTCCACCTCGACATGTCTAATTAACATGTTGACCGGCCTCCCTTTACGCAAAATGCAGCAGTAGACAATAACGCACTCCTTCGTAGAGACTTCTGTTACCCCTTTTCCACCGAGGCATTTTGAGGGTCGGTTCGGAGCCGGTGCCCAATCGCGAACCAGTTCTTCCTGTTTCTTGGCCTGGAAAACTGGTTCCTGAGCGGCCCCAACTCTTTGCTGGGCTGGAACCAGCCCCGGCTTACGTTAGGGGCTGGGGGCGGGGTTAACGCTCGAGGCAACGGGGAAATATACGCCGTTGCGGAGTTTTACTAACGTTACTGTTCCCGGTAAGTTTCAATTTTAAAATGTTTCACCTCGTTGCAAACCAACGACACATTTCTGTTTAGTTTACCAAGCTAGTGATTACGTTCGTAACAGCAGCAACTAGTGGCTTTGCTTCCTCGGGTAATGTAAGCTGACCGGCTAGCTAGCCAGCTAGCGTGATATTGCTAACAACAACGTTAGCATGCCACTTTCTGACTGCCGTTAACTAAACGTTACCAACTACCAACGTAACATAACATCTGTGTTCACAGCGTCGTGGACACGTTTGTGATTAAACCGCTGTTCTCTGGTTTGTGTTTGTAGAGCTGTCGGACATCGGCGATACTGAACGGAGGTCCAACCTGCAGATGACTAAACATCAAACAGTCCGATCTATTGATCACACACTGCTCTACACTTTAAAAAATGTTGTGATTTTAGTATTTTGTGTATTTTATTGTTATTGTATTATTTGCCAAAATAAACATGTCTGCTATGCTTGAAATGAGCGCTGCGGGGAAACCTCAGGCGTATACAGTGACGTAATGACGTGGCTCTCTGGGCTCTCTAGCCGGTGGAAACGCAAACAGGTTCTCAGACGGTTCGCAAGTTGAACTAACTGCAACACCGGCCCAGTTCCTGAACTAGGTTCACGTTGGTGGAAAAGGGGTTTGAGTCGCCGTCAACTATGAATGACGAGTACGTGGCGTTTCCAACCTCTGCAGCTGTCTTGTTCTTTAGTGTGTCGGCATTTTTTTGATCAGAATAATTTCGGACTTAGATTTAGTGAACAGCAACTCCTACTTTGCAATACAGCGGACCTGATTGATACAGCCTGACGCTGAAATGCAGCTGGATGAGAGGACACTTTATTAACACACTTATCACATCATGTAGTATGCTTTTTGGACATATTGTGCTTTTTCAACCTTGTCGATGCGGATGTTGTTGACTCTTCCACAAACGAACAATTACCGGCCATATTCGGACCGCACTCCCGACAATAAATGCAGTGCATTGAGTCCCTTTTTTTATCGTACATCAGCCAGGGAAATTGCTTCAACCAGTCCTGTCTGAATTTTTGGGCTTTTTAATGAATTAATAAATTGTCTCGGGGCCAGGCTTTCTGCCTCTCTTCATTTTCGAAGAAAATCGAAGCGCTCAGCACTCATTGTCGAAGCGCTCAGAGTACCTGCTCAGCTCGCTCACATTGTTCGAACTGACACAATTTACAGCAGTGAAAAGGACCACAGCCAATCATAGGCAAGGACCCGCCCGAGCTCTGTCTCTTATTGGTTTAGACCACGATGCCATCAGGAGAACAAGGAGATGTAGTGCTTACGATATTTTTTTTCACCCAAGCAGCGTTAGGTGCACCAGTGCGACCTACGATTTTTTTCAGTCGCACTCATAAACATTTTGGTCGCATTTGCAACCTAAATGATCGCACTCTGGAGCCCTGCACTCCACGACCGCATGTGAGAGATGTAAGGCTTTGAATGTCAATGTGAATCGTTTATCACAGAGAGATGTGCAACCCTATCTTCCACGTAGTGGGGGCCAGGTTGGGGGTCAGCAGGGTACACCAGACGCCCCTCTCTCCAGCAACATGTTCTTAGGCCAGACCAGATAGATAATCCATCCAGGGGGTTCCCTGTGCCCGGGGTTTGATGAGAAGCAGCCGCGGCTCTGCTCGAGGGTGAGACATCACCACACCGCCTTTTTGGAAGAGGAATCCCCACAGTGGATCTGGTCTGCATTCGGTCTCACTGTCCCACTTTTCAGTGCTGTACAAACAAGGTCCGGGTCTCTGATCTCTATTGGAGATCTTCAAAATGAAATGTCTAGAAGTCCAACGACCGCTTCACAAAGCCTTTGGGATTTATTTTTTGAATCCATCACGCCACTTGTAGGTGGAGGTGTAGAGGTGGAGCTGCCTCCGGTCTCACTGTCCCACTATTCAGTGATTTAGACCTGCAGAGTCCTCTCTCCGCCCTCGCTGAGTCC
>CM056829.1:27552163-27617163 GCA_029853015.1 Chelidonichthys spinosus | reverse complement strand
TCATAAACTAATGCAAACCTGAATAAATACCACAAAGTGAAAAAGCAGCTAATCTTTCCGCCTTCCTTCCTACATGTTGAGAAGAAATATTTTGCATGTTTTGAGGTGCACCACTCTGACAAGCTCTTAATAAGATTAAACACATTCATATTTCCTTGAATGTCTCCATACATTCTAAATACCACGTTCAGATATTGCGTGTTAGCAAGTTATGTAAGTTAAAACATTCACCAGGACAAAGCATGAATGCTTTTAGCACTCTTAAGAACATGTGGCAGTGGTGCATGTCAGTCTCTAGTGGCTAAGATGAGAATTACAACAAAGATCATTGTGACTTAACATTTAGATTTGGCTTCTGACAGACGAGCACAATGCTGCCACATGAACAAAGATGATAGAGAACCATCAATGTGACCAGGTGAAAATGGCTTTGGACTGTTAAAAAGATCATGTTTTCTACCTCGTTGACTTCAATATCACATAACGAGGGAAAAAATAACTTCAAGCTTTATCCTGCAGAGACAGCAACTCTGATAATACTGATCATTGAATCCGGAGTGATTGAAGATGAACATATGTCTGAGGATCAAACCGAAAACCACCAGCAGCTCAGAATCTGACAGCCGTTCAGAAAACACGGTTGATCAGAGAGGAAGAGGAGCGCGGATGAGGAAGTGTAATGTCTCCACCTCCTGTGAAGAGATGGAGCTGAGGGTCTACCTGGGAGCCGGTCTTGTCGGAGGCTTTCCCAGCAGGAGGCAGGGCTGCAATGGTGAAGCTGTCCGGGTCTTCACGGTCTCGGATCTTAGACTCCTTCATCAGGTTGTCCAACTTTTTCTTGGCAATGTTCTCCACCTGCTTCCTGTTGGCCGACGTCTGGAGGAGGAAGGACGTACACAAAGAACGGTGATAATCATGCATGAGATATGATCAGAGGATCATCCTGTCGGCTGAGTCATGTGTCTGCTCTGAACCATCTCTCTCCTGAGTTTGTGGCTTAACAACAGGTGAAAACATGCTTTCCAGAATAATCTGGAATACATCTGTGAAACACGAACAGAAAAGATTGTATTTCTAAGTTTCAAATAAAAAAAGATGTTAAAACAGATGAGCCCAAGAATCAAATCTACAATTTGCATGGTGCAAGGAGGGGAGAGGATACGCGTCTTTCTTTTTTAGCTGACCTGAGAGCAGTAAGTTGCCAGGTTTTTACCTCACCTTTACTCTGAGCAGACACAAAGAAAAACAACGCATGCAGGATCCCAGCAGAAGTCAGATTTCACAACGAAGTCTGTTCCATGATGCAGAGGAGCGGTCGATCAATGGACCTTTGAGCATGGGATGATGAAGATTTCATGTCCAGGCAAACATTATTGCTTTATTATCAAGATGATCATCAATGTTTAAAACTCTTAAATTGGCAGCAAAATTGTGGCATCACTTTATATTTAGTTCAGAAACAAACGTTTTCACTGTGTTCAGACATCTGTTTAAGTGAAAACAATCAAATCTTGAATAGGATAATTATCAATCATAAGGTCTTCCTGCGTAAATAAAAGACAAATAAAAATAATATTTTGCGTCCTGTATTGTTTCAAATCAGGCTATATTCTTCACTTGTCTGCCATAATAGTGAGCTAGACAGCTATTTCACTCACTCATCACTATACTTATAATCCTGATCACCACCATCAACTTATTGTCAGTTTTTTTTATTGAGATAGAATCCTTGATCATCCCACCCCCACCTGTTAGAAGTAGGAACATTTCCACATGATGGAGAGACAGACAGGGTGAAGTGGGGTGAATGGAGGACGCCGTCATTCAGACATGACTGTATGCACATGCTCAGTTGAGCCTAATGGGGGCAGCGTGGATCCATAAACATACTCCATGAAGACTGGCGTTCCACTGAACTGAGCTTTTTACTGGTGAAGAACGGCTCCAGTCAGCGGGTACAGATTCCGTGTATGTTTGTTTAATATTACCATCAACCTGAGCAGCACGTTGTTAGGATCAGATTCACTACAATATACTTTTAACATTAAAGACTGCTTGTTTCAGAGCTTTGGTCAGATATACATTTTATGATACTCTTAAGGGGCTGCACGGTGGTATAGTGGCTAGCATGGTCGCCTCACACGCCAGAGGGGTCCCAGGTTCAATTCCCGGGTCGGCTTCCTTCTGTGTGGAGTTTGCATGTTCTCTCCATGGAGTTAGCGTGGGTTCTATGGCGTCATTTCAGTGCCAAAATCCGCGAGCATAAAAACCATATTCAGCGCGCATAAAGACCACTCTCTGCGCGCTCGCCGTCACTCTACGCGCTCGCCATCACTCTCTGCGCGCTCGGCATCACTCTCTGCGCGCTCGCGGTCTCTGTGCACACGCTCGCTGTCACTCTCTGTGCCTTCTACGCGCTCGACTTTGCTGAGTTTTGGCACTCTGGGGGCGGGCATTGAATAGACGGCCCCGCAACCCCCCCTCCTTTCTGATTGGTCACTTTAAACGCCTACTACTGTCTCCAGGTCAGAGCCAATCCGAGGCAGAGTAGGGCGGGTCATCATTGCAGTTGGCGGCAGCATTTGATGGGATTGCGGATGAGATGTCAGAAAAACAAGAGGTAAGTTGAGGAACAAACAGATATTTAAATTATGAATTTATTGAACAGCTTGCGAGTAATTGTGATGGAGATCCGCAATCTCTCATCTCAATTCCGCCATCAAATGCTGCCGCCAATTGCAATGATGACCCGCCCTACTCTGCCTCGGGTTGGCTCTGACCTGGAGACAGTAGTAGGCGTTTAAAGTGACCAATCAGAAAGGAGGGGGGGTTGCGGGGCCGTCTATTCAATGCCCGCCCCCAGAGTGCCAAAACTCAGCAAAGTCGAGCGCGTAGAAGGCACAGAGAGTGACAGCGAGCGTGAGCACAGAGACCGCGAGCGCGCAGAGAGTGACGGCGAGCGCGCAGAGAGTGACGGCGAGCGCGCAGAGTGACTGCGAGCGCGCAGAGAGTGACCGCGAGCGCGCAGAGAGTGACCGCGAGCGCGCAGAGAGTGACCGCGAGCGCGCAGAGAGTGACGGCGAGCGCGCAGAGAGTGGTCTTTATGCGCGCTGAATATGGTTTTTATGCTCGCGGATTTTGGCACTGAAATGACGCCATAGGGTTCT
This sequence comes from Chelidonichthys spinosus, assembly GCA_029853015.1. NCBI lineage: Eukaryota > Metazoa > Chordata > Actinopteri > Perciformes > Triglidae > Chelidonichthys > Chelidonichthys spinosus. The sequence continues at coordinate 27,613,996 of CM056829.1, read as the reverse complement.
CTCCAGGTTCTCCGGCTTCCTCCCACTCCAAAGACATGCATGATGGACCTGTCTGTCTCTACATGTCAGCCCTATGATAGACTGGTTACCTGTCTGTCTCTACATGTTAGCCCTATGATAGACTGGTTACCTGTCTGTCTCTACATGTCAGCCCTGTGATAGACTGGTTACCTGTCTGTCTCTACATGTTAGCCCTATGATAGACTGGTTACCTGTCTGTCTCTACATGTCAGCCCTGTGATAGACTGGTTACCTGTCTGTCTCTACATGTCAGCCCTATGATAGACTGGTTACCTGTCTGTCTCTACATGTTAGCCCTATGATAGACTGGTTACCTGTCTGTCTCTACATGTCAGCCCTGTGATAGACTGGTTACCTGTCTGTCTCTACATGTAAGCCCTATGATAGACTGGTTACCTGTCTGTCTCTACATGTCAGCCCTGTGATAGACTGGTTACCTGTCTGTCTCTACGTGTTAGCCCTATGATAGACTGGTTACCTGTCTGTCTCTACATGTCAGCCCTGTGATAGACTGGTTACCTGTCTGTCTCTACATGTCAGCCCTATGATAGACTGGTTACCTGTCTGTCTCTACATGTTAGCCCTATGATAGACTGGTTACCTGTCTGTCTCTACATGTCAGCCCTGTGATAGACTGGTTACCTGTCTGTCTCTACATGTCTGCCCTGTGATAGACAGGTTACCTGTCTGTCTCTACATGTCTCCCTGTGATAGACTGGTTACCTGTCTGTCTCTACATGTCAGCCCTATGATAGACTGGTTACCTGTCTGTCTCTACATGTCAGCCCTGTGATAGACTGGTTACCTGTCTGTCTCTACATGTCAGCCCTGTGATAGACTGGTTACCTGTCTGTCTCTACATGTCAGCCCTGTGATAGACTGGTTACTGGTTAACAGATCATTGACTGAAACATCGGGACTGCTGGGTAATGAAAGAAGAATCAGCGTGCAGTGAAGCTGAGGAGTGAACTTGTTCCTGGTGTCAGACAGGAGAGGCAGACAGGATATAAGAGGTTTCCTGGGGACGGACTTCAAAACATCTAATACTTTGACACCATTGTTAGTGGACTTCCACTGCTTTACTTTACCATCAGACAGACTGTCGTCATGGGGACCCAAGCTGTTATCAATGCTCTCCTCACAGCCACCAGACTCCACTGACAAAAACAGTCATTCTACCTCACAGAGTGGCCGGTCTGTTGCTGTCTTACCACTTAGTCTGTGTGACAAACTATCCTGATGACATTAAACCACATCCATCATCTAATCCCACAGCCTCTATTGTAACATGTGATTATTCCCAGATAGTCCACGTGGCCCACTGAGTGTTTACTGTGATGGAGCGTCTAAATGATGCAATAATGCAAACTGTTTGTGTTGCCGGTCACTGTAAACGTGCACAGGGAGGATGGGAAAGTATGACTGGGTGAGGTTTCTAAGGGGGTTGGGGATGAGCGTTGGATACAGTACCTTCCACTTTGAAAGAAGCGAGCAACAGTTGGACAGCAGAATAAGAAGAAGGGACAAACGGGAAGAGAGAAGAGCAGGAGATGAAAACAAACAGCAGCACGGAGAGAAGGAGACCGAATAAAACAGCAGAGGCAACAATACGGGAGAGAAGAAGACTCACAATCATTTCATCTGCTGGACAAGAGGACACAGGGAGGTCCAAACGTGTGGAGACAGAGACCAGAGCAGGTACTTACGTCTCCGTTCATCAGCTTGCAGTCGTCCTCCATCTCGTCTGCGCTGTCCTCGTCCGACACGTCGCCCTCCTCTGCATTCTCATCAATGTTGGCGGGCAATTTCTTCCCCTGGTGAAGGAACACACAAGAACAAAGCGTTAAATTAGAACAACCACCATTCCTGGTGTTGGGGGGTCTGAAGACCCTGCACTGCAATCACAACAGGCCCATCCTCACAGTCACCCCCTACTGCTCTACATGCTATCAAGGCTAAGCTCGTCTAAGAAGGAACAACAGATGTCAACAGAAAGTACTGAAAATAGCACAACATGTCAAGAAAAGCAAGTATCAACATGTGGTGGGGGGAGGGGAAGACAGAGTCCTCATTGGCTCATTGTCCATAACGGGTGTAGCATTACAATCACTTAACAGGCTTTTCCTCTTCTCTGTGGACTTAATTAAACCGTTAGCATTCCAAAACCTGCTGAGTCAGTGTTGCCGACTATCTGCTGATTTAATACACTGTGACATGAGTTTGTGGAGGAAGTATTTTACTTAAATCTTGCTCATTTAGGGGCTGGCTGGCTAGCTGGCTAGCTAGCTCACTAAATCAATGCTACAGTTACAGAACGTAGCAACACATAAACTGCTGGTCTACACGACTTCACTTTTTTAACTCACCGTACATAATGGCCGTTTCATTTAGCTTATTCTAATCTCTAGTTCTAATGCTAATCGCTAGCATACTTGCTATTGTTATAATTAGTTAGGTTAATACTTGAGTAGGTCTATTTATTGACAAACTACAGTTAAAAGTCTTACTGGATATGTGTAAGGTAGCATTATACACTACCATTACTGATTGTCAGGCTACTTTAAAGGGTCCGGGCTACTCTTCACTAATGCTGCCTCCATATGCGTTACCTGACTCCAGATCAGCCCAACAGCAAAAATCGCTGCGTTTCAACCACTTAGCCTACATACATAATATGTAGAACTCAAACACATTGCTGTCACATGTCAACGTTTAACTCTTCTCTACCACATTTGAACATTTACCATGATCCTGTTTTCAATATCAAAACATTAGCATGTGACATGTTTAGCTAGATGCCTTTACTGATGAATGGGAGGTGTGTCTCTAAAGGACTTCCATATGATAGGTTAGAAATGACTGGTTTCTGTGATATGATTGAGTGAAAAAACATGTTCAATATTATTAAAAATTACTATTATTTATTAGTGCTGTCAAAATGAACGCTTTAATCTTTGCGTTAATTATGAAATATTCAATGCATTAATTTTTTTCGAACTAAATTAACGCAGCTGTGTTTTGTTTACCTCCCGTGGCGAGTTCAGTGAATGATTTTGGCTGAGGCTGCGGTGTCAGCGGGGAGGGGGGGATCATGAAGAGCGATCGCCGAGCAGTTTTTTTTTTATTATCCCGGTAATTTGTCTGCGTGAGAAACACATACATGTGGCGTGTGCTGCTTTGTCCTCTGACAATGTAAACAGACTGGTCTGTCTCAGTAACTGGCTGAATGTTAAGGAGGACTAAGCTGAATTGTTGTTCTATGGAATGAAGAGGATTCATCATTCTTACTTCACAGCAGAATATTTCCTTGTTCTTTCTTCCATATTTGCATGTTCTATTGTGGAACTTTTTGATATGTTCTGTTTTTTCAAGTTGACAGTTCATTTTGATGGCCTTGATGGTTTCTTTGGAAATCTGTAGTTCACATGAGAGAATCTCTGCTTAAAGTTAAAAAAGCTGCTATTTAACAATAGTATTTCAATTTGCCAAATTGTGCGATTAATTCGTTATTTTTCTTAATTGATTGACAGCACTATTATTTATTTATCATGGCAATGTTTTTAACAGAATCAGTGTTGGAAATTGCTCAGCCCTATAATCCCCTTATGGTAAACGTGGTATTGTGTTTGTCTTGCATTCCCTCCTGAAGACTACTGTGGCAAAGCTTTGGTGAGGGTTTAGTAGATGATAAAGCCATTAGTGAACCACGTCCAGTTCCAGAACCATGTCCAGGTCCAGAACCATATCCAGGTCCAGAAACTGCTGCTCTACAGTATATTATTCTTTTCCACAGGTCTCACAGGAATACGGGAGCTTGTGTTCAGCAAAGGAGACTATTATAGTGATTTTGTTAAATCATAATTAAGCATAGGCACAAAATGAAGTACCTCAAACTGTCAACTTTAACAGCAAGTAAAAAAAAAAAACACATTGCCATTCCCCTAGGGAAGCTGTGTCCCCGTTGCCATGGCTACGCCCTCCTCGTCTTCTTTCTACATAAACACCGTCAGTGCTACTTTCACTTTCCTACGTACATCCTGCTGTTGGTCTCGTTTCAGTAAATCAGCAGATGGCGACGCAGGTTGAGTTAGCTAGCAGTAAGCAGAATGAATGCTTTGTCATGACGTCATCGCTTCTAGAGGTCGTCAATATCTTTGTTTTTATTTCACCAAGTGCTTAATGTTCATCAGACTTCATGTGACAAAAGCCTTCATTTATGTGCGTAGGCCAAGGCGAGGAGAATAAATAAAACACACACATTTGAATATTAATTTCGGCATTCGATAAGTATTGATTTTTTTACTATTCAAATGATATTCAATTCACAAATTTCATTCTAACAGCCCTAGTCCTCTATGTAGTCCATCATTTCTTCATCTCTACATAGTCCTCTACAGTTCTCCATATAGAAATTTACATAACTGAGTGACCTTGTCCTGCAGGTGTTGACCCCATCTCACCTCTGGTGCCCAGAGTGAGGCTGTACAGCCGGAGTGTTGCAGGCCAGTGGTAAAGCAGCACATCCGTGTTCCTCACATGCCCCTTTTCCACCGAGGCATTTTGAGGGCCGGTTCGGAGCCGGTGGCCAATCGCGAACCATCTTCCTGTTTCCACAGACAAAAAACGGCTCTCGGCCAGGAAAACTGGTTCCAGAGCGGCCCCAACTCTTTGCTGGGCTAGAACCATTTGCAAACCTACGGCGACGGGGGAAAATACGCTGCTGCGGAGTTTTACTAACGTTACTGTTCCCGGTAAGTTTTACTTTTAAAATGTTTCACCTCGTTGCAAACCAACGGCACATTTCTGTTTAGTTTACCAAGCTAGTGATTACGTTCGTAACAGCAGCAACTAGTGGCTATGCTTCCTCGGGTAATGTAAGCTGACCAGCTAGCTAGCCAGCTAGCTAGCCAGCTAGCGTGATATTGCTAACAACAACGTTAGCATGCCACTTTCCGACTTCAGTTGGCTCACTAAACGTTACCAACTACCAACGTAACATAACATCTGTGTTCGCAGCGTCGTGGACACGTTTGTGATTAAACTGCTGTTGTCTGGTTTGTGTTTGTAGAGCTGTCGGACATCAACGATATTGAACGGAGGTCCAACCTGCAGATGACTAAACATCAAACACTCCGATCATTGATATTGATCACACACTGTTCTACACTTAAAAAAATGTTGTGATTTTAGTATTTTGTGTATTTTATTGTTATTGTATTATTTGCCAAAATAAACATGTCTGCTATGCTTGAAATTAGCGCTGCGGGGAAACCTCAGACGTATACAGTGACGTAATGACGTGGCTCTCTGGGCTCTCTAGCCGGTCTAACAGCTGGCAGAGCAGTCCTCACAGTGGCAGGGGGCCTTCTCTTCAGCAAAGACATCTGCCATCAATAAAGGCTCATTAACCTCAACAGTGTTTCCTCCCCTGATAACAGAGCATTGCTGCTGCTCATCTACATGCTACATGTTCATTAAACCACCTTTTCTTTCTCAGTTTACATTAGAAGCTCCAATCTGGACAGATAGTTTACATCAGCTATGAGCTTTAACAATTGCCACTTCTGGGTGAATTTTAAGGGGCATTTGGTGGGAAATGAAGGGAAGCGTTTGCTGTTTAGGACCCTACAATTACACCGAAGCTGAATGTTTTCTTTTAGGTCCTTCTGCATAGTGAAACATAAAGTAGAACTATACAAAGCTTAAAATCCTTCTCAATATATCAGAGCAAAAAAAGGTGAAAATAATGAGAACACCAAACAACATTAAAATAAGCCTAATGTCACAGGTTTGATTCCTGTTGGCATTTAGGGTGACAAAGATGAGTGTTACAGCATTTTCATCAACTGAAGCCAATTATCCAAAACTGCTTGTGACTGTTTCCCAGTGAGTGTACTAGATACTTTGCATGGTTGTCAATACACGGATGACAAGTAGCAATCTTTAATTCTAGAAATACATTCTTAATATTGCAAATATGAGTTCAACAACAATCAATCAACAATTGCTTTTTTAAGTGTACTAGATTCAATTCAATGTTATCAATGTTCATAATGTCATATCGGGATCTTAAGAGTCAATGACATTCAGAGTCCCATCGCACCAGGAGGAAGTTACAGCGCCACATAGTGGAAGTGGAGGGAAAACAATGTCTTTACATACTTTAGGCAGATATCTGGAGTTTTTTTTCTGGTGCATCATTGGAAAAGTCAGTGAGATTGGCAAGAAGTCGGTCAAAACAAAGATGGAGTGTTAGTCAATGGGTCTGCCTTACTGATAAACACACATTGCTCTAATATAAATAATTAAGTGAAAACTTTATTAGATAAAACACAAACTACATAATTTGCAGTCGAAAATAGGTAATTAAATGCAGTATGCAACTGCAATAGTCAGCATATTGCAAAAGACTATATATGGATATATATATATATATATATATATATATATATATATCATATATTTATACGCTATATATATTCTTCCTTCCTTCTTCCCTCCACTGGAGCTCCGGTGTCTCTTCTCTGTGATATTGAAACCCAGCAGCATCTCTAACAGCCCACTCTGCCTTTGAAGTCTGCTCTGTCACGTTCCAGCTCTACATAATACAACGGGGAGCTGAGATAACTCTCTGGAGAGGAAGTCCCTTATTCAAACATGCAACCTGTGTTTGTGAGGCTTTAGGCTGCGCCCACGCTCTGACTGTACCTTGACTAGGATCTTGCCCTTTAGTGTTTCCGGCGACGGCAGCCGTCCACACTCATCCGCTTTGATGGTGGACAGTTCCAATTTGTCCCCCAGGATCTCGATCAGGTACTGGGCCATCTTCTTCTGCTGAGGGACGCTGCAGTGGTTCTCTATGGAGAGGATGACTGGGTATCTGAGGGGCGATCACATATCAGGTCCCAGTTAGAACACGACATGGTTCACATACTAACCAGGAGTACAGACAAGTACAATCAGAACATAACTGCACCAAGCAGGAAACAAATACTACACAAATACACAATGACTTTCTTCTTAACGAAGGAACCCAGCTACCTCTTCCTACGACACATTCTCACATTCAAACACCAGATAAAGCTAATTTTCCAGCTGAATGTTCAGCATGCCAGTGGATCTCCTTCAAACCACATTTTGTCTGGAGAAAGGAAGGAAGCTGCTTTGTCTCTTGTTGGTAAGTCAGAAACTAATTGTAGATTTGGGTTTAGGCATTGTGTGAGTAAAGCTAGTTGTAACATTTAGTCTTGTGTTGATAGCTTGTTGTTTAAATTCTTGTGAAGCTGTCTATGCTAAGTGAGTAATCAGCTAGTTTCAGCCAGCTCAGCTGTAGTAAATAGAGTTGATTGGAGGGAGGGGTCACAGTCAGTACTTGCGGTAAACTGAGCACTTAAAAGGCTGACACTACAGTGTCAGCTGCAGCGTCGGGCCATCAGAACGAAGACAAGGGAGTCTATCTGTGGGAGTCCATTGAGGTAGGCATAACATCTCACCCCCCCTCGCAGCCATGTGTCTTATCCCAGTCAGGACATCACACTGGAGAAGATTTTACCAGAGACCCACTCGAGGCTGTAACCCATCCAATCTCTGCTACCCACCATTCTCCACCGGTAAGGAACTTAAGTACTAGGGGGGCTGTGGAACTGCCAGTCTGCAGTCAAGAAGGCGGACACCATCTCAGCGTATGCCTCCCTGCAGACTCTCCACTTCCTGGCCCTCACGGAGACCTGGATCACCCCAGAAAACACTGCCACTCCAGCTGCCCTTTTCAACTGTCTACTCGTTTTCACACTCCCTAAGACGAACAGGGCGAGGAGGAGGAACTGGGCTCCTCATCTCACCCAGATGGTCCTACCAGGTCCTTCCTCTGGACCACCTACCCCGATCTACACTTGAATTCCACACCGTCTCTGTCACCCTTCCTTTCAAACTCAACATCATAGTGATCTATCGCCCACCCGGTCCTCTCGGTGACTTTTTGGATGAGATGGATGCCCTCCTGAGCTGCTCCCCTGATGATGGCACACCACTCGTCATCCTCGGTGACTTCAACATCCATCTGGGAAAGCTGTACTCATCTGAATTCATTCTCCCCCTCTCCACCAACTCACCGGGCCGGGAACCAACTTGACCTTGTCTTCACAAGATCCTGTGGCATCTCGGCACTCCGTTACCCCGCTCACCGTGTCCGACCACCAATTTGTGACTTTCTCCCTCCTCATGAAGCCCACCACATCCCTCCCCTCTACGCCTCGAATGGTCACCAGCCACCGCAACCTGAAATCCCTCCCTCCGCTCTCTCCTCAACTATTATCTCCTCGCTACCATCCTCAGAACAGTTCTCCTTAATGCCTACTGAGGAAGCCTCCTCCATCCTGATGTCCTCACTCTCCTCTTCTTTGGACACTCTCTGTCCCACAATCTCACGACCTGCGCGATCATCTCCCTCCCCTCCCTGGCTGTCTGAACCTCTGCGAACCAACAGATCATTGTTGCGAGCGTCAGAGAGAAAATGGAAGAAATCGGGCCACCACCTCCTCTCGGACTTCACCTCAACTGTTTCGGCAGCTACAGTGCCTTGAAAAAGTATTCATACCCCTTGAACTTTTTCACATTTTGTCACTCTACAACCACAAACTTAAATGTATTTTATTGAGATTTTAAGTGATAGACCAACACAAAGTAACACATAATTGTGAAGTGAAACGAAAATGATACATGGTTTACAAAAATTTAAGCAAATAAAAATCTGAAAAGTGTGGTGTGCATTTGTATTCAGCCCCCTCTACTCTGATACCCCTAAATAAAATGCAGTGCAATTAGTTGCCTTCAGAAGTCACCTAATTAGTTAATAGAGTCCACCTGTGTGTAATTTAGTATCAGTATAAATACAACTGTTCTGTGAAGGCCTCAGTGCTTTGTTAGAGAACACTAGTCAACAAAGAGCATCATGAAGACCAAGGAACTCACCAGACAGGTCAGGGAAAAAGTTGTGGAGAAGTTTAAAGCAGGGTTAGGTTATAAAAAAATATCCAAAGCTTTGAACATCTCAAGGAGCACTGTTCAATCCATCATCCAAAAATGGAAGAAGTATGCCACAACTGCTAACCTACCAAGACGTGGCCGTCCACCTAAACTGACAGACGGAGCGAGGAGAGCACTGGTGAGAGAAGCTGCCAAGAGGCCCATGGTCACTCTGGAGGAGTTGCAGAAATCCAAAGCTCAGGTTTGGAGAATCTGTCCACAGGACAACTATAAGTCGTGTACTCCACAAATCTGGCCTTTATGGAAGAGTAGCAAGAAGAAAGCCATTGTTGAAAATCAGACATAAGAAGTCCTGTTTGCAATTTGCCACAAGCCATGTTGGGGACACAGCAAACATGTGGAAGAAGGTGCTCTGGTCAGATGAGACCAAAGTTGAACTTTTTGGCCTGAATGCAAAGCGCTATGTGTGGCGGAAAAGTAACACTGCTCATCACCCTGAACACACCATCCCCACTGTAAAACACGGTGGTGGCAGCATCATGCTGTAGGGATGCTTTTCTTCAGCAGGGCCAGGGAAACCGGTCAGAGTTGATGGGAGGATGGATGGAGCTAAATACAGGGCAATCCTGGAAGAAAACCTGTTGGAGGCTGCAAAAGACTTGAGACTGGGAAGGAGATTCACCTTCCAGCAAGACAATGACCCTAAACATACAGCCAGAGCTACAATGGAATGGTTTAAAACAAAGAATATATTAATGTGTTAGAATGGCCCAGTCAAAGTCCAGACCTAAATCCCATTGAGCATCTGTGGCAAGACTTGAAAGTTTCTGTTCACAGACGCTCTCCATCCAATCTGGCTGAGCTTGAGCTATTTTGCAAAGAAGAATGGGCAAAAATTTCAGTCTCTAGATGTGCAAAGCTGGTAGAGACATACCCCAAAAGACTTGCAGCTGTAATTGCAGTGAAATGTGGCTCTACAAAGTATTGACCCAGGGGGGCTGAATACAAATGCACACCACACTTTTCAGATTTTTATTTGCTTAAATTTTTGTAAACCATGTATCATTTTCGTTCCTCTTCACAATTATGTGTTACTTTGTGTTGGTCTATCATATACAATCTCAATAAAATACATTTAAGTTTGTGGTTGTAGAGTGACAAAATGTGAAAAAGTTCAAGGGGTATGAATACTTTTTCAAGGCACTGTAAATCTGCCTTCTACCTGGCAAAGATCAACTCTTCTGCCTCCAACCCCAGGAAACTCTTCTCCATGTCTCCTCCCTCCTCACCCCTCCTACCCTCCCCCCCTTCCTCCCTTACTGCCGATAACTTTGCAACTTACTTTACCAAGAAAGTAAATGACATCAGCTCCTCATTCACGCCTATTCCCTCCCAGAAGACATCTCCCCCAACTCTCAACTCTGATGGTCTTACCAGCTTTAGCCCCCTAACCTCTGAAGACGTTCACGCACTTGTTACATCTAACCGTGCCACCACCTGCTCCCTCAACCCGATTCCCTCCTCTCTTCTCCAGGACATCTCACACGACATCTTGCCATTCCTCACCACCCTGATCAACTCCTCCCTCACCTCAGGTGTCATTCCAGCGGATTTTAAGACAGCTACCATGAAGCCTCTCCTTAAAAAACCCACCCTAGACGCTACTGACATCCAAAGCTACAGACCTGTATCTCTTCTTTCATTCCTCTCTAAAACCTTGGAACGCGCCGCCTACAACCAACTGTCATCCTATCTCTCACAGAACAACCTCCTAGACCCTAATCAATCAGGATTCACGACTGCTCACTCCACTGAGATAACCCTCCTCATAGTGACTGAGTCCCTACGAGACGCCAGAGCCTCATCCAACTCCTCCGTTCTCATTCTCCTCGACCGATCTGCTGCATTCGACACAGTCAACCACCAAATCCTCCTCTCCACTCTGGCTGAACTTGGCATAACTGACTCTGCTCTCACCTGGTTTACATCATACCTGACAAATCACACCTTTCAGGTCACATGGAATGGCTCTATGTCCAAACCCTGTTCTCTGGACACGGGTGTCCCTCAAGGCTCAGTATTAGGACCGCTTCTGTTCTCACTATACACCAGATCACTAGGTTCTGTTATCGCATCGCATGGATTCTCCTACCATTACTACGCAGATGACACCCAGCTGTTCCTCTCTTTTCCCCCGTCCTCTGACACTCACATTGCAACTCACATCTCAGACTGTCTGGCTGACAACTCTGTCTGGACAACTGCACATCACCTCAAGCTTAACCTGAATAAAACCGAACTCCTCTTCATCCCAGGGAAAGACTGCCCTCGCATGGACCTGTCGGTCACTGTCGAGGGCATCACAGTATTGTACTGTCACAGTAGGAACATGGGTGTAATCCTCGATGACCAACTATCCTCCACCCCCAACATCACTGCTGTGGTCCGATCCTGCAGATTTGCCCTCTACAATATCCGCAGGATTCTGACCTTCCTCACAAAGGATGCAACGCAACTCTTGGTCCAAGCACTGGTCATCTCCCGCCTTGACTACTGCAACTCTCTCCTGGCCGGACTCCACTGGCTCCCTGTTGCAGCATGCATCCAATTCAAGACGATGACACTGGCCGTCAGGGCCATCAATGGAACGGCACCTGTCTACCTTCAAACACTGGTCAAACCTCATGCCCCGAAGCGAGCACCTTGCTCATCTACTTCAGCTGGCCGGCTGGTACCACCATCACTGAAATCAAACAAATGTCGCTCAGCAAAGTCCAGACTGGCGCCTCAGTGGTGGAACGAACTCCCGACCAATGTCAGGACAGCAGAGTAATTTGCCATCTTCCGAAAAAGGCTCAAGACTCACCTGTTCAGACTCACCTCAACTCTACATAGCATGACCCACTAACACCCCCCCCCCCCAAAAAAAAATAAAAAAATAAACCTTACCTGTAGCACTCTGATCGTAGCACTGTTGCTCTAGAAGTACTACTTTACTCAGATGAGGACCTAACACTTATACGTTGTGGTTTCTTTGTTTCCTTCTTTTGACAAATTTACTTATTATAAGTCGCTTTGGACAAAAGCGTCTGCTAAATGACCTAAATGTAAATGTAAATTCTGAGGTCATTCTTTATCGGCCAGAAAGAGTCATGAAAGCTCCATTTATCATTAATGTATTACAGCTGATTAGTCGATGTTCAATGGCTGAAGTATGAAACAAAATGATGTCTGAAGAGCACGTGTTTTAGTTTGATGAATAAGCTGATTCATTCACACATTTCAGGCTGCTTTCTCTTTCATTTCGGAGAAAGAGAAAGTGGAACCTTCCAATTTCATCGTCAACATTCAGTGTGTCATGAAGCCAAGAAATAATTTTTCTACAGGCCATTTTCCTCCTAATCCTATAGCACAGCAATGAGAATCTATTCAAATCTAGTTTTGGTCCAATAATACCGTTAGATTGTGCAGTTGCACACCTAGTCCCCCTCCACATGAGCAACTTTGCCAGATGCTCTATGCAAAAGGTGTTTTTGAAGCAGCACATCGTCTGACTGGATCCTCCTCTCAAACCCACAGAAGCAAAATGGACAACTATACAGTACAATATGTCATTGTGATGAATGTGTAATCTTCACAGTTCTGTTTCTTTGAAGAGAACATGTTGAAATGAGTTAAATATCCGGAGAGTTCCGTTGACTCCTCTCTTGTGACATGGTGACAAGTCTTTGCTTAAGAGCCACTTCAGCTAACGTCTTCCACAGAAGTGTTCCCTTTCAGAGAACATTTAAGGTCCAGTGCTCTGAAAGACCAAGTGCCCTGCAGGATGCTGGACATGCAAGGTCCTCGTATCACTCTTCCAAGTTGAGTGAGGGTGAGGAAATCCTCTGCAGGCCCTCAGGGAATGACAGAGAGACGGGAGGACAACCTGAAACATGACATCTCCAGAGACAGCTGTAAGAGGAGCACTGACTCCTCCTTCAGGACATGTGACACGTCAGGACAGCCAGTCCAGGTCTCACTTCCTGTCCCAGGTCTGCCCCCATCAGCTCTCGGCAGAGCCTTCTTTATATGTTGCCCTGGAAAACCTGATTGCTGTTTGATGTTGAATTCAGCCTTTCACCCTCTTCCCTTTTAGCCAAATATGTGTGGAATATAGCATATAATAGGTTTTCCGAAACACACACAGAGGCTGAATTTGCACTGCACACAGAGAGAGTGTTGCTCATTCATCTTACTCCACAAGACGGATTCTAAAAATAGACATTTTCTCTTCATCCTCCAGACTCTGCATGTCTAAGAGATTATCACCTTCTGATGCAGATTCTGTGAGGAGGATGAGGGGGAAGAGGAGGATGAGGAGGAGGAGGGGGTGAGGAGCACAATGAGAAGGAGGAGGGGGGAGGAGGGTGTGTGCTTTCACTTCTCTCTCTATTTGCACAGGTGTGAGCAGGATTTGATGGTGGTTTAGGGGATAACTGGATCTGGGTCTGTACAAACAGAGGGGATGGGGCAGATTAAAGGAAGACTGAATGAAGGGGGCTGGTGTCCTGGTTAAAACTGTCACCTCACACCAAGAGGGGTCTGGGTTCCAGTCCAGGTTCAGAGTTTGCATGTTCTCCCCGGGTTCTCCAGCTTCCTCCAACAGGCCAAAGATATGCAGGTTGGGGTTAGGCTAGGTGTGGGTGGTCCTCTGTGTGTGTCAGGTCTGTGATGGTCTGGAGACCCGTCCAGGTGAACCTGACTTCACCCCATTATTGGAGCAGATAAGTGCTACAATCTTTCAATTTGTGATACAAGCGGGAAAATTGGCATGCACAGTCTCCATGGATCACTTGACAAGAAAATTGTCCGAGACATTTGAAAGTTTAATATGGCGGCCATTTTTCAAGATGGCTGACACCTTAGTGGTGCAGTTAAAGGAGTCTACGATTTTTCACTTGAGCCAAACTTTAGCCAATGGTAGCCATCTGGTCCGCATGGCTACTATTGGCTAAATGTTCTGATCCAACCCTCGCTCACGTCTCGTCCCGACTCCCTTCTGCGTTTGAAACTACAAGCGGACAAAGACGCTTGTTGCCCTGAGCAGTTCGGGTATGGAGCAGGGCTCTCATGTGATTTTGGCTGAGGCTACGGCATCAGCGGGGAGGGGAGGGGCAGATTGTGGCGATCGATCACCGAGCAGTTTGGGATCGGGGACGTACTGCAGGTCGGGGTGAGAGAGAAATCCAACAGGCACCCGCTGCATTTACACCAATAATGTGTCATCATTGGTGGCCGTAATAAACACTATTACTGCTTTTTACATGTTGTGGAAGTCCCGACACACTGAGAAACTAAACGCCGTCCTGCCTGAGTTCATAGCAGAGGGAATGTTCCCGTTCATTGTCTATGTAAGAAGCCGTGTAACGCCGTCACGGAGGGGCGAGCTTCCAGAGACGGCTCGCGCAAACTCTAAAATCTTTCAAACTGAGCGTTGTCGATCTAAAATAAAGAGATTCAGCAAATGCATAGCTTATTTCTCACCTAAAATGTTTTCAGAAACACATTTCGCTGAACTATTTTCATAAAATAAGAGGGAGGTGGGAGGCTGCAAGGGGAGAACGATAGAGCTCGGAGGAGCACAGAGGTGAGGGGTGTGTGTGTGTGTGTGTATGGGGGGGGGGGGGGGGCAATTAAAAATTGGCATGAGCAGTCTCCATGGGTGACTTGACAAGAAACTTGTCCGAGACATTTGAAATTCCAAGATGGTGGCCATTTTTCCAGATGGCCGACACCTCACTGGAGCAGTTAAGTGATATAATGGTTTATTTGATGATACAAGCATGAAAATTGGCATGAGCAGTTTCTGTGGGTCACTTGACAATAAGCCACCCACAGCTACTTGAAATCTGGAGATGGCGGACATTTTTCAAGATGGCCACCACCTAAATGGAGCAGTTAAGCGATATAATTGTTTAATTAGTAACACAAGGGGCTGCATGGTGGTGTAGTGGGTAGCACTTTCGCCTCACAGCGAGAGGATCCTGGATTCGATTCCCGGGTTGGCCCCGGGTTCCTTCTGTGTAGAGTTTGCATGTTCTCCCCGTGTACGCGTGGGTTCTCTCCGGGTTCTCTGGCTTCCTCCCACAGTTCAAAGACATGCAGGATTGGGATAGGTTGATTGAAGACTCTAAATTGCCCGTAGGGGAGAATGTGAGTGTGAATGGTTGTTTGTCTCTACATGTCGACCCTGTGATAGACTGGTGTCCTGTCCAGGGTGTACCCTGCCTTCACCCAATGACAGCTGGGATCGGCTCCAGACCCAGCCCCCCCCGCAACCCTGAATACAGGATAAGCGGTAGACAATGGATGGATGGATAGTGACACAAGCATGCAAATTGGTATGAGCAGTCTCTAAAGGTTGCCCGACAAGAAAACACTCCCAGCCACTTGCAATTTCTATTTTCAAGATGGCCGCCCCCTGGATCCTCAAAAGATCAATTTGGATGCAGTAGCCCTGTGTAGTCATCAAGAGGCAGACATGCGTATCTTCCTTCATGCCCATGCAGTGAAACATTGTAAACAGACATTGTAATCATAGCCACTTCTGTTATGCCCTCTTTGATGCAACTTGGCCTTGAGAAAATAAGTGTGACATTTGGCAAAGGAGAGAAGACAAGATGGATCCCAATACATGAGGTGGTTTCAGCCATAGGACCAGAGAAAACACATGCTATCCTCTTCTTCCAAGCCTTCAGTGGTTGTGACTTTGTGTCATCCTTCCATGGCAAATCAAAGAAGTCTGCCTGGAAAACATGGGATTTTTCTAAAACCAGATTGAAAGTCAGATAAAACATTATTACTATTTAAAAAATCATTTAGTTGATCACTAACAAAGGATTCAAAGACCTTTGCCAGGACAGACAGTTTTGAGATAGGCCTGTCGTTATTTAAAATAGTGGGGTCACCCCCTTTAAGCAGGGGAACAACAAAGGCTGACTTCCAGACATGAGGAATTACATTTGTGTTCAAGCAAAGATTAAAAATGTGTGTTAAAGGAGTGGCAATAAAATGGGCTGCTAACTTTAAAAAGTAAGGGTCCAATTTATCAGGGCCTGCAGCTTTAGTTGTGACCAAGAGCTTGAGGGCTTTATGCAACTCAGAAACTGTAACTGTAAATCTCTCCAAAGCTTGCAGGTCACTTATCTTCCACTGCAGAGGGACATTCGCTGAGTCTACAGGGCTACTGCATCCAAATTTATCTTTTGAGGATCCAGGGGGTGGCCATCTTGAAAATAGAAATTTCAAGTGGCTGGGAGTGTTTTCTTGTCAAGCAACCCTTAGAGACTGCTCATACCAATTTGCATGCTTGTGTTACTAACTTAACAATTATATTGCTTAACTGCTCCATTTAGGTGGTGGCAAGCTTGAAAAATGGCCGCCATTTCGAAATTTCAAGTAGCTGTGGGTGGCTTATTGTCAATAAGCCACAATTTCTATGCTTGTATCACCAAATAAACCATTATATCACTTAACTGTTCCACTAAGGTGTCGGCCATCTTGGAAAATGGTCGCCATCTTGAAATTTCAAATGTCTCGGACAATTTTCTTGTCAAGTGACCCATGGAGACTGCTCATGCCAATTTTCATGCTTGTATCACCAAATAAACCATTATATCACGTAACTAGCCGCTCCACTACATGTCAGCTGGGATGGTCAACTGAGCACTGAACCAGACTCCATTTAAGAAATAGCCTTTTCTATGTTAGATTGCTTGTCATCAGACAGTCATCAAGCAGCTTTAACAGTGAGGTGTTTCCTGTTTAAATCAGAGCTGTGTGGACGATTTAACTGATGCTGTAGAGTTCATGTGGATCTAGAAGGGGACGGATCATACATATCTGGAAAATAAACCGATTCATATCTATGAAAGTGTAAAGTGTTAAATATGAGAACAGGGTTTGGTGGCTGGTAGAAAGAGTGTTTCATTTATATCTTGTTGGTTCACAATTAACTAATAACTCTTATCATTATCAATGAGACTGTTTACATTATAAACCATTTAACATCTAGAACATACAGTTGTATGAAAAAGTTAAGGCAACCCTCTGAGGCTACACAGAAAATGATCACAGTGGTATGCCATTCGCTTTCTAATGAAAGCTGAGTACTGGGGAATGTTCCAGACAGAGATGTTTTGTGTAGCAATATTACGTTGTATGAAATTAAATATATATCTAAATACTAAATATATATTGCTCACACACACATATAGACACATACAGACAGGCTTTTTGGGTTGTCATCAATGAAACATGATGAAACGTGAATGTGATCAATTGGAGCATTGAGAGCCAGTGATTGAGAAATATTAACAATGTGTGTGCGTGTCTATGTGTGTGTGCGTGTGTGTATGTGTGTGTGTGTGTGTGTATGTGTGTGTACTTACTCGTTCTTGGCGAAGGCGTACTTGTTGATGGTCTCGATGACGTCCCTGAACAGGATCTTGGAGGTGAGGGTGTACCCGTGGTGGACGATGGGCTCCCCGTCCTGCCCGTCCCAACAGTCCACTGGACGGTCCACACACACAAGAGATGCTTCACTCAGCAACAATACAATATACAATACAAACAATGGGTTGTCTGACATATACATATATATATACACATCACTACGAGTCCTCGCTACAAGTCATCGCTACCAGTCCTCATTAAGAGCCCTTTCTACCAGTCCTCGCTACAAGTCATCGCTACCAGTCCTCATTACGAGTCCTCACTACGAGTCCTTGCTACAAGTCCTCTCAACCAGTCCTCACTAAGAGTCCTCACTACGAGTCCTCACTACGAGTCCTCACTACAAGTCCTCATTACAAGTCCCCATTACGAGTCCTCGCGACGAGTCCTCGCTACGAGTCCTCGCTACGAGTCCTCGCTACAAGTCCTTCGCTACAAGTCATCGCTACGAGTCCTCGCTACAAGTCTCACAATGAATCCCTGCAAACAGTCCTCATTACAAGTCCTCGCATCAAGTCATCGCTACCAGTCCTCATTATAAGTCCTCACTACCAGTCATTGCTACAAGTCATCGCTACCAGTCCTCATTACGAGTCCTCGCTACAAGTCCTTGCGACAAGTCCTTGCTACCAGTTCTCACTAAGAGTCCTCACTACGAGTCCTCATTACGAGTCCTTGCTACCAGTCCTCGCTACCAGTCCTCACTACGAGTCCTCGCTACCAGTCCTCATGACAAGTCCCCATCACGAGTCCTCATTACGAGTCCCTGCTAACAGTCCTCATTACGAGTCCTTGCATCAAGTTATCACTACCAGTCCTCATTACGAGTCCTCGCTACCAGTTCTCACTAAGAGTCCTCACTTCGAGTCCTCATTACGAGTCCTCACTACAAGTCCTCATTACAAGTCCCCATTACGAGTCCTCGCTACAAGTCATCGCTACGAGTCCTCGCTACAAGTCTCACTATGAATCCCTGCAAACAGTCCTCATTACAAGTCCTCGCATCAAGTCATCGCTACCAGTCCTCATTATAAGTCCTCGCTACCAGTCATTGCTACAAGTCATCGCTACCAGTCCTCATTACGAGTCCTCGCTACAAGTCCTTGCGACAAGTCCTTGCTACCAGTTCTCACTAAGAGTCCTCACTAAGAGTCCTCACTACGAGTCCTCATTACGAGTCCTTGCTACCAGTCCTCGCTACCAGTCCTCACTACGAGTCCTCGCTACCAGTCCTCATGACAAGTCCCCATCACAAGTCCTCATTACGAGTCCCTGCTAACAGTCCTCATTACGAGTCCTTGCATCAAGTTATCACTACCAGTCCTCATTACGAGTCCTCGCTACCAGTTCTCACTAAGAGTCCTCACTTCGAGTCCTCACTACGAGTCCTCGCTACCAGTCCTCATGACAAGTCCCCATCACAAGTCCTCATTACGAGTCCCTGCTAACAGTCCTCATTACGAGTCCTTGCATCAAGTTATCACTACCAGTCCTCATTACGAGTCCTCGCTACCAGTTCTCACTAAGAGTCCTCACTACGAGTCCTCATTACAAGTCATCATTACAAGTCCTCATTACAAGTCCTCGCTACCAGTCCTTACTACAAGTCCCCATTACAAGTCCTTGCTACAAGTCATCGCTTCCAGTCCTCACTACGAGTCCCTGCTTACAGTCCTCATTACGAGTCCTCGCATCAAGTTATCACTAACAGTCCTCATTACGAGTCCTCACTACGAGTCCTCGCTACCAGTCTCATTACGAGTCCTCGCTACCAGTCTCATTACGAGTCCTCGCTACCAGTCCTCATTACGAGTCCTCACTACGAGTCCTCTCTACCAGTCCTCATTGCGAGTCATCGCTACCAGTCCTCGCTACAGACCTTCCACGCAGCGACAGCCGGCCTGCAGCACCCAGGCGTACATGTCCACGCGGGACTGGGACATCAGCTGGTCCCCCATCAGGTAGGTGTTGTGTGAGGAGGCGATGAAGTAGTTGCACAGCGGCTGGTTCATTTCCTGGTTCACGTTGTAGTGTTCTGGGTTGAAGATGTCGCCCGCCGGGCTGCGCATGTAGTTGGTAATACCTGGAAGGAAAGGAAGCAAATACCATTTGACACACTCTTTGTTGTATTTGTCTGAGGTGGAGCTTGGTGGTCCATTGAGGTTCAGATGGGATTTAAAGTTTTAAACCAAACACTGATGAGAGTTTTAATTTTTTTTATTTTGGGTGTTGAACCTCAGCTCCTATAATAAGTCTTTAATAAACTGTATAGCCAAAGTACAGGCAGTCAGACCGTTGAGGACCAAAATGTCCCCATTAAAACCATAATTATTGATCCAACAGCCATCACAGCATAAAACCATGCAGTCTTTTATCTGATAATGATTATATTATAAGGCTGTAATTCTAGAGCCCCGCCTTCTTTTACACAAATTGTTCTTTTCACTATTTTCCACCAGATCTAACAATTTTCTTGATTTTCCCTGCAAACAACAACAGCTGGATAACATTTGTGGAATATGAATTATCTTTTTGTCCACTTTTATAAAGTGATTCACAAGACCTGGTCGGGAACAGCAGGTGGTTTAATGTAATGTACGTTAACATTTAAATGTGCTGTTCGCCTTTAAGCAACATGAGGGAGACTGAATGATGGTGTTGGTCTGGTAGTTGCTAACAATGAATACAATATTAAATACAATATGTATTATAAATGTTCCCAATAACACATGCATGAAGCCAAGTTGTGATTTAAAATGTCTGGTTTTCACACTCACATCTAAGAAAGCGATGGCAGTATATGTATATAGAAGGATGGCAATATAACATTCATTTACAGGACACCTGGTTCCACCATGGACCAAGTGTCCTAAACAGGCAGACCTCAGGTCAGCGGACAGGACTCTGAGCTAGGACAGGAGATCTACAATGTTTGGTGCTTGAACACAGCTGATGGACAACGTGTTAACAACGGCATTACAGGAATGAACTTTACGTCATGTTTCTCTTGTTGAGCAGCTGCATGTCATCGTATGTTTCCTTCAATGTGCCTCTCCTCGTGATTTATAGACAAGGATTTGTGAATTAGGTCATGATGGTTTGTCATGTATAAAAGTGTGTCTTCAGGGCAGAAGAGACGTATGAAACAGTTAAGTACCAAATTAAATGAAGGCGGACTTACCATCAATTCCCAGAACCCCTTGCTTCTGGTTCTCAGAGCACGGCTCAAATTTGTTGATAATCTCCAGGCAATGGTCCTTAGACACCTTGGTCATCTATGAATGACAAATACATGACAAATAACTGTACTCCGTATGTGCAAATAACAGAATACTTGTCCAGTGATGAGAGCTCCCTGATTGATCGATCAGGTTTCTGTAAGTCAAAGGGGGTGGGGTGTGTGTGTGTGTGTGTGTGTGTGTGAACGAGAATGACAGGGAGAAAGAGTGCTATGCAGAGATGAATGAACGGAACAATTTTTATCTGTTTCAAATTTCGATTGTTTGTGTTAAACAATGTGAGAGAAGCAGGCTTTAGCTTGCTAACCTGGTTTCTACCTCTGGCTTGTTTCCGTTCCCCTGAATGTTTTGTTCTAACTTGCTGACGTGGAAGCAGGGTGAGTGTTCTTAAATGGAGCCATGATAATCTGGATGAGAGGAGAGGACAGCCTGATACTCAGCAGATGTTGGCCCATTTATTCATTGTTCCTGAAGCTGAGGAGACGACCTACAGTCTACTGACACACTTCTACACACACAGAGATCCGCTTTCTCATTCTCTCTGCTGGCCACCAGGGGTTGACTCCTCTCTGATTGTATAGAAGTCTATGAGAAAATGGTCCTACTTCTCTCTTGATGTATTATCTCAGTAAACATTGTAAACATGAGTTTATGGTCTCAATCTCTAGTTTCAAGTATTCTTCAATCCAGCATGATGTTCATTTAGTACATTATGGTCCATTTAGAGTCCACCAGACCAGAAAGCAGGGGATGCTTTAGGGGCGGGGCTACCTGGTGTAACTAAAATTAATTTAACAGTTAGCTGTAGCCCTGAACTTTGTTAACAGTTTCCCAGCAGTATCCAGATATAGAGATGTAGATGCAACCTTACTGGATCCAGATCCATTTCATCGATCTGATTTTCATACTCAGATGTTAGAAGGTGACACCTGGTTCAACGAACATCAGAATGATGACGGCATCTTCTTACATACGGTCTGTGGCTCAACCAAAAAAATCTTCCACCACTCAAATCCGAATGGTCAATGGGGGAAACCATCTGTATGATGAACTGAAGACACTCTTCCTGGTTCCATAAATTACTGAGAAATAAACAGATTCACACTGTCGTAGTGCCTGCAGTCACATTCTAAACGATAAGTCTATGTATGATGATGTGTTGATCAACGGTTCCCCCTCCCTCCCTCTCCCTTATGAGAGAAACACCAGCAATCATCAGATCTGGTCGTATAAGAGCACATCAACCCTAAAAGACTTTTATTACTGACCCTTTCACCCTTTTCCTCTTTTCTTTGGAGATATCAGTCAAATCATAAAGACTCGAGGTTGGTCCAACTCTGCACTCTTCAGCCTTGTGAACATAGTTTACTTTGGCGTGTTTAGGACCGGATACCGGCTGTTGTTGCCATGAACACATTGTTTCTATTGGAACTACATTTAACCGTTATTATTACAGAAAGACACACATAGACAGCAACACTAATGGACATTTGAATATACGACCAGGGTTTCAAACAGTCTTATTTCTTGTTAGAGGCACAAAGAAAGAAACAGCAACAAAGTGAGTTTTTAATGAGACTCTGCTGCATCATTTTAAGAAGAAGTGCTTCCACCACTCTCCACTAACGGGCGTAGAAAGCCATCTCGCTCACCGCTCCACCACTAAATGCTGAGTATAATTGGAGAAAAATACAGCCCACCTGAGCTGACAGCGTCTTGCTGTCTAAACAGAGATTTCTGCCTTTAAAGTGACTGGTACACATTGCAACCAGCTGCCAGGCTGCAAATTATTTGTTGGGAGAAAAACACTGGCTGGTCCTAGAAAATTAGCCGTTAATCTATTTTTTTCAGGTGATGTCTCATTAGCGAGGAGACGCGCTTCAACCAAAAACCCTTTAAACTGCGTCTTCACTGCTGTGAAGATTCAGGACTAACTGCTGACATCCCTGCCGGGCCCTGGTACAATAAACACCACTTCAGGGGCCCAACGGGGACTCAGTTAAGCTTTTGACTGAGTTAAAACCTAGAGACATATATATATGAAAAGTGGACATAGTCATAGGCAGAGCAGCACCCTTACTGGATCTGGATCCATTTGGATTGTGGTGTGAAGCTGCTAACTAAGTTAGCTTCATGATTCTTGGTCAACTATTCAGCTAAGTGTTAAAGTCATCTTAGTAGCTAACTGCATTGGTAAAATGGAAGTGACCTGTCAATGAGCAGGTAGCCCCGCCCCTAAAGCATCCCCTGCTTTCTGGTCTGGTGGACTCTAAATGGACCATAATGTACTTAATGAACATCATGCTGGATTGAAGAATACTTGAAACTAGAGATTGAGACCATAAACTCATGTTTACAATGTTTACTGAGATAATACATCAAGAGAGAAGTAGGACCATTTTCTCATAGACTTCTATACAACCAGAGAGAAGTTGCCCCTGGTGGCCAGCAGGGAGAATGGCGGTTTAGCTTCAGATTTGGCTTTACTTTTCAGAACCAGCAGTTTCTACCTGGTTAAAACCAATGAGCCTCGTTGGTATTCAGTCAATAAAACCACAAAGGAGCAGAAATAACAAACTACTGCCTAAGGTCTCGATCACAACGTGACAGCTTGGTAGAAACGTGTCCCCAACAAAACCACTCTTAGTGGGGGTTTTTTGAGAGAGAGAGAGAGAGAGAGAGAGAGAGAGAGAGAGAGAGAGAGAGAGAGAGAGAGAGAGAGAGAGAATTTTAGGCTTTGAGTCTGTTTTGCCCTGTTGATCACATTTGATCATCCAGTTGTGCATACAGCCCCACTCATAAAGCAGAGGCGCTTGTAGTGACGAATCTCGGCCTTAGCATACGTTTTCCATTTACGTTAAGGGCATTTAGCACATCCTTTTGTCCAAAGCGTATTGCTGAAGCAGAACATGAAGGGCTTTTACATTGAATTCATATTCAGACTACTACTACTACTACTACAACTACTACACTCATCAATTGGATGATAGTGATAGGAATACCCATGATTGAGCAGCACGGACGACGTTTTTGAAGGCCATGCTTTCTAGCGAGGCGTTTCTCAGTGTGATCGGCTGCTTAGTTGAAACTGAACAGCTGAAATACCTTTTGCTCCGTCTCCAGGAAGCGGGCCAGGTCCTCGGTGTCCAGGTGGTCTTTGTGGTTGCTGTAGGTGAGCATGAGGAGGTACAGATCCCTGCGGGTCGACATCATCTTGTAGAAGGAGCAGAACTCCTCAAAGCCCAGTGTCCCCTGGTTGTCGTCGGTGTCAGCCTCCTACAGAGCATGGAGTACATGAAACAAGGTTACTTTCTTGGTTTTATCCAACAATACCTTCATTTCAAATTCACAGATTTTATTAGACTTATTATTATTATTAGACCCTGACATTAACTGTCCTGACATCATCACATTGATCTCCAATGACACTTTGAGTCCTGAGGCTGAGCTGAGTTTGCATCACAGAGAGAATATTACAGATGCTGCTAGAACGTTAGATAGCTACACTTTTTACATGCTACTTATGTATGGAGTTAGATTTGTGTCTTTATTACATGCGAGAAAATAAATGATCTGAGAGAAAAAAAATGTTTGAGAGAAAAAATTATCGATAGCAAAAAAGCATTTGATGAGAGAAAAAAAATATTTGAGAGAAAAAGTTTTCATACCAATAGCAAAAGATAATAATATTTGAGACTAAAAAAAGTATTGAGAGAAAGTATTTTCTCATTGAACATAAAAAAATATACATTTTTTAAATTATTTCTGAGAAAAAAAAAATCTCTCTCAAAATATTTTTTTTTAAATCTCCAATATAGATTTTTTGCTATCAGTGTGAACACATTTTCTCTCAAAACGTTTTTCTTCTTGTGTCAGGATTTTGCTCTCGTGTCAGGATTTTGCTCTCGCTGTGAAAATGATGTCAGGGGCGGGGCCACGTTCCTATTGGCCGGTTGGCTGAGACGAGTCTTGGGAGATCTACTCAACTTCCCCAAAATGCATTGCGGCTCGTCTGACTTCTGAAAAGTTTTGGATAATGGCGGCCGATTGCGGTGATTCTGGCGACAGCCTGACACAAACCGCGTACACATGTAAGTATACTGTAACATGATTTTTATGTTTCCAGCTGACTTTTAAATCGTATTGATAATGAACGTTACTTCATTGTTGTTGGAATTGTACGTTAACGTTACGAATCGGAGGTCCTGCCAGCCGGCGAGCCTACTGACGGTAATTTACCATAGAGGTTAGCGAGCATAACCGAAGCGGCAAATGTGCCGTTTTTACAGACGTTAACTAAGAAAATAGTGCTTATGTTAAAACGTGGTTGTATATTTACTTACGGTGATTAATAAGGCCGTGCACCGTTGTCCGTTAAAGGGACGGATGCAGACACCGAGCGCCTCATTGGGTGGAGGGAACGATGAGGAGACGTTCACCGGCAGGAGGAATGCTGCTCGAGAGCCTTCACTTAAAAAATGTAGTGTTAAATGTGATAATTCTCATATGCAGGGCTTAACTACTACTGGTGCATATTTAGCTTCTCAATGATATAAGGTTGAACACCAGCGTATATAGATGGGAGATGTCCTGCTCTCTTGAGATGTCTACTTGAAACGTTCTGTTGAACAGCAAGAAATCATCAATGAACTGTAACACTTTTCTACGTGCCGTTCTTCAAATAGGATGTTTATTGAAGAACATTAGATGGAGGGAAGGTGGAGCCGGATGAGCTAAGAAGAAGTGGGAGAACATGAAGCAGAAATACAAGGTGAGTTGGAAGCAGTTTAAAGTATTGAACTCTACAGTAAAAAAGAAACAAGATGAACTTGTCTTTCTTATAATAACCAGGCAAAGTCAGTGCTGGGTAATATCTACAATGTGTTCAAACATCAGAGTCCATTAAGTTGGTCCCATGTGGAACAGTATTACAGTACATATTATAATATATGACTAGTGGTGAATAGTTGATCTAAACAATGATTATGAGAAGTGTATATATGTGTGTATATGTTGTTTATAGGGAAGAGAGGTCACTGCTGCACACTGGAAGTGTTTGTTGTCATGGATGAGGTGATGGAGCAAAGACCTGCTATAACCCACTACACCCCATCTCCTCAGCCATGATGCCAACCACTGCAGCAGGGTCTCCAGAGCAGGAGGGAAATAGACCTGCAGGCCTAAAACAAGAGTCCACAATATATTCAGATATTTATTATTTAGATTTGTACACAACCTAATAATCGTAAAACATTAAACAAGAAACATTTGTCTGTAAGAACTTCTACTGTGTGGTATTACTTATAAACTGCACTACTGATGAACACAAATAAAACCTCAACAATAATCATGTTCCTGCAACACAGGGATCTGGACATTTGGAGCAGACACTGCAGCTGCGAGCCTATGAGGATGTCCCAGGACTGCTGGAGTGGCTCGGCTTCGTCGCTGTCACCCCCATCACCACCGTGGAACTATGGACATGGAACCCATCTGTTCTGTTAGTAATCAGTGGACGAGGTTCTCCGTGGAACGCCTTGAAAGACAGAAGTCCTTCCTTAAATCCCCTTCCCGAAGTAGAGGCCCATCGGGGGAACATGAGGATTGACCTGCAGTACGGCCGTCTGCACCAACCTGTAACAGAAAACATCAGATATTACATTTATTCTGAATGCTTTCCTATTCATTTGTTGATAAACTACTCATTTCTTCTTATCATACACGTATTGCAACCTGTATATATAACATGGATTATTTGTCTAATAAATTATTCACTAATATCCCACTTGCTTGTACTTGTTTATTTTTATCACACCAAACTCATGCATGATATTATTAAACCACTTATATTAGCCTACATGTAGCCTACATTTGTTTATGCATGCATATGCACATCTATTGATAATGAAATAATAAAGGAACGTATTTAAACCAGATAAGTCATATTACTTACTTCAGATGGAAATCCAAATTCCATGTACTTGTGAATAATGTAGCTCCTCCGACGGGCAGATTGCCTGCGTCGTCTCCGCGGTGAAGGTGCTGGTGTTCCGTGGTCAGAGTTATAATACGATCTATGAACGGGCGATTAATGATCGATTAAAGCTGCTTAATAGTTGCGATCCATGGCGAGTGAAGAAGCTACTCAGGTAAGAGGAAGAAAGAGGGAAAGCGTGAGAGCGCGCATATATAATAAACTGTAGAAAACATTTGACAATTGTAATTTGACTTCAAAATATTTAGAAATATGTAATAATAATGTAATAATAATCATGCTTTATATTTTGATAAGTAATTTCCATACTATCGTACTGCCTACTACATACTCAATGTGTATGTACTGCATACTGCCTACTAAATAAACGGTTGAGTATGCTGTTACCCTCAGACTGTTCACATGGAAGTATACACATATCATACTACATTTTTTTTGTTTTTTTAACTTTATTGACATCTCGTCCTCATCTTCTCTCACGTAACTGAATCGATTACGTTAGCGGTTCTAGCTCCCGTTTAATGGAAATTACTTATCAAAATATAAAGCATGATTATTACACTTAATTCAATATTTCTAAATATTTTGAAGTCAAATTACGATTGTCAAATGTTTTCTACAGTTTATTTGCACGCTCTCACGCTTTCCCTCGTTCTTCCTCTTACCTGAGTAGCTTCTTCACTCGCCATCTATCGCGACTATTAAGCAGCTTTTATTGATCATTAATCGTCCGTTCATAGATCGTATTATACCTCTGACTACGGAACACCAGCACCTTCACCGCGGAGACGACGCAGGCAATCTGCCCCTCGGAGGAGGTACATTATTCACATGCACATGGAATTTGGATTTCCCTCTGAAGTAAGTAATATGACTTATCTGGTTTAAATACGTTCCTTTATTATTCAATTATCAATAGATGTGCATATGCATGCATAAACAAATGTAGGCTACATGTAGACTAATATAAGTGGTTTAATAATATCATGCATGAGTTTGGTGTGATAAAAATAAACAAGTACAAGCAAGTGGGATATTAGTGAATAATTTATTAGACAAATAATCCATGTTATATATACAGGTTGCAATACGTGTATGATAAGAAGAAATGAGTAGTTTATCAACAAATAAAAAGGAAAGCATTCAGAATAAATGTAATATCTGATGTTTTCTGTTACAGGTTGGTGCAGATGGCCGTACTGCAGGTCAATCCTCATGTTCCCCCGATTGGCCTCTACTTCGGGAAGGGGATTTAAGGAAGGACTTCTGTCTTTCAAGGCATTCCACGGAGAACCTCGTCCACTGCTTACTAACAGAACAGATCGGTTCCATGTCCATAGTTCCACGGTGGTGATGGGGGTGACAGCGACGAAGCCGAGCCACTCCAGCAGTCCTGGGACATCCTCAGAGGCTCGTAGCTGCAGTGTCTGCTCCAAATGTCCAGATCCCTGTGTTGCAGGAACATGATTATTGTTGAGGTTTTATTTGTGTTTATCAGTAGTGCAGTTTATAAGTAATACCACACAGTAGAAGTTCTTACAGACAAATGTTTCTTGTTTAATGTTTTACGATTATTAGGTTGTGTACAAATCTAAATAATAAATATCTGAATATATATATGATTGTTGACTCATGTTTTGGGCCTGCAGGTCTATTTCCCTCCTGCTCTGCAGGAGAGACCCTGCTGCAGTGGTTGGCATCATGGCTGAGGAGATGGGGTGTAGTGGGTAATAGCAGGTCTTTGCTCCATCATCTCATCCATGACAACAAACACTTCCAGTGTACAGCAGTGACCTCTCCTCCCTCAGTGCCGACACCTTCAGTTCATACAAACAACACTTCTCATAATCATTGTTTAGATCAACTATTCACCACTAGTCATATATTATAATATGTACTGTAATACTGTTCCACATGGGACCAACTTAATGGACTCTGATGTTTGAACACATTGTAGATATTACCCAGCACTGACTTTGCCTGGTTATTATAAGAAAGACAAGTTCATCTTGTTTCTTTTTTACTGTAGAGTTCAATACTTTAAACTGCTTCCAACTCACCTTGTATTTCTGCTTCATGTTCTCCCACTTCTTCTTAGCTCATCCGGCTCCACCTTCCCTCCATCTAATGTTCTTCAATAAACATCCTATATGAAGAGCAGCACGTAGAAAAGTGTTACAGTTCATTGATGATTTCTTGCTGTTCAACAGAACGTTTCAAGTAGACATCTCAAGAAAGCAGGACATCTCCCATCTATATACGCTGGTGTTCAACCTTATATCATTGAGAAGCTAAATATGCACCAGTAGTAGTTAAGCCCTGCATATGAGAATTATCACATTTAACACCACATTTTTTAAGTGAAGCCTCTCGAGCAGCATTCCTTCTGCCGGTGAACGTCTCCTCATCGTTCCCTCCACCCAATGAGGCGCTCGGTGTCTGCATCCCGTCCCTTTAACGGACAACGGTGCACCGCCTAATTTACCGCCGTTGGTAAATATATAACCACGTTTTAACATAAGCACTATATTCTTAGTTAACGTCGGTAAAAACGGCACATTTGCCGCTTCGGTTACGCTCGTTAACCTCTATGGTAAATTACCGTCAGTAGGCTAGCCGGCTGGCAGGACCTTCGATTTGTAACGTTAACATACAATTCCAACAACAATAAAGTAACGTTCATTATCAATACGATTTAAAAGTCAGCTGGAAACATAAAAATCATGTTACAGTATACTTACATGTGTACGCGGTTTGTGTCAGGCTGTCGCCAGAATCACCACAATCGTCTGCCATTATCCAAAACTTTTCAGAAGTCAGACAAGCCGCAATGAATTTTGGGGAAGTTGAGTAGATCTCCCAAGACTCGTCTCAGCCGACCGGCCAATAGGAACGTGGCCCTGCCCCTGACATCATTTTCACAGCGAGAGCAAAATCCTGACACGAGAGCAAAATCCTGACACAAGAGCAAAATCCTGACACGAGAAGAAAAACATTTTTGGAGAAAATGTGTTCACACTGATAGCAAAAAATCTATATTGGAGAGTTAAAAAAAATATTTTGAAAGAGATTTTTTTTTTTCTCAGAGATAATTTAAAAAGTATATTTTTTTATGTTCTATGAGAAAATACTTTCTCTAAAAACTTTTTTTAGTCTCAAACATTATTATCTTTTGCTATTGGTATGAAAACTTTTTCTCTCAAATATTTTTTTTTCTCTCAGATCATTTATTTTCTCGCATGTAATAAAGACACAAATCTAACTCCATACTTATGCTAACATGGTAATGTTGCTAAGGTTGATCAGTGGTGTTAGAATGTTAGCTAGCTTCACTATTTACATGCTACTTCTGCTAACATGCTAATGTTACTCCAGTCAAATTTAAAAAAATCCAACTCAAGGTTTCAAAACTGTAGTCCACAAACCAGTGAGTGACGTTTTTCTGTTTACGTTAATTTCTTTGAGTTAATGCACTACATTTTTTAACGCAAAAAAAAAAGAAAAAGAAAAAGATGGAACTCTCAATGAACGACATACATGCGTATCCGGTGGGTGAGAGACAGAGTGGGAGAGAGAGGTCAGGACGTCAGTCCTAATCTGGGCTCTGCGTACTAATTACGACATGACTGACTTTCTTCTTCCACAGTGACTGAAGGCGTTTCATAATTAGACAGTCAGACGTCTAAACAGTACAAATGCCCTCAATGTAATGAGGGAATACTTTAAAAAGAGCTTAATATAAAAAAAAGTCATCATTTGGGAGGAGACGTATCCCAGAGTTCCCAGGCAAATTAAGTGCTCCACTGGGTCCCCGACACTAAAGAACTTCATTATCCTGGGTTTAAATGGAGGGATCACAGAGCACATTCTAAATCCTCTACTCTAAATACTCCAAATCCTTCCATACGGAAGCGAGGCAAGTGAGGGAAACAAATATTCTGGTAGTACATTATACAGTTCCGTTTTTTTTTTACTGGCCCCACATTCATAGTGCATAGTATGAGGGAGGGACAAGTCCCACTCACTTTTTAAAACCAGCACCAGAATACAGGAAGTTACATTTGTGCTGGTAAACATGTTCTGGTGAAAGACCCTTTGCCTTAATTTGTTATTTTTTAAAGATTGAATATATTATTGATTTAGTTAGAGGGATATTGTTTGGCAATATCTGAATTTTCATGTTGACATTTTGTCTATTTTATGTTCATGCTAACAGTGAATCAAAAATACTCAGCAGTTACTCTGTACTGTAGTTTTTTCACTAATAACAATAGAGTAACAGTTCTCAGTAACAATACTCAGTAACAATACTCTTACTTGAGTACAGTTTTTGGTTACTCGACAACCTCTGAACACAAGAGACATTCTGACTGTTAACAAGCAAACATATAGACTTCCATGCAATCAGACATATTTTTTTATACCAGAGGAGTCGATCCCTAGTGGCCAGCAGAGAGAATGCAAGTATAAGGAACTTTTGACACGTTTGATGAAAAATATTAACAGCATTTTCAAAATAGAATTTTGAGACACACTTCAAGCAACATTCATGGTTCCCAGAGGATGTGCATAACTTTGAAATTCCTTGACATGATCCTTTAGCACTACCACAGTTCAAAGTTCACAGTGATCTGTGAAATAGCTTTTTGAAAATCATTGTTCTCAGAGGATGGAACTTTTGTGATCACCTGACTTCCCCTCTGGTGCCAAACAGATTTTCATGAAATGTGAGCACACAACATGCATGTTCATATTCAGGATGAACTAATCAATTTAATCATCAGGTCAAAATGTAAATGTGTCCAATAATTTGGTTTATAACCAAAAACCTGCAAAATTAACCAGAGTTCTGTTTCTTTTGTCTTGGTCTCCATTGTCAACTTTAATGTACTGCTCAACATCTCAGCAGTTGAAATCTATTTGCGTTTCCTTTGTGGATCAATACTCCGCCCACTTTGCTTCACTGCTGAACACAATAGTCCTGACCCAGTATCGTCTTCCTCCCAGTAAATCACATATACAGGACTAAATCCCCGGAGGAGTCGGCTCGTCTGTCCAGAGGAATCTAAGCTCTTAATGAGCTTTTTCTTACGTGGAAAATGTAGTGATAGACTTTATGAAGGTGGAAGTGGACTTGTTTTAGAATTACTGAATAACTGTATTGAAGTATCTGGGGTCAGTCACACACTGTTTGAACTGTAGAGTGGTGAAAAGTGTGTTACTAACAGAGAGGTAAGGCCTCCTGCTGCACATAACGGGAAATCATAAAATACCAAGAATTAAAACAACTACAGCTCATTTGGACTAAATAGCATCCAAGACAATAGCACAAGTTATTTATAATTGGACAATTTAACAAAGCCAAATGTGAAGCGATTATGCTTATATATGGAATAATCGTGTATCAAACGGTTAACGATCAAAACAAAATTATTTAATTGCCTCAACAACAGCATTTAAATTCAGCACAGGTTATTCTCTCCAGCTGTTCATGTCTCCCTGCAGGTTGAAATCTATCTAAGTGTCTTTGTAAACTCATTTAGGTGACAGACGTCAGCGTTGACTTTTGGTTTTTGTGTTTGTTTGAACCACTCGTCCAACCCTCACTACGCGCACGACCCCGAACTATGATGACAAACCAGTTTGTGTTGACCTTGACTTTGTCAGCATCAATCAGCAATAAGTGTGCAAGAGAGCCTTTTTGTGATGAGAGCATCCTCTCGTCTGCAGACCAAACCACCTCAGCCTGGTATTTACAGTAGTTGGATTAAAGCCTCTGATTGGCTGGTACTCGTTGCCTTCTTTGGAGAATGTGTTACGTTTAGTACCGATGGAAAAGACAAGTGGAGGTTTGCATGTTAGATGATTTCATAAGGACGGCTGCCTTCCTGTATAATGTCATCATATATAATAATAATGTCCTGATTATGGGAGAAAAGGCTTGTTTATGTTTTTATTGCAACTTTAATGATGAACATTGGTTACCAAGACATTTTTAAAATGGCACTTCATATCTACACAGTTTGGCTTACCCTGTTGTAGCTTCACAAAAATCAGTTGCTCATTAGGACACTGTTGCTAAAACTACAGTAGGGTAATAAATCTGAACTGTTTTTTTGGTCTACGCTCATTGACATAAATGTCTTGGGAACAATATTCTAAAAATCTGTCGGGATGAGAAAAGACTCATCCGTTCATCTTCAGACTGGGAAACAGGTCTTCCTTCTCTACTGTAAGTAGATGAAGCTTAAAGATGGAGCAAAGCTTCAGGAGTGTCCAGTCACATACAGGTCCAGGTCCCTGCTGTGTTTACCCAGCATTACACCAGAGGCCATCTGCTCCCAGCAGCACCATATGGGCACCAGTCAACACGCCACTGGAATTACTGAAGGAAAGCCGCCCTGCTGGAGGAGGCTGGAACAGCACGCTCAACACGGACACTGCTAATCCCTCTGCTCAGGAATCACACACACACACACACACACACACACACACACACACACACACACACACGCACACACGCACACGCACACACACACACCCAGTAACATCTGCACTTTGGCAGGTGTTGGCTGTAGTTTCCGAGATGACCGCGTGTAAAATGAGTTAACAGACCGACTATGAGAAGAGAACGTGGCACTGTGACGTGGACTACCATTTTAATCTTGTAAATGTGTGGAGTTCATTCATTCCATGAAGTGAAAACTGTGAAAGGGTTAATGTTGTAAGACGAAAACGCTGTGGTAGCAACCTGTCAATCAGCAGGTAGCCCCGCCCCTAAGCATCTCCTGCTTTCCGTTTCCATTTTCCATTTCAGGCATTTAGCAACTTACAATCACACAAGCACATTAGTGTGAAGAAGAAGAAATGTGGACGGAGATGGGACCAGACAAAGTTGCAGGTCTGTCCACCGTTCTGTCTGTTTGGTGGTGAGTTGAGTGAAGCCGTCAGCAGCTGCCCAGAGAGAACATTAGGAACATAACCTTTGTCTCCTCAACCTTCCTCTTAAGAATCATTATTTCATTTCTATCGCTGACAAATGTCGCTGGCTGACATTCAGCCCACCATGATATTGGTAGCAGTGCTTCCCCAGAGTTTGATCAATTCAAATGTACATGATTTTCTCTTCTGGGTGTGAAGCTTCTGTGGATTTAAAGAATATGCTGCAAATGTTACCAGATGAAAAACGAGTTGATATTTGGGGAGGTTACAAACCAAGAACAAGATTTCAATATATGCCCTCTATCAAGAAATAATTCAATTTCATGTGCAAACTTTAGACTCCAGCTCCATGAGCTGCAGGTACACCAGATTTTGGATCAAAAGCAGCCTGTTTAGTGGAAGGAACCGTCGGTGACATTTAGTCAGAGTGACTGTGAGAAACGTCTGACTTGATTCTGCAGCTCAGATCACAGTGGACTTGTTCTGACCCCGGGAGGAGGGACAAGAGGATTGTGAAGTAATGAGCAGGTCAGTGTGTGTGTGTGGGTACCTTGAACATCTGTTTGACCTTCTGTCTGGGCAGGTTGACATTGAGTTTGTGCAGAAGCTGCAGCACCTCGCTGATGCTGAGGCTGCCGTCGCCGTTCTTGTCAGCCTCGGTGAACGTCTGCTTCAGCCATGTGATGCCGCGGCGGGTTAAGGAACTTACCCAGAGTTCCACAGGGTTACTGTTGTTCCTGGATCTGCTGTACAGTTTCTATCCAGAGATGGATTTTAAAACCTCTGAATTCTGCCATATATAATGTTGATCGTCAAAAGTATTGTTTCAGGTTTTTTTCATATAATCTAAAGTTTAAGTCAATTGTAACTAAATCATTTTGTATTCCAAAAAGTAAATATCACGTAAATATGCTTCATATTAACTGTAATCAAGTTCACTTTACTAGATCCCTGTGTGCACTTCACCCACATAAAATGTAAAGTACTTGAATCAACAGATTTGGTTTCAAGTTTGAATCAAACTGTTCTTCACACTGACTCAACATGATCTGACCTTTAGATGGATCGAATGAAGAAATGCTACATTTTTTTCCAGGGTCAACCTGAAGGATATTGGTCTCTGGTGCGCTGCCTCTTGGCCAGACTGTCCTCGTCACTGATGCCTGCCATCAGATACTTGAGGCCCGTGATCCAGGTCCGCGCCTCCTCCCCAGTGCCAGAGACCAGGTCCAGGGACTCCATATGCTCTCCGTAGTACAGGCTGAAGCAGCAGTTGGGGTCGAAGCTGCCCTCCGAGTAGCGCTGGAAGATCTCCGACTGCTTTCCCTCACATACCTCCCGGACCGAGTCGATGGAGACTGTCGGAGGAAACAGGAAGTCAGTGGTGGAATGTACTTCTACTACATAAGTACTTTTACCCGACATGATTACTTCATTACTTTATACCTGGATTGCACTAGATTGTGTTTTTTTACTGCACTACATTTAGCTTCCAGTTGCTCGGCAGATATAAGATGTCATTATTAAAATACTGTTCCAGATTAAATAACCCAGACAGCTCCACCTGTATCAGCCATTACACTGGACTACTTACTAATCCAGTAATATAGGAGCCGTTCTGACACCTGCATTTGCTTTTCATACTTTTAGTCCATTTCTGCTGACAACACATTTGGACTTTGTAAGTGAGCATTTAAATGCAGGACATTTATATGGACGTAAGTAGATTTAAATTGTGTTTTTGCTAGTTTGACTTTGCCTGCAGTAAGTAGACCTCCAGGTGTTGTAGCCTTGTGGACAATCAAAGGCTGACGGGAAGTGAAACCTATTAAAAGGAGCAACAACACAGCAGAACTACGTTTATTAAATCCAACACATCGTTCTGCAGTCTTTAGCATTCCACTGGTTTAGAAGAGTTCCACCTCTGGTAAGATAGCGAATTAATTGTTGGGGGCATAGGGATAATTTAATGGGGCTTCACGATACGGAGGATTAAAAATAGTCAACTCGATGAGCAGCGCCCAGAGAGCTGGGTTTATTAAGACGCAACATTTATGAGATGGTAATGACATTTTACTGGAAGACACAGCCTCAAGTCGTTCATTAGTTTCCTCCGTGACAGCGAGCACATGTACATGTAGTACTATTCTGAAACTGTGGAGGTTCATCCCCAAAAGGAGATACATCTCCGTATCCTTCACTCACACATCCATGGAACAATGTTTACATGCATGCTCATCCATAATGGAGCCACATACCCCCCAGGTATTGAACCTGTGGTTTTGTAGCAGTTGTATGCACATAAATCTAAATACATGAGTGGATGTCAAAGCTGCCATGAACATGACGGTGGACACGCTGCCGCCACCGCGGTGCTGAGCTCCCATGTGGCTGTCTGTGTTCTCCAGCAGCCCTGCAGCTGCACAAGCGCATGCTGCTCCCGACCAGCGCCGCTATAATGATGCAGCAGCAGGACTCAGCAGCCGGATGAGGATGACCTCCACCACAACACTCTGGATGTTGGATGGGCTGCTGGCTGCTCGGGACCAGGATGTCAGCTGCTCTGCGTTAAGTACATTTACTCACACAACTTGTGTGTGTGTGTGTGTCTGAGTGTGTTTGATTAAGAGAATGAAGGCTGTCCCCCTCTAGTGTGTGAAAGCAGCTTATACATTAATGCTTTCACATGAACACAAACCTTTGAAGTTGGAGTATTATATATATATATATATATATGTATATATATGTACACACACACACACACACACACACACACACACACACACACACACACACACACACACACACACACACACACACAGGTGTATAAAAGCAGCACCTAGGCATGCATACTGTTTCTACAAACATGTGAAAGAATGGGTCGCTCTCAGGAGCTCAGTGAATTCCAGCGTGGTACTGTGATAGGATGCCACCTGTGCAACAAGTCCAGTCATGAAATGTCCTCACTCCTAAATATTCCAGTCAACTGTCAGTGGGATTAGAACAAAGTGGAAGTGATTGGGAACGACAGCAACTCAGCCAAGAAGCTGACTCAGCGACCATGGAAGGTTCAGACTGAGAGGAGTTGTATTTTTGGTTTCCAGCGTCTCCAAAGAAAGCAGCAACCCGCCTGTTATCTCCATTCAGTGGCATGTGTGTGAGACACTGTTTGGGCAGATTAACGCTGATGAATAATTAAGTTGACTTAAGAAGCTTATTAAACCAGAGTGAAGGAGGAGGAAGAGCAACAGGAAACTGAGCCCTTAAGTCCTCACGAGACCCCCGAGCCGCCAAGTATGTCTTTCTTTTAATTTAAAAAACATGTCAGGAAATGCTTTTGTTCTGATTATTGTTCATAATGGAGAGGGAAATAAATATTCACTTCTAAATAAGATAATCACTTCCAGCTCCGAGGGAATGAGGAGTTTCATGACATGACTCACACTGCATCAGCATCGGTCGGCTCAGTGAAGCAGGTAATAGCCAATCACAGCGAGGCAATGTGTCCTAGGCGCAGATCATAACAAATATATAGTTCATCTTCATGAAGCTGTCGTTGTCCCACCACATCTACCACCACCAGAACAGGAAGGAAGTGGTCAGGCAGTAAAGCATGCATCTAAAAAATACCAAATTATTTATGTATGCAGGGAGAAATAATGATTTATGATCACATTATTTAAGATTGTTCTGTGACGCAATAAATAAAGTAATAAATGTAAGTTTATAAACAAAAGTAAATTATTCCAGAATGTTTTAATGCATTTTTTATAATTATCTGGATAATATAACAAATCTCTTATTATCCTAATTATTAATAATAATTGACCTGTCCAGGGTGAACCCTGCCTTCGCCAATGTCAGCTCCACTGTTCGGCTCCAGCCCCCCCGCAACCCTGAATACAGGATAAGCGATAGACGACGGATGGATGAATAATAATTGTGACATGAAATGGTCATTGCATACCTATATCCAGTAAGTGTACATAGTATGTATTTCTTGATTTGTTTTGCTGTGTTAACACACATTTTGGCCTGTGACATGAAATGTGTTTTCCATCAGTGTGAAACGTGCCGAGGTTGGCGTGAAGGGAGCGTGTTCCCGTGTGACTGGAAGAAGGAGGACTCACTCTTGGCCTTCTCGTTCTTGCGGGACGGCCTCCAGCGGATGCAGGACTTGTGTTGGTCCAGATAGAAGAAGCGCACCAGTCCCTTGGAGCCGCCGCGGAGCTTCACCATCTGGGTCCCCATCTGCATGGAGCTCATGCATTTCTCCACTGGAGGGAAGAAAGACAAGCAGTCAGAAGATGCTGCTGGTACACTGGGAACGTCCGAATACAGGATCATCGTACACCAGCATCACGGCTAACACTGAGGGCTGCAGCCAGGATGTTTGACACATAAGGAGGTTTAATATGTTTCATATTTGTATTTCTCAAAGCCTCAGGAGAAATGCAGAATAAGATGAACTGGGAGCTGCTGCTGGTCTAAAACTAAAAAGTGTAAAAGTACTAGAAAACCGAGTTTTTATCTGTACAATGTGAACTCCCCACAAGCTGATTAAAACCCCGGCAGTATGACTCCATTTGATAATACGTAAATCTCTATTATGTGGGCAAATCATATCACCCCATGCTTAGTGAACACTTATTTTGCTGATAATAGTGATAACAAAGTGTGCCATTAACATTCTTTTTCTATGGAAATGTCATCACATAGAAAAGTCCCAACTTACACAGTGTGCAGGATTTTGGAGAATATAATATAATATTAGTTGTGACAAGGGAAACGTGTTTGTGTGTGTGTGTGTGTGTGTGTGTGTAAGAGTTGTAAGAAAGAGTGACTGACAAATTTTATATATATATTAGGGTTGCACGGTATACCGGTTCTAATTTGGTACCGGGGTACTGAGGCATTAAAAACGGTACTATATTGCATTTGAATGGGACCGGTACTTGCAGCACCGCCGGCAGCGCCCGCAACAGCGCGGCGAACTCGCCGCATGACGTAACCGCGTTGTAACTACAGCTGAGAGGACGAGGAGCGAGCCGCAGCTTGGGGAGATAAAAAGAAAAAGCAAGCAAGCCGGAGGAAACGGCTAGCAAGTTAGCAAGCAGCGTGGACTGGAGCAACAAACGGAGCAGGAGGAAAGCTTGGAGAAAGCGCGAGAGAGAGAGATCGAGAGAGAGAGAGAGCGCGAGAGAGAGAGAGCGAGAGAGAGAGAGAGAGAGGAGAGAGAGAGAGAGAGAGAGAGAGAGAGCGAAGCACGGAGAGGAGAACGGCTGCTGCAACCGTCATCACGCCGCAACTTGCGGACAATCCAGCGCCGCGAAGTGCGATATGGCCGTACTTTAGCTAAAAACAAATGCGCAAAGCGAGGCAGTTAACCCCGACGCACCACTGTGTAAACGGTGTTTAAAACATGCTAACGGCGGAAACACCTCCGACTTAGCCAAACACTAAGGACAGGCCCTCAGACCTGCACACTGAGCTCAGGGAACGACAGGTCATTTACTCAGGAAAAAAAGCCACATTCAGTGCTAAAAGCAAGCGCCACCGCCCTTCACTCTTATAACAAAAGTAGCTCTGGAAGAAAAAAATAGAGCTGGTTTATTTATATCATTATATTTTATATTATATTACTGTATTTATATTTTAACATTTTTAAAATTGTGTGCATTAGAAAAGCTTGTCTTTGTGGTATTTTATTTTGTTTGCTGATTAATATGTTATTGTTCTAAGATTTTCTATTAAAATAAAGTCAGTAATGACATTTTTTGGATTCACTTTTTATTTGAAAAAGTATCGAAAAGTACCGAAACATGTTGGTACCGGTACCGGTACCAACATGTTGGTATCGTGACAACACTACCACCCAGAGTGGCTAACCCAGGGCAGGACAGTCCTAATCCTGAAAGACCCCCAGAAGGGACCCGTCCCATCCAACTACCGGCCAATTACCTGTCTCCCCACAACATGGAAGGCCCTGTCAGGCATCATTGCGGCAAAGATGAGTAAGCATATGGCTCAATACATGAGCGAGGCACAGAAAGGAATTGGCAGTAACACCAGAGGAGCCAAGCACCAGCTACTAGTTGAAAGAACAGTCGTCCGAGACTGTAAGAAGAGACAAACCAACCTGTGCACTGCCTGGATTGACTACAAGAAAGCCTACGACTCAATGCCGCACACATAATAATAATAATAATAATAATAACTTTATTTGTATAGCACCTTTAACAAAGTGATTTGACATGGCTAAAATCACAACACACACACAAATACAGTAAAAAGCCGGAAACCCGGCGGTGGAGCAGCCTCTTATCGATTGGAAGGGAGAGTTGTCTGTGTGGCTGCTGGCTGAGTTTGGCGCCCGATGGCGGGCGGCGGAGTGATGGATCAGCGGCCCTACTCAGATGCACAGCAACCCGCTTGTGGTCGTGTGAATATGCAAGACGAGCAAAAGTTCACCTTTCGTAGTTGCTTTGATGCATCAGACGCTCAGTGAATACGTCACATGGCCAACGAGTCCATAGACAAGACTGCTGCCGCCCGGGGGCCTTCTCACTCGTTCCGTAACACTGGGGTGCTATCTAAACACAGACACACAAAGTTCTCTCTCAACACTCCGATTCGCGGCATATTTTGACTCGCTTTCCACCATTAGGGTCTGTATCTTCTGTCTAAAAAGGGGCTACCATCTCCTGGACAATACTGACATTTGCTACTCCGAGGTGTCTTGTTGACCAAGAAAAGGAAGACAGTGACTTTTTGGTGCATGTGAATGGAAGATAACAACTTCCACAATGCACAGCTCCTCAGGCCACTCTCACAGATGCAGACCAACTGGCGGCTGCAAGCTTTTTTCGGACTGAGTGCAGAGCAACATTTTTATTCTCGGACCGGTCCAGCACGTTTGATGTCACTACCGCTTCGGTGTGTAGCTGCCTCTAACACGGTTTAGTTACGGGTGAGGTGGCAGCGAAGGAGGCCACATTCTGCCGCTGGACTAAAAGGAGAAGCTGTTCCTGTAGTGTAGACGGCTGTGGGGATCCTCTCGGGAAGTCAATTAAAACTTTCAAATATCTTCAAATAGCACGCAATGAAGGAGAGCAAAGAAGTTTGTGTGCTCAACCCACGGAGGAAGTCGAGGCTTTAATGTAGACCACTTCTACAGTGAAAGGCACCCAGTCAACTCAACCTATTTAAAATACTGATTTAAATAAATTACGACTTCTACTCTACATGACTTACTATAATATATATTATTATATTAAAGCTAAATATATGTCAATGTGTTTTGCTGGGCATTTTGGACCGTTGGTCCTTACTGCATGAGCCTCCACATCCTTTAACTGTCATTCTCTCTGCTGGCCACAGAGTGGAGACACCTCTCTGATTGTATAGAAGTCTATGAGAAAATGAGCCTACTTCCCTGATTTATTACATTTACATTAAGGCTTTTGTCCAACGTGACTTACAATTAAGTAAATTTGTCGAAAGCAAGAAACCACAACATATCATTGCCAATAAAGTAAGAGCAAACAAATAGAAACAAGTTTTAGGTCCTTATCCGAGCAAAGTAGTAGCTGTTCAGCAAGGATACCTTAAGTACAACAGTGCTATGATCAAAGTGCTATAGGTAAGAACTTTGAAGTGCTTTTTTTTTTTTTTGGAAGTGAGTCAAGGTGAAGTCTGAACAGGTGAGCCTAGAGTCCTTTGTGGAAGATGGCTCACCAATGATGCACCAGAACAGAGAAGAGTCGGGGCTTTGCTGAGCGACATTTGTTTGATTTCAGCGATGGTGGTACCAGCCGGCCAGCTGAAGTAGAGGAGTGAAGTGCTCGTGTCGGGGCATGTGGTTTGAACAGTGTTTGGAGGTAGACGGGTGCCATCACGGAGGAGGGAGGTTACATGGGAAAATTTGGGTAGATTGAAGACAAGGAGTGCTGCAGTGTTCTGGATACGCTGCAATGGTTTAGTCAGCAAGGCTGGGAGTCCAGCCAGGAGTTGCAGTAGTCAAGGAGGGAGATGACCAGTGCTTGGACCAGTAGTTGTGTTGCATCCTATGAGACTGGATCCTGCGGATATTGTAGAGGGCAAATCTGCAGAATTGGGCCAAAGCAGTGATGTTGGGGGTGCAGGATAGTTGTTGAGACTAACACCCAGGCTCTTCGCATTTGACGCAGGCAATACTATAATGTCCTCGACAGTGATCGACAGGTTCATGCGAGGGCAGTCTTTCCCCGGGATGAAGAGAAGTTTGGTTTTATGCAGGTTAAGCTTGAGGTGATGCGCAGTTGTCCAGGCTGAGATGTCTGCCAGACACCGTGGGTGTCGGAGGTTGGGGGGAAAAAGAGAGGAACAGCTTGGTGTCATCTGTGTAACAATGGTAGGAGAATCCATGTGATGTGATTACAGAGCCTAGTGATCCGGTGTATAATATGACAGAAGCGGTCCTAGTACCGAGCCTTGAGGGACATCTGTTTCCAGAAAACAGGTTTTGGACATAGAGCCATTCCATGTGACCTGAAAGGTGTGATTAGTCAGGTATGATGTGAACCAGGTTAGAGCAGAGTCAGTGATGCCAAGTTCAGCCAGGGTGGAGAGGAGGATTTGGTGGTTGAGTGTGTTGAATGCAGCAGATAGGTCAAGGAGAATGAGAATGGAGGAGTGGGATGAGGCTCTGGCGTC
This sequence comes from Chelidonichthys spinosus, assembly GCA_029853015.1. Taxonomy (NCBI): domain Eukaryota; kingdom Metazoa; phylum Chordata; class Actinopteri; order Perciformes; family Triglidae; genus Chelidonichthys; species Chelidonichthys spinosus. The sequence continues at coordinate 27,571,624 of CM056829.1, read as the reverse complement.
TCGCAGGGACTCAGTCACTGTGAGGAGGGCCATCTCAGTGGAGTGAGCTGTCCTGAATCCTGATTGATTAGGGTCAATGGGGTTGTTCTGTGAGCGATGCGACAGTTGGTTGTAGGTCTTAAAAACTGCTGGGATGACACCTGAGGTGAGGAAGGAGTTGATCAGGGTGGTGAGGAATGGCAAGATGTTGTGTGAGATGTCATGGAGAAGAGAGGAGGGAATCAAGGGTCAAGGGAGCAGGTGGGGGCACGGTTAGACGTATCAAGTGTGTGAATATCTTCAGAGGAAAGAGGGCTAAAGCTAGTAAGGCCATCAGAGTTGAGAGTTGGGGGAGATGGTTTCTGGGAGGTTATAGGAGTGAATGAGGAGCCGATGTCATTTACTTTCTTGGTAAGGTAAGTTGTCATGAGGGAGGAAGGAGGGGGAGGAGGGGTGAGGAGGGAGGAAAACATGGAGAAGAGTTTCCTGGGGGTTGGAGGTGGAAGAGTTGATCCTGGCCTGAATTCTTCCATTTTCTCTCTGCCGCTCGCAACAATGATCTGTTGGTTCGCAGAGGTTCGGACAGCCAGGGAGGGGATGGAGATGATCGTGCTGGTCGTGAGGTGGGGGGACAGAGGGTGTCCAAAGAAGAGGACATCAGGATGGAGGAGGCTTCCTCAGTAGGCATGAGGGAGAATTGTTCTTTGGATGGTAGTGAGGAAAGAACAGTTGACGAGAGAGCGGAGGGAGTGAGGGATTTCAGGTTGTGGCGGGTGTTGACAGTTCAAGGTGTAGAGGGAAGGGACGTGGTGGACTTCATGGGGAGGGACACGATGAGCGGGGTAACAGAGAGTGCCGAGATAACACAGGATCTTGTGAAGACAAGGTCAAGTTGGTTCCCGGCCTGGTGGGTGGGTGGAGAGGGGGAGAGTGTGAGGTCAAATGTGGAGAAGAAATCAATTAATTCAGATGAGCGTAGGTTTCCATAGCCCCCCTAGTACTTCCAGTTCTGTACCGGTGGAGAATGGTGGGTAGCAGAGATTGGATGGGTAACAGCCTCGAGCGATGGGTCTCTGGAGAAACCTTCTCTGATTTGATGTCCTGGCTGGGATAGGACATGGCTGCAATGGGTGGTGGTTGAGTTGTTATGACTTCCGCGATGGACTCCCTTGTCTTTTCACAGTCTAGACTCCCACAGATGGACTCCCTTGTCTTTCCTGATGCTGTAGTGACATGCTCTTAAGTGCTTGGTTTACCTCATGCAGGTTTAGCCCCTCCCTCCAATCAACTCTATTGACTACAGCTGAGATGGCCAAAACTAGGTAATTGCCTACAGAAGAATTGCCTTTACAAGAATTTACAGAACAAGATATCTAGGCTTCCTTCCTTTCTTTCTTCAGACAAAATGTAGTTTTTATTATCTCAGTAAACAGTCTAAACGTGAGTTTACGCTCTCAATCTCGAGTTTCAAGTCTTCTTCAATCCAGCATCATGTTCATTTAGTACATTATGGTACATATAGAATCGAAAAGACCAGAAAGCAGGGGATGCTTTACGGGCGGGGCTACCTGCCGATTGACAGGTTGGTACCATACTACCAATGCAGTTAGCTACTAAGATGACTTTAACACTGAGCTGTAAAGTTGACATTGCATTATGAAGCTAACTTTGTTAGCAGCTTCACACCAGAATCCAGATGAATCCAGATCAAGTAAGGGTGCTACTCTGATAATACCAATAAAACGGTATGTCACTGCCATTTCATCACATTACATTTGGAAAAATAGTTACAGTTGGTGCATTCACTAAATCCCATAAGTGCAGCTGCTGCAGCATCTCAGCAATAAATCAGTTTCAGTCTGCAGTAGGGGTGTCCCGATACCAAAAATTCAGTAGTCGGTACCAATACCAGTAAAATTACACAATTCTCGATGCCAATTTCGATACCACGGTAAAAAAACATAATTTTCTAAGATTCCATGTACTTGAAACATGAACTTCTTTATTAACAATATCAAAATGTCATAACAAGGCATACAAAACGTAGCATAGACCAACATAATAAAGTGCAAGTAATGGTCATAGTGCAACAACAAGTGTTCACAGACACATTCCAGACTTCCACGCATCAAGGTACTGTGCAAGAACAAGACGGTGAATGTAGCAGTGCAGCCATTCAGCTAACAAGATGCACAGTTCTTCACAGCATTTTTCAACTTTTCTTAGCTAGTTCAAGGTTTTACAGAGGAAAATTAAGATATAAAAAAAAGATTAAGATTAATTTCCTGAGATTAGATAACTTTCTATGGATTTTCTAAGATCCCATGATGTATGTGAAATGTAAATGTGAACTTCTTTATGAATACAACACATACAAAACGTAGTGCAAGAGCATAGAATTCTTTAAACAAATCCGGATGATGGTCTTTCAGGTGCTTCGCTAAATTGGAAGTATTACCTCCCTTGGTCTGAAGACCACGGTAGCTCCGTTTGCATAACGGCTTCTGCGGATTAATTATTACGCCATGGTCATCTGTCTCATATACAAAGTACTTCCATACATGACTCTTCGCAGTCGCGGACGCGGTGGCGCTATTGCCGTAGCCGCAGTTGACGTCTTCCACGTGTTTTTTGTTTTGCTATGCATAGTTCCACTTCTTCGTGAACTACTAATTGTGATGTAAGTATCGACTGGAGGCGTATACTGCCCCAAACAGTTCCGGAAGAGTAATGGCACCGATGCCAACACTGGAATCTGTGCGAGCGGTACTTAAAAGAAATGGGCATCGTCCGTGTTTTGACATTTTAGAATCGAAAGGTACCGCAAGTATCGGTTTTCTTGACATCCCTAGTCGAGTTCCATACAAACTACTGTCAACGGGATGAGACCTGCAGATGCTGGTGGAAATCAATCAGACAAATGTGCACCTTTCCTCTATAATAGTCCACCTGTTCAACGCTCAACTTTCTCTGAACATTAATTAGACTAATAATCAACAGTGACACACCCCTCAGAACAGGTCCCTCTGGTCTCCCAACCACACAGATACGATATGGCATCAATCTGCTCATTCCAATAGTATGCTAAGATACACATTATGCACTGGAATCTTAAACAATTCAGATTTTTATCAAGTTCCCGGGAATGATATATTACCAAATAGTAGCAGCAACACACAAAACAGCTATTTTGAGGTGAACAATGTGAGTTGGATGGCAAAGGAAAGCCATTGCCCAGAGAACAAAGACAGCAGCATCGTAGCCTTGTAGAGATGCAGAGACAAAAGTGGAGCACGAGACAGAGAGAAAGGCTCTTTACTCGTGGGGTCTGGGCTCGTTGCCATGGTTACAATACCAGCTCTAAAGCGTGTGTGTGTGGAGATTACACCCATTGGTGAAGAACGCTGCATGATAACGGTTAAAAACAAGCGTGACGCATTAGGGATGCACGATAATTATCGGCCCGATAATAGGAATTATGACGTCATCCCGATAAATCCGATCGGGTATTACAATTATTAATACCTCCGATAATCCGACGATAGGATGTGTGTGTTAAAACAGTGCTACGGGTGGATTGGGATGAGGGACGTTAGTTTTTTTCTAGGCGCCTCCCGTTTAGCATGTGATGTGGTTACTGTGGTATCACAGGTTTCGGAGGAGGGAGTTAATCCACAAATCGAGCACTCCCTTCTCACGCCAGGTTCACACTGCATGCGGAAGCGCCGCGGCGCAGCGCGCCGCCAAAAATCGCGAGCAATCCGCGCACCCCCGTTCAGACCAGACGCGTATTTCTCCGCGGCGGTCGACAAGCGCTTCTGCTCAGCTGTTGTTCATTTAGAGCTATTTTTTCCATTAAACCCCATAAAATTAATACACCATGTTTCTGTAACTAAGAAGTTTGTACACTTCTTGTATTTATCCGTTCTCTTTCTCTCGGAGAGAGAGAAAGAGAGCGCGAGAGAGAGAGAGAGAGAGAGAGAGAGAGAGAAAGAGGGACACACACACAGACAGAGAGTGTGTATGGTATAGACAGTAGTAGTGCAGATATACCGTTGAAATACACATATTTGTTTATCTACATATATATATATATATATATATATATATATATATATATATATATATATATATATATATATATATATATATATATATATATATATATATATATATATATATACGTATATATATATATATATATATATATATATATATATATATATATATATATATATATATATATATATATATATATATATATATATATATAAATATTGTCATTTTATTGAAGAGTCAAAACTGTTCTTGGCTTTCTTTTGTTCATAGTATTAACACATTATCATGTCACTGTGATACATCTGGTATGGTGTTTGGTAAAAGGCAAAGCTATGCTAAATCTACCTAAGCTTAGTCATTAGTGTTTTTGACCTGAATTTGATCTGAATATACATTCAAAAACGAATAACAATATTATCGGTTATCGGTATCGGTATCGGTCCCGAGGAGCAGAAAGTTATCGATATCGGTATCGGCTTCAAAAAATCAATATCGTGCATCCCTATGACGCATGAAAAACATCACTAATAACTAAGAGTGAGAACTAATAACTAAGAATGACAATGGATGGATGGAAGAACTAATAACTAAGAGTGATAAGAACCAATAACGAAGAGTCATAACAACTAATAACTAAGAGATTAAAACTTAACTAAAGTGGTTTTCTGAAAAGTGCATGATTACAGATGAAACATGTAACAGCTGGACCAAACTACAATACCATTGGCCAGAGATAACTGTGCCCACTGGGTCAAACTGGGACAACGGCTTCCTCATTCCTTTCACCGGGACTTGAAAGCAGGTGAGGCGTCACCTCGGTGACTCCATGATGGCTGACACACTCACTATGTAGGCCAAGCAGGCGGAGTCACTTCCTGTCAGAGTATCAGGTTAATCCCAGAGGGATTGTCTGGAGGCCATATGCTGCTGGAGGGAGGGAGGACGCGACACACACACACACACACACACACACACACACACACACACACACACACACACACACACACACACACACACACACACACACACACACACACACACACACACACACACACACACACACACACACACACACACACACACAACACACACACAAACACACACACAGTCGCTGCCCTCAAAAGTGACTGCCGAGATACCCTCAAGCAAGGCAGGGCTCTTCTGACTGCTCAAGTGGGCTCATACACACATTCACCTTATGACCTGCAAAGCCCACCATCATTTAAAAAAGGGACAGAACGACACAATCCAAAAGATATCCAAACACACTTGGACCTTGGCAGTAGTCAACTGTCGCATGCATGCCGACCTGAATCGGAGATTAAATCGAATCCGGACCTGTGAATCAGATTTGAATACTCACAGTAGAGACGTGAAAAATAGAGCCTGATTTTAAAAACACAAAATCATTATTTATGCAGCGAGACCTGGTTACTTATGATATTTAAGATTATTTGGTTTTTGTAATCAATAATAATGAATAATTGAATCTAAATAAAACAAAGTGCCAGTCAGGTAAACTCAGTCTACTGCTGACAACAACGTAGACCACAAAGAATCCACTCTTGGACATTGGTCTGTACACCTTATTGCTTTCCATCCACTAAAGGATCCCTGAAGTCCAGAGAGAGGAACTGGTCTGAGGAGTCCGCGTGTCTGGCAGAGCTTACCCACGTAGCCGAGCCTCCACTTGGAGAATGCCACGATGCTGCTGCCGATCCAGAAGAAGTCCTCAAGGACGGGGGAAGGAGACGCCGGCTGCTGCTGGCTCTTACACTGAGCCGCCTCCTTCAGCGGGTCCAGATCCCCGTCTGAGGAGAAGGCCCCCCGAGCCGGGGGCCCGGGCTTGTCCCCGGTGGCGGTGGAACACATCAGGGCTGAGGACACTGAGCTGATGGGAAAGAAGCTGCTCTTCTTGGAAGAGTTCATCTAAAACAACGAAGTATAACGGTTTCTGCCTAAAGATCAACCGGACGTTCCCACAAGAACTTCATGTGAGAAAGAAATGGAACTTTGGGTCAATGAGGGAAGGAAAATAAACATTTACCTGAAGTAAATGTGCTTTTGGAGGAATATTCAAAATCCTCTGCTATTCTAATAACTCCCATACAGCATCATCAAAGGCTTATAGACGTTTCTTTCCCGGGTTCACAGCTTAATCCACAGAAAAGAAGAGAAGAATCCCTCCGAGTCTCTGAATGGGTTCAACAGTTGGTCAATAATCTTGGGATGTTATTGCCACAGAAAACCTGCTTATTGCATCGCAATTTCTTCAATGTTCTTCCATCTCAAAAATATGCAGCTGCATATTTTCAGAGCAATGATTTATCTTCATGCCGTGCAGTCTTTATTTCCTCCCTCGGCCAGCGTTCATCAGTGGAATCAGCAGCGATGGAGGCGGAGAGACACCCGCTAACTGTGTTAGTGGATCCTAAATCCCTAGGAAGCACTAATCCTGCCCAGGAGATTTACTAAATGTGTGAGTGAGGTGCGATGACCCGGAGCACAGGAGGACAGGAACAAGGCCTCGGGAACACCGAGCTGCTTTCATGCTGCAGGGCCAATTAAAGGGCCAGTTGGCTGTCGAGGAGGTGTTTCCTCCACCTGTCTGCCGCCGAGCGCCACATCAAACCATTACTGACACATCCGACACCTGGACTCATTCCCCCAGTGGGCATGTACATCAGCTGAGCTCACAGAGCAACTCTCATTGGTTGATCGTGTGCTCGGATGTCAGGAGACTGTTCTCGGCATTCACAAACCTTCAAGACAAACCTCTGTAACAACACCACCTCGGAAAACACGTAGAGCTGTGAACAAGGTCAGGATTCAGGACTCCTTGTCTGACTTCCAGCTCGTCTCGTTGGTTTTATGTAGACTCAGCCTTTGTGTCGTTTAGTCCCTTTTTTCCCCCCTTTTTCTTCTTCTTCGACTCCTAGTCTGAGTCCGAGTCTGCCTCTGAGCACGTAGGGTCGAACCGTGTCAGGCATCAGGACCTGGATCTTGGCCTGACAGGTGCCAGGTCCTGAATATGGAACCATTTCCCTCACGGAGCTAATGATGTCAACCAACCGAATAGTCACTGCAAAACTGTCCACTCTGGAGAACCACAGTGAAGGCTTCTGGGAAATAATCACATTATAGACGGACATATGTCTATAATTCATACAGTAAAAAACACGTTCAAACACGTGGGTACAATAGAAGAAGAACAACTTCATCCAACATGCTGCTGCTACATTTAGAGCAGAGACCATTTAGAAGAAGTGGACATAGTCGCTACGACGTCACCATGACATCGCCATGACATCACTGTTGGTTGGTGAACTGCGGGTTTGGCTATCGCCATCCTGGTTTTTTTAGAACCAGATGTGATGCGAGAGGGTGGAGATCCTGAACGCTGGATAAGACATTTTTAGGACCATGATGTTAAAATTCACTTTTAATATTTTGATTGAATTAATGCAACATGTTGGGAGCCCCACCCCTAAAGCATCCCCTGCTTTCTGGTCTGGTGGACTCTAAATGGACCATAATGTACTAAATGAACATCATGCTGGATTGAAGAAGACTTGAAACTAGAGATTTGAGACCATAAACTCAAGTTTCCAATGTTTACTAAGATAATACATCAAGAGATAATTGACTTCAATACAATCAGAGAACAGTCGCCCCCTGGTGGCCAGCAGATGTTCAGCTTCACTATTCAGAACTGGAGGTTTCCCTGGGAGTGACTGCTGTGTGAACGCGTCTTTCCCAGAACAACTAGATGAACTAGATCCTCTAGTAAGAGGTGAGAAGCTGCTGAGCAGTTAGACGAACTTCTTCAGTTCAAAACAAAGTGAAAGCTGCCTGATGGTAATGGTTGAACAACGCCACATTGTCGCGAACGAACATGCAAACAAGTAGAGAACAGTCCCTCTGCATGGACGTGAACAGAGACCAGAGACCAGTCCGAGTCAGAGACACGGACCCATAAAGAGTAGCAGAAGACACCAGATCGCTGACTCACCGTGGCCCCGGGGTCTGGCACATTTGGAGACGCTGTTTTCACACAGCAGGTTGGGCTTCCGGTCCCGTTTTCGCACCTTCGACCAGGTGGCGTAGATGTGGATCTTCGACGACTTGTCATTGAGGTACCAGAGATGAGCCGAGTCGTGGAAACTCGCGATCTGTGGCATCACAAGTCTCTCCGGACTCTCATTCAAAGCGGGAGGATCCGGGTCCTTCCCGGGACTTAAATAACGCACTCAGATAGCAAACGTAACTATAGTGGACTCGTCCGAGCCGTGTTCATGAACAGACAAGCGTGGGAATTAAGCCAATCACATTTCTGCATATCATTATGCAGGTAGCTCGCGCACGTAGACACACCCGCGCAGCATTCGGGCTCACGTGGAGATGTGGGAAATATGAGAACTACGAGCAGACAGGAGCCGAGTATCTCTTCATGCATGAATTATTCTAGAAATGATCAGAGAGAGTCAGGCCTCGTTGATGTCTGCTGCTCTGCTATGGCATATTTTAATATATTGGATATTTACCTCAGCTGGGATCGGTTCTAGCCCCCCCCCCGCGACCCTGAATACAGGATGAGCGGTAGACAATGGATGGATGGATGATATTTACCTCCCAAAAAAGCACATTTAAAGTTGATTTTTCAGTGTAACCCCACAAAAAATCTGAAATACATGTTTTATTTATTTGCATTTGTTATATTTTATCTATTCACTTAATAGTATAAATCAGGGTCGGACTGAGAACGAAATGCAGCCCTGGCAATCTTGTCTGGACCAGCCCCATTTCCCCAACATCACCTACAATATCACATTATCACAAATATTTTGTGCGTAGACCCTCAGAGGAGTCAACATACAGGGTGATGATGTGTCTGCACATGTTGAGCACTTGTCTCACCCTACTCGGTTATTTGATGGGCAAACGTGTTGTGCACTGAAATGCCCTTTTGAGAGCATTTGTTTAGGATGGAATCCATTCTTGGATTTATTTTTGCATTCACTCTCCTTTTACAATATTAGGTATCTTATTTCTATTTAGATTTGTATAATCCCGCCTGACCTCTGACCTCACATGGATGGACGGATCCACTTGAAGGGGTGGGAGGAGGCAGTGGCTGTAGCATTTACTGCACCTACAGCATATGTAACCTGTTTGGGACCATGCATCCCCAGTCAGATGAGCCGTTCCAACATCAAGGCAGCTCTGCCTGCAACAAGCTGCAGGGCCGCCGAAATATTGGGAAAAAGAAGATCGGTTGCAGCCGGTTTTCCTTTGTCTATTGTTGGAGGCAGAGCCGCCTTGATGTTGGAACGGCCCATCTGACTGGGAGAACCAGATCTTCACAATGCTGACTGTCAGACCCTGCTGTAATAAAATGAGAGGTTTTGGTACGCTGAAACAGATAGACTGCTTCTGTCTACAGGGGGCGCCAAAATCAACGTTTCTCTCGTCCAACTCTACTCTAGTAAAACATGTGAGAACACGTGACAACTGATATCTTTATTGGCGTCATGAAATTGCATCATGAAATTGCATATCAATAGCAATATTTTGTATGCTAAAGACAGTATTTTTTTTATAATCTTCCAACACTGCAACGAAATGACAGTGGAAGCTTGAAAAATACTTTTTGTGTTTGTATTACAAGAAAACAGCTTAACTTGTCTGTGCTCAGGAGATGCATACACAGTGACCTCAATGTGACCTCAAGACCACGTTGGCCCTGAAGAAAAAGAACCAAGTCATAATTCCACACAGTAAAGTGGACTGTATGATGGCCATTAGGTGTAAGTAGGCCAGTGGAAAGTAGGCCAAAGCCCAGGTGGCTCCTTCCATCGTGTTGTCGCTTTGTGAGAGTAATAACTGCTTCTGGAGTCGGGCAAGTCAGTGTGAGGGCAGCAGCTCTCGCCCATTACAGCGGACACACCTTCCAGTCTTATTACTGAGGACATGCAAAGGGATGAGGGCATGCTGTCTGGGGGGTTCTGGGATCATCTACTTCCTGGTACATCCTAGGAACAAACCTGTGATTGCAGTGGAAGTCTATTTTGCTTAGGAAGGTTCGTAACTGAAGAAGTGACCCGGAAGTAAACAAGTGGTCGCCATGATAAGAGCCGTTTCAATTCTCTAAAAGGAGCTCCAATGCTTCCTTACAGACCTCCTTTAGGATAGGATGCAACGGACCTTCTTTTACCAAAGGAAAGGAGATCACGCCGACCCACAATGCCTTCCGAGAGCAACATTTAAAGTGCCGCACACCTCGGCCGTTCATGAAAACAAACGATATGTGCATTTGCAGATTTAACAATTACTTTCATGCAGACATAAAGTAATTGGAATTGTGTTGCTAAATGTGTGTGGACAGTGTTAATAGTTCAATGATATTTTTATTTATTGAAATCATGTTACAAATTTTTGACAAAAACAAAACTAAAACCACAAATGAAATGTAAATACAGCAAATGGTCAAACAGGAAGGAGGAGCTGCTGTCCATGGTGCTGAAATGCTCCAACACCAAACAGTTTGTTCATTATGCCTTAAGGGGGCTTTAAGCCATAATAGCATCAGTGATATTATAAACAGTATATCTGTCTTTAGTGATGGCTTTACATTTTTTTTTGTCAAGTAAGCTGATTACCAGCTGTGACGGTGACGCTGCTGTTGTTTTCACCCTGCAAGTCAGTGAAATCCCTCCCGGTAGACTGGAAAATAGCATATCAAAACCAGCAGATAGAAGACATGATGACACGGAACAATTGGGGAGCATTTAGTGCATTTTAACAATCGATGTAAAGACCTATCATAAAGGTGGAACCAGGCAGGAGAGATTTCCATTCAAGATGAGAGTTGGCTCGAAAAAAGTCATTCTCACGCTCAAAAGTTCCAGAGCAGAGACACAAAGAAAGAGAGAGAGAGAGAGAGAGCGAGAGAGAGAGAGAGAGACTGAGAGAGAGCGAGAGAGAGAGAGAGAGAGAGAGAGAGAGAGAGCGAGAGCTCCCTCTCAGCAACTATAAATAAAAGGAACAGGATATTACATCAACCTCTACATGGGCACAGGCGATATTAAGGCCAGAGCAGCTCTGACTGTGGAGTTTATAATGCCCTGGTGCACTTAGCATTATTACTGCTTATTGCATGGAAGCTTTCAGCAGGGAATGTGTTTGCATGCACACTCTGCACCACTCACCATTTCACAACCTCATGACAACGGAATCTGTATGAGGTTCATTTTGATTTTTTAAATTAGAACTTTGAAATCTCAGGTTTCCCCGCTAGCAGAGCTCGGGTCCCCAGTTACCATGGTTACCACAGTCATGACAGTAATTTTGTATGATGTCAAGATAGTGATATATTTATGCTGTGATTTGGGACCGATGTTGGAGCGAGCGAACACTGGGTTTTTGGTCCAGTCTGGATTAAATTTCAGTCTGGGTGTCTGGTCCAGTCTTGGTGTCTTTTCCAGTCTGGATTCTGGTCCAGTCTGGATTAAATTTCATTCTGGGTGTCTGGTCCAGTCTTGGTGTCTGTTCCAGTCTGGATTCTGGTTCAGTCTGAGTTTCTGTTCCAGTCTGGATTCTGTTCCAGTCTGGGTTTCTGTACCAGTCTGGTTTCTGGTCCAGTCTTGGTGTCTGTTCCAGTCTGGATTCTAGTCCAGTCTAGGTTTCTGTTCCAGTCTGGATTCTGTTCCAGTCTGGGTTTCTGTTCCAGTCTTTCTTTGCTCTCTGTTATGCTGGTGACGTGGTTCTTAAAGGGGTGTTTTGTTACCATATATGGTTAATTGGGGGCGTTTCTGAATGCAAATGAGCCCAAATGTGTACGATCAGGTGGTTGGACCATGTGGGATTTATCACCGTGTTGAAAAGTTGATTAATCTAGATTATTTGTACTTAAACACATTCCATTCCATCCGTAACACAACATGTAGAATATTTTCTACAGTTGATAAATGAGGCCCAGGACTGATTGCCTGACCTCCATGATGGTAAAACAATGTTTCCCTGATGTTAAATGTTTATGTTATGATGTCGGCCATGTTATCTGACCAGAGGCCTGTACTATGGCCTGGGTTAATTTTAAAACCCTGTTCCTATCTGCCATCGACTCAGTGGCCCCGGCTAGGTCCGTCAGGGTAAAGCAAAGGTCCCAGCCTTGGTTTAACTCAGAGGTACTTGAAGCCATCAGGGCTAGGGATAAAGCCATGATAAAGTACACTCAGGAGACCCTGCTGACTTCTCTCAATTTAAAGCGTGCAGGAATAAGGCCCAAAAGAAATTACTTTTCTGAGCAGATAACCGAAAACAAGGACAAACCCCAAAATTTGTGGAAAGTTCTGAAAAATCTAGGGTGCGTATCTAAGACTAAAAGCACTACCAGTTCTGATATTACTCCCTCCATAGATGGAGAAGAGGTAAATAAGACGGAGGATGTCTAGCAGCAGCAGCGTGTCATTCGGAAGAATTCCGCGAGAGGGATGCTCAACCGGACCCGCTCACCTCCACCAGCCTCCGCCTGGTAACACCCCTGCCTGCTCCTTCCTCAGCCTGCCCCCCCTTCAAGGACACCCCGGACCCTCAGCTTGCCTGCCGTTGAACCTATCAATAAAACCTGTTAATTCCACCTGAACTCTCTGTCTGCATTTGGGTTCTCACCACTGTCCCGTTAACAGGAGGTTGAAAAGTTAGACATGAGTGATATCAGTAAATGGGAATGGTTTAAGTTTAAGACCAAGCAAATGGCAATTGACACAGGTAAAAAACTGTCAAGTATAAGGCAACAAAAGCAAAAGGAGCTATTTGACAAAATCAACTCATTAACAAGTAATACACAATTATCCTTAGACAACATTACTGAATTAAAATCATTGCAATCCCAACTAGATGACATGTACACAACAAAGGCAAATGGAGCTTATATTCGATCAAGAGCTAGATGGATCGAAAAGGGTGAAAAAATTCAACATATTTCTTTGGACTTGAAAAGCAAAGACAGACTAAGAAAAAAATAAGTAAGCTCAGACTAGTGCAGAAACCATTAGCTGATATTACACAACAGTTTGAATGACACCATTACTGTAGTGTTTGTACTAAGTACATTGGTTCTTCACAATCTCTGGCAGAAACACTCAAATGTGTGTCATGTTCCTCATTCACAACAGTGAAAGCCAGTTTACAGGAAGGACATTTCTTTATTAGCATACCATTAAAGGATCAGCTGAAAGATATTCTTGAGAACCAGGGTATGCATGATTTATGTTTTACTGCTGATGCCAGTACAAAGCATGTAATAAAGGACTTATGTGATGGCACCTTATATCAGACCTTGAAAACTAACATTAAAGAGGATTTTCTGTCCCGTATTCAATTGTGATGGGGTACCAGTTTTTCAGTCCTCCAAATATAGTATTTGGCCAATATTATGTTGTGTTAATGAGATACCACCTGAGAGTAGAGATAAGCATATACTTTTATGTGCTTTGTGGTTTGGATCCAAGAAGCCAGACATGTCTTGCTTCTTTAAACCATTTGTTGGGGAGTGTGCCAGTCTTTCTCAAGATAATTTTGAGTGGCAGCATCCTATGATCAGTCATTGAGACACACAAAAGTACACTTGTTGTGCTGTGTGTGTGATGCAGTAGCAAGGCCATTACTACAGAATTTTAAGCAGTTTAATGGTGAGTATGGCTGTGGAGTCTGCCTTCACCCTGGGATGCAAACAAGGAAAGGAAAAGGACACACAAGGGTTTACACATGTCCAGATCATGGTGTGTGCAGATACATTGCAACTTTATGGATGGATTCTAAAAGCAGTTCTGAGCCGTGGTATATTGGTACACAAACAGCCATCATGGACAGACACCTCTTGTCTATTAAACCTCCAAGTATTGTTGCTCGTGTTCCAAGATCTCTTGCAGAACGCAAATTCTGGAAAGCCCATGGCAGAACTGGCTTTTGTACTAGAGCTTGCCAGTTCTGAAAGGCGTACCACAGAGTTATCACTTGCATTGGGCATTACTGAGAGGGCATAAGCATTCTGTTGAGGTCTGAATTAAATGCAGACTGTTGGCGGTGTGCAGTCACTGTATGGGAAAGAGCACATGACATTCAGGGCCCTAGTTTCGTAGACCAGGCGCAGTCAGCTTTCAGCGCACCTGTGCCGCGCCGACGGGGTGTGTCCGCCTGGACTTTGCAAGTTTCGTGCACCGCGCAGGCTCGCGCAGGCACACCTCCCGTCTCGCCCACCGGCGCAAGTGGGAAAGAGGGAGGAGAAGAAGGCGTGAGTGGGAGACGAGGAGGAGACGAGGCGTGGACTGGGATTAATACAGCCGATTCAGATCTTCACCAATCAAATGAGCTCCTCTCCTCTCCTTTAATGCATTAGGGGAGGTTCAGTGCAAGATCCGTCACTTGACAACCCGATGACAGAAGCAGCGCCGCCGCTCCCACCACGCGCATCACACGCTGTGCGTGCGTACCATAATAATAACAATGCCGATATTAAAAAAAAACAGGAGAGAGAGAGGGAGATGTTTTGGTTCGAGAGGCTGAGTTTCCGTTACGCGTGCCATCCGCCTTTGATCTGACGTCAGATGTGACGGGACAATCTATATAGATATAAATTCACGTGTTGATTCAATTAGTTGCATTAAATAGTGTTTGTTGTGATTATTTATTGCATTTAAATGTGCCTGGAACTGTGGAAACCTGCCTGTGAGGTCTCGGTGACGTGTGCGCACTGCCAGCCAAACTTCCACTCCGCCAGCTGTGATTCGCATTGAATGAATGGACTTTATTTACATCTTGCGCCGAAAGTAGACCAGGTTGGAGCTGGCGGGCTTTCAGCGCAGTCTCGGCGAGGCTTTTTGCCACGAAACTTCCGCTACGCCAAGCTGAATCTGTGACGCCTCCCCCTGCTGCGCCGCCACACCCATCTTGGCGCAGGCGATCCACCAAACTGCCAAACTGACGGTGCGCAAGGCTGCGCGGGTCGAAACTTGCACTGCGCTGGCTCCGCCACCCTGCGCCGCCCTGCGCTGGTCTACGAAACTAGGGCCCTCAATGTCCATTCATTACTGCATTTAAACAAAAATGTGGTAAACTGGGGTCCTCTGTGGGCTCACTCAGCCTTCATGTTTGACGATTTCTACGGGTACCTCCTGAAACAAGTAAAAAGTAGTCAAGCTGTTCCACAACAAATATGCAAACAAGTGGCATTATCCCATGCTTTCCCTTGTTAAGCAAAGCAATTCTTGATAAATGCACTGAAGTTAAACATTTCTGCGATGAAATGAGACAGGGAAACCAGCATGCCAAGAAGTATAAAACGTTTACTGAGTTGGCTTCCCTTGGTCCACCAGTTGTGAGATTAATATCTCTTGGTGACCAAGCTGCTCTCCACACAGTGAGAGAGGTTCCCACAAACTCTGTGGTGAGTTACTACAAGAGAATTGCTGTAAATGGTGTTGTTGTTCATGGTCATACCTACAGCAAAACAAAACAAAGAAACAACTCTGTTGTGCTTTTGAAGGATGGAAGTATTTTTACAGTCTTGCACTTTATTGACATGGGTGATGAATGTTGCCATAGGAAAGTTGGCCAGAGGGTCTCTAATCAGAACTCAACTGAGCTACATGTCATGTATCACAAAGCCATAAATGCCACTCTGATTGTTAGACCATGTATGTACATCCAGTGTCCACTGTCCACCTCGATCGTATGTCAGTTACTGAATACCTATTACTGTAAATAAATGAGTGTAAACTAAATGTGAAGATGAACTTATTGATTTTGGGTTTCTGAGCAGAAAAGGAAATATTTGTCCAAACAATTACTACTCTAACACATTCAATTCTAATACTTGTAATGTAATCTGATCATTAAAAATATTGTTACTACCTGAATGGAGTGAGTATTATTGCATGTAATTGCTCCTAAAATGTTCAACAATATTTTGTAAAAATGCTTGACTTGTCACATAATGTTGTTTATTTGAATGTCTCACATTTGTGGCACCACAAGTACATTTTGTAAGTATTTTCTATAATATTTGCAAAAGTTTGGTTTCACTGATCATTGTCCAACTTATATAAGTTTGATATTACATTTTGCTACTAAGGATATTGTATGCAACATTACTATCATATATTTTTCTGATAAATACCAAAATCATACAAGTTTAATTTTGTTCAAATTTACTAAGGATCTTATATCTAGGTTCACTGTTGTATGCTTTACATACAAGTTTCAGACAGATGATATACAAATTTTATAAGATTTATCTATATCTTTTCCATATGGGTTAGACGATATTATTGTGTATGCTGATACTCATATGCTGCAGACACGACTCAAAGCTGTACTGCACCGACTGAACAACAGTGGACTGAAATTAAATGTGGAGAAGTGCCTGTTCAGGAAGAATGAACTTTCGTTTTTGGGCCATGTTGTTTCTGCTTCAGGCATCTGTCCCAACCCAGACTATGTTACTGCTATAACAGAGGCTCCTCCCCCTCATGATGCCACAGCCCTACAGTCCTTCCTGGGCCTCCCGGGATGGTATTCAAAGTTCATCCCCTGCTACGCCTATGTTGTGGAACCTCTTCGTGCTCTGCTGAAGAAAAATGCAGAATTTAAATGGACTGATGCTGCTCAGGAGGCTTTTTCTCACCTCAAAGAACTGATTGCATACAAGCCCAGCGCTTACACTGTTCGATCCTGCTCTCCCTACACTCGTCACTACAGACGCCTGTGACTACGGCATTGATGCAGTGCTCACCCAGCTACACGGTGACACTGAAAAGACTGTTGCATTTGCATCCAGGTCCCTTACTGACTGTGAGACGAAATACTCTATCATAGAGAAAGAGGCTCTGGCTTGTGTGTGGTCAGCTGAGCGTTGATGCACTTACTTTTGGGGAAGACACTTTACCCTGCACACAGACTATCGCCCACTTACTGCCCTGCTGTCCACAAAAGGCTTCGGAAGAGCAGGTATGAGGATTTTGAGATGGACTGCTCGCCTCATGTGCTTTAACTACACTGTGGAATACAAGCCAGGTCGTGACAATGTCATTGTAGACTGTTTGTCTCGCATGCCCCTGCCGTCTTCTGACCCACAAGAGCAGGATGAAGACATCATAGCAATGGTGTCTATGGACCTTGCAGCTGTTACTACGGAGCAGCTACATACTGCCTACCAAGATTGCCCAGTGCTGCAGCAGGTTATGGCTTTTCCAAGAAATGGTTGGCCCCGTACAACTAAAGGCCTTGATCCTGCCTTTCTGCCCTTCTACTGTGTACAGACTGTGCTGGCTGAACTTGATGAGGTTTTGGTTAGAGGTAGTCAACGAGTTGTGATTCCCCAGACTCTTCAGCCACAACTCATACAGCTTGCCAACGACACTCACCAAGGCATGGTGAGGACAAAACAAAGACTTAGGGAACTCTATTGGTGGCCTGGTATGGACTCTGATGTTGAAGTTGCCATTAAGTCATGCACCACCTGCTCCCAACATGACAAAACTGCCATAACCAGAGCTGCCCCACTGCAACTGGTGCCCCTTCCCAATGCAGCCTGGGAAAAACTTGCCATGGATATCATGGGCCCATTCCACTCTGCTCCACCTGACTGCCGTTTTGCCATCACATTGGTGGACTATTACAGTAAATGGCCTGAAGTGGCATTTACATCAGATGTTACGTCCGCTACTGCCGTTGCATTCTTGTCTGCTGTTTTCAGCCGTGAAGGCAACCCCCTTGAACTTGTAACTGATCACGGCCCTTCATTTGTGTCTGCTGAGTTTGAGGCCTTCTTAGCAGCTCAGGACATTACACACTGCGGCAACTCCATCTACTATCCACAAAGTAATGGAGAAGTGGAGAGATGGAACAGAGTATTAAAAGACTGTCTACAAATAGCTGACATTGAAGGTCGGCCATGGAAGCCCTTTGATACTAACATCCTCCACACTTATCGAGCAACTCCCCATGCACTGACTCAAGTCTCCCCTGCTGAACTTCTACATGGCCGTCCATTCTGCACCAAGTTGAACATTAAAAACATTTCTTCGCCTCGCGCATCTGCTCAGCCTGAGGCTGTGAGAGACACTGTGACTCTGAAACAAGCCAAAGTTAAGCACTATGTGGATGAACGTCGTGGCGCACATTTACATTTACATTTACATTTAGGTCATTTAGCAGACGCTTTTGTCCAAAGCGACTTACAATAAGTACATTTGTCAAAAGAAGGAAGCAAAGAAACCACGACGTATCATTGCCGATAAAGTAAGAGCTAAAAATAGAACAAGTGTTAGGTCCTCATCTGAGTAAAGTAGTACTTCAAGAGCAACAGTGCTAAGATCAGAGTGCTATAGGTACGTTTTTTTTTTTTTTTGGGGGGGGGGGGGGTGTCGAGGGAGGGTGCTAGTGGGTCATGCTATGTAGAGTCAAGGTGAAGTCTGAACAGGTGAGTCTTGAGCCTTTTTCGGAAGATGGCAAATGGCTCTGCTGTCCTGACATTGGTCGGGAGTTCGTTCCACCACTGAGGCGCCAGAACAGAGAAGAGTCTGGACTTTGCTGAGCGACATTTGCTTGATTTCAGCGATGGTGGTACCAGCCGGCCAGCTGAAGTAGAAGAGCGAAGTGCTCGCTTCGGGGCATGAGGTTTGACCAGTGTTTGAAGGTAGAAGGATGCCGTTCCATTGATGGCCCTGAAGGCCAGTGTCATCGTCTTGAATTGGATGCGTGCTGCAACAGGGAGCCAGTGGAGGTCACGGAGGAGGGGGGTCACGTGGGAGAATTTGGGTAGATTGAAGATAAGGCGTGCTGCGGCATTCTGGATACGCTGTAATGGTTTAATCGCAGAGGCCGGGAGTCCGGCCAGGAGAGAGTTGCAGTAGTCAAGGCGGGAGATGACCAGTGCTTGGACCAAGAGCTGCGTTGCATCCTTTGTGAGGAGGGTCCGAATCCTGCGGATATTGTAGAGGGCGAATCTGCAGGATCGGGCCACAGCAGTGATGTTGGGGGTGCAGGATAGTTGGTCATCGAGGATTACACCCAGGTTCCTCGCAGTTGAGGAAGGTAAAACTGTGATGCCCTCGACAGTGACCGACAGGTCCATGCGAGGGCAGTCTTTCCCTGGGATGAAGAGGAGTTCGGTTTTATTCAGGTTGAGCTTGAGGTGATGTGCAGTTGTCCAGACAGAGATGTCAGCCAGACAGTTTGAGATGCGAGTTGCAATGTGAGCGTCAGAGGAGGGGGGAAAAGAGAGGAACAGCTGGGTGTCATCTGCGTAGCAATGGTAGGAGAATCCATGCGATGTGATAACAGAACCTAGTGATCTGGTGTATAGTGAGAACAGAAGCGGTCCTAATACTGAGCCTTGAGGGACGCCCGTGTCCAGAGAAC